>NW_024121216.1:0-191853 GCF_016745375.1 Pimephales promelas | reverse complement strand
GGGATCCATCGGGCCGCCCCATAAGCAGACTATTGGGTGTCACAGGGTCGATATCCGCATATCGGCAGATACATAACCCAATGGTTTAGAGTTGAGAATTGTCTCAACTTCCAGGAGAACTGTGAGAAGGACATCTTCATGAACAGGTTGGGCTCCCACACAGGTATAAAGTGCAGACTTGACAGAGCGGACCTCTCTCTCCCACACTCCTCCAAAGTGTGGAGCTGCTGGGGGGTTAAAACTGGAACTTAATCCTCTGACGTGCGAGTTGTTCCCGCAAGGTTGGCTCCATACTAGCAAAAGCCTCTCTAAGTTCCCGCTCTCCTCCTCTGAAATTGGTCCCCTGATCGGACAACAACTCTGCAGGTGTCCTCTTTCTGGCGATGAATCGTCTTAGGGCCATCAAGTAAGCATCCGCATCCATACTTCTGAGGAGATCCAAGTGTACTGCCCTGGTCGTTAAACACTTAAATATTATTCCCCAGCGTTTCTCCTGACGCCTGCCCATCTTCACAAACATGGGCCCAAAACAATCCACACCAGTGGAGTGGAAGGCAGGTTTGTGTAATCTGAGACGAGCAGCGGGAAGGTCCGCCATTCGGGGAATGGAAGGCTGAGCTCTCCAGCGCTGACATTCGGCACAAGAACGCTGGTATCTGCGAATCGCCTCCCTTCCATGGATTATCCAGAATGACCGCCGCATCTCTGCAAATACTCGCTCAGGACCAGGATGCTGCAGGTTGCTATCATACCTCTGGATAAGCAAGCGAGTAACTGGGTGTGTGGCATCCAGAACAACAGGGTGCAATGTCAAGTCATATTGACCTTCCAGGCGTCGGAGCCGACCTCCTACTCTTATAAGGTCTGTGGATTTATCTAACTCCGGAGCCAAGGTAAGTAATCGACTCCCAGGTGAGACGGGTTTCCCTGCTGCAAGGAGTTTATAGTCCTCTGGAAATGACTGTTGTTGGGCTCGCTGAAGAATGACTATCTCTGCCTGTTTGTACTCTTCAGCATTAGGCAGTGAATTGGAAGGAGTTTGCCCTAGGATTTCTTGAGCAGTGGCATCTAAGAGCTCTTGCCAGGTTTGGTACACCTTGTCATCCTTGCTGATGGACACGGGTGAGGTAATCGCTACTCCACAGAATGTGGCCTTCCGAAGTTCACCTTTGGCCTCTAACGGCTCGGTGCTGGGTCTTTCTGGCCAGTTGGCCGGATTTTGGAGAAGGAAGGGGGGTCCTTGAGACCATCGGTTGGGAACTATTAGGGCCTCCAAGGTCTTCCCTCTCGTCAGATCATCGGCAGGATTGTTTGCAGAGTCCACGTAGCGCCAAGTACACTTCTCCGTTAACTCTTGTATCTCCGCTATTCTGGCGCCCACGAAGATCTTGTAGCGGCATGACTGGGAGTGTAGCCAGGTTAGTACTGTAGTGGAGTCTGACCACAATACAGTTCGAGCCACTGTTAAGGTAAGTTCCCTCTCGAGGATATGAGCCAGCTGCGCTGCGACCAGAGCTCCACAAAGCTCCAGGCGTGGGATAGAATGCAGACGTCTTGGAGCTACTCGTGAACGAGCAAGGATGAAAGACAGGTGGATCTGGCCTTCCTTGTTCTCAGTTCTCATGTAGGCTACAGCTCCATAAGCTTGTTCAGAGGCATCTGCAAAGATGTGCACCTCACGGGTGGCCCCCTCCAGGTTGGCATCCAGCGGAACATATGCACGCGGAAATGTAAGAAGAGGTAGGGACTCAAGTTCAGCCTCCCAACTGGACCAGGCTTGCAGGAGTTCGATGGGTAAGTTAGAGTCATCCCAACCTCGCTTCTTTTCCCACAGCTGCCTGATGATAATCTTTGCTCGGGTGGAGAACGGTAACATGTAGCCCAAGGGATCATATTGAGTAGCTAGTACTCTATAAATGTTCCTCAAAGTAGGGACCTCGTAAGCCACAGGCCTATGTTTGTAGCCCAAAGAGTCAGTTGCCCAATTCCAGCTGAGACCGAGTGTTGACTCCAGAGGGTCGGACTTGTCCTGTGCCAGCCACAGGTCTAGGCTTTCAGATCTGGCCTCTTGAGGCAAGTGTCTCAGGACGCCTGGATCATTGCAAGCCCATTGACGCAACTCAAAGCCTGCAGATGCCAGAAGATCCCTGAGCCGATCGACCAGCAGTTTGGCTTTGCCCGGCGTACACGTGCTCTGAAGGCAGTTATCGACGTAAAAGCAGTTCTCAACCGAGAATCTCAGATCATCATCTGGCTGGCAGTGGTCAACAACATGGCGCTGCAGGGCATAGGTCGCACAGCACGGGCTGCATGTGGCGCCAAAAGGCAAAACTTGCCACTCAAATGTTCTTGGGGGCTCATCCACCTTCAGGTCCCGCCACAGGAACCTTAGAAGAGGGCGATCTTCAGTAAGGAGGCGGACTTGATGAAACATCCCCTTGATGTCTCCACTAACTGCTATGGGATGTTCACGAAATCTCAGTAAGACTCCCAGCAATGGGGCACCAAGGGTAGGGCCAGGTAGTAGGTACTGGTTCAGGGTCTGCCCAAGGTACTGGTGGGAGCAATTAAAGACGAGGCGGTTCTTCCCGTTATGGCTGACGAGATGATGCGAGATGTACCATCCTTCTTTGGTAGAGGTCTCCTCAGAGACTTCCCTTACAGCACCTGCTTCAATGAGCTTCTGCATTTCCTTCTTGTAAGCGTCCGCTAGCTTGGGGTCCTTTAAGAGTCGCCTCTCAGTACTACGTAACAAGGGCATAACTGACTCCTTTGGCGAGTGCAGAGGTGGCATGCTTGCATGGCGCAGCAATGGTGTGGCATACCTAAGAATTCCATCCACATTCGTACGGACAGTCTTGGCTTCAAGCAATGCTACAGCCTGCTGATCCTGCTTTGACCGAGTCACCTCTCTTTCATGCCGGTAAGGTACAGTGTCTACTTGCCAGAGCCTCTCAACATGCTTGTAAAGCTCATCCATTGATGGCGTAGATGAGGTAAATAGACACTGTGCAGGTTGGATTGGCCGCCCCATGAATGGGCTAGGGCCCTGAAGAGTCCACCCAAGCCTGGTGCGGACTGCGGCTGGGCCACCTCGTGGTCCAAGTCTGACTGGCTCGACAGGTGTTATCAGCTGAGGATTGTCGGAGCCTACCAGAAGTGTTGGCTGAGCGTCTCTTAAGGCAGGTAGGGGAATGCCACTTAGGTATTTGTATTTCTTCTTAAGGTGGTCAATAGGGTAAGTATGCTGTGCTAGACTGAGGCGGCCAGCTGTGAAGGCACCATTGATCTTATAGCTAGTGTGAGGGTTGGCAGCTGGTGAGACATGGAAGGACACTGTGTGGCCATGGAGGGTCTGGATGTCCTGACGGACTGTACGCAGAGGAAGCGCTTCAGGAGTACCCTTTATGCCAAGAAATTTAGCTGCTGCTGGCAACAACATGGTCCTCTCTGACCCATCGTCGAGGACTGCAAAGGTGTCGAGTGTCCGGTCCTCATAATGTACAAGCACAGGGACGACCTTTAACATGACTCGATTCCCAACTCCAGGTCTGTCAAGGTAGAGCGAGTCAGCCGCAGAGCTGGTTAAGCAGCTCTCTTCTTTAGCAGCTACATCCTTATGGCCCCTCTCTGCTCTTGAATTTATCTCGTGAAGAGCCAGCAGGTGTTTTCCCTGACAAATATTACAGGGTTTCTTTAATGTGCACTGGGCTGCTTGATGAGTTTGTGCACAGCGCCAGCACCGCTTGTTAACCCGTATCCACTCTCTAAGCTAGTCTTTGGAGAGTTTGGTGACAGCACTGCATTGACTGAGATAATGCTCAATACTGTCACAAAAGGCACAATAGGCTCTACTCTTGCCCCCTCGATTGGCTGAACTCTCTTTGTGGTACAAAGGGGCTGTCTCTGCAGACTCACCAGCTCCATGAAGGATGGTCACCGTTTGTCTTCCAGGACGACCATCAGCCTTCACGTTCTGCCTTTCTTTCATGCTGCGTCCAGTAGCCTGGCTGTCGAAGCCCTGACACCATGATTCATAGCGGAGCCATTCTGCCAAATCATGTAGAGTGTGGGTTGCCCCAACTGCTTGAACTGATGTCGACGGAAATCAGCACGCTGTTCCGGAGGGAGCTTACTCAGCAGTCGGGCAACATGTGAACCACAGTTGAGTTCAATTTCCCCTTCAGGACCCAAAGTCTGTAACAAGCCCACTAACGATTGTATCTGGAGGGAGAATTTCTGGAATGCCACAGTATCACCACGCTTCACTTCTGGGGTTTCTAGAACACTTGCTATCTTCTTCAAGGCAAGTTGATGAGGCTGGCCAAATTTATCATGGAGGGCTGACATAGTGTCACTATAGGGGGTTGGTGAGTTTAGATAGGCATCAGCTATTAGCTTAGCTTCCTCCAACTTTAAGTGATCCACAAGTATCTGGTACTTGAAGAGTTCCGTAGCATTAGATGGGAGTAGGTTTTCTAGAGCCATGCGAAGTCGTGCAAATTCGCTGGGATCCGGGTGAATGAACTTTGGAATTGTGGGTTGGGGCCCTCGATACACTTGTTCATTGCTTGGTGGCTGCATAAACTGATTAGGTGATGGCATGCTATGTACCGCTTGAGTGGTTGTCAAGGGATGGTAAGCTTGGGCAGGTGCTGATTGCCTTAAAGGTGCATGGGCTGGGGCAGAGTGTGAGAGCGACTGAGAGGGTCGTGTAGAGAGGTATGGTGATATCCCTTTATCAAAAGCAGGATTGGGTTGTTGAGGAATCAGTGGAGGTTTACAAGGCACTCTAGCTTTAGGGGCAAAGTCGAGTTGGCCACCATCTAGTCCTTGATCCTCGACCCTTAGATTGCACATGCCTCTCGACAGGTTCTCATAGGGTTCAGGCCAGGGTGGAGGATCAGGCCAGTCCTCCTGCTCTATTTTCTCCAAGGGCTCACTGTAGTTTGAGGCTGGGCTGTTAACTTGGGCCAGGTCTGCTTTCAGTGAGCGGGCTACATCCAGCAGCTCTTTCATCTCACGCCGTGCTTCATTGAGTTCCTTTATGCCCGTCTGGAAGGCCTGTTGTGTTTGGATCAGCTTAGTATTCTCCTCTCTAATAGCTCGGATTTCCTCGGAGAAACGAGAATCCAGATATGGGCTCTGATGGAATGATGGGGTTCGTGCAGGATGTATAAACCCACCCAAATCTCTCCTCTGGCTGTGGTCTGGGGCTAGCTGAGGGAACTCAGGGTGAGCAGCATTCCCAGTGAAGCCACTAGAGTGGTGGGCTGTCTGGAAGGGGTCATCTGCTGTAGACCCTCCTGAGTGAGGAACCCCCTCCTATCCAAGGCAGGTGATGGCAGGTTCCATTGCAACTGATCTCGTTGACTATATCCCATATAGTCCACTTCGAAGTCCTGAAGTCTGGCAGGTCGACGCACTCTACGTTTAGGTCTCACATCAGGATACATCTCTTCCTCCGACTCCATCCTGAATACTGATCCGGCTCGAAGGACCAATGTTAGTGAGGAAATCAAGTAGGGCTAGTTCATAAAGGGTTTTAGCCAGTAAACAGGATGGTGTATCGGTCAGGACACAGGAATAAAGACGAGGAGATGTAATTTCCTTCTTTATCTGTATTAATTCCAGTCGTACTCATCAGAACATTCCAATATCCAGTATTGTCATTACAGTCTGATAAAACAGAATAAATCACAATTAGTTACTGTAGTTTAAACAGTTAAACAGTACTAAATTATTATGCAACATGAATAATAAATCCACACACAAAATACAAATCTGGCTCATCAAACATAAATATCTCAATTGGCATTGCTATGCCCCTTTAAACAATCTCCAATTACATAAATATTATTCCTTATAAAGTAATAAAGAGTTTTACCCATTTCACTAACCAGTTTCCATAATACTGTTTTAAAAGGGGGTTTAAAGAAAAGATAATAGCGACATCCTCTGGCCAGACAAGGCTACTACACATAAAAGATCGCACATGGTCTCCTGAGCACGATATTAACTCTTTAACTAAAATAAAATAAACATTAGCACGTAACTTGAAGGCTCACACAAGTTAGCTATATTATCTCCCACAGCATTTACAGCATGAACATTATTCTAACAACAGAAATCTCACTCATCTCGCTGGGCACATGTGAATACACGGTAAATCTACGATATAGAAACATAAACACAACAAAATAACAGTCACTTACTTTTCTTCATTCACTAAATACATAGAATACTGGAAGCTGGATTTCTCAGGATGAACTATACAGATTAATCAACCCATGTACGAGGGCTAAACTGCAACTGTTAACTTCAACTCGTTCTCTCTTCTCACTCCAACAAACACGTCACTTCCTTTACCGTAACCATAGAAGAAGAGTCTTAAAGCGGCAGGCACCCAAAAATGTCAAAGCCTTTTATACATGGATCATATGATTACTTTGTCATAATCTATGACAAAAATGCTATTATAAACCATATTAATAATAGATAATACACATTGCTCTTATTTTTGAAAAATACATTCATGAAAAACAAGATAACAAAAATCATAAAAAAAATATAGCCATGGCTGCTATAAATGTTTGAAATGCATAGGACAGATGTTTAATGACGCAGCAACATATAATTGAAAGGCAATTAATAATCTGTCATTACGTCACTGCATTATGATATTACGGCTCCGATACGGTGCAGCACAAAGCACTTATGTGCATCCCGAGCGGAGAATGATGTGCTTGAAGCCACATGAAGTTACAGCGCAGTGAATCCGTATTGAAAAGTTCAAAGCACAAAGGAAATACATATTTATGAACAGTGTATTATACATTATCTATCTATGCAATAGTTTATTGAGCCTTCTCTTTTAAAGGTTTTAAATTTCAGTTACTGTGTGCGTGAAGAACAATTATAGTGCTCTGACTCTAGTGTTGTGATCTAACCGACAGCGTCCGACACCCGGTAGAAAGTAACACGGTTAAGTTACAGCAATAAAGTCCAGCAAGAAAAAGTTTCTTCATTCGAAAATATAGACATTTAGACCTTTATCTTAAAGATCCAGTATAATAGGATTAACATTCAATCATCTTGAAGATCGTTTCATCATTGACTGTAACCGAATGTGACGTGCTGTTTGAATGCTGAATGGAGAATGACTGACAGGCGCAGAGAGGGAAAAGTTTGTGTTCTTGAATTTAATGACTTAAATATTAATTTCTATATCACATAATAGCTTCAGAACACTAATAATACAGTACACAAAAACTTTATGGTACTTTAGAAAGTTTTTGTGCCTTTGTGCCTAACATAGAATAGTATATATGCACAATATAGAATTTGAATCAGCCTCGTCAAAGATGGCAGTGTCAGAGCCGATACCGATCCTGAGTATCTAATCGGCGCACTTCTTTTCAACAGTCAAATTGAAATTGAAATTGAAATTGCTTGAAACTCAACAGATACATCACATTTATTAGCCAGTAGACATGTGCAAAGTTTCAGAAACGGGCATAGTGCAAGGACTAAATAGCGCCACCTTTTGACAAAAGTGGGGTTGTTAGTTTTATCTACAGTTACAAAAATCGCTATATACATTGTACTCCTCAAGCCGGACAACTTTCTAATACATAGTCATTAGCTCGGACCAAGAGGAAGTCAGATATTTTGGTTTGAATATGGTGAGCCTCTCTCTGAGCCTACGTCCCTGTATGGCAAGCCCTTTTAACATTTAAAAGCTAAGTTTGCCTGTCCGGAATTAACATTGTAGATATCAACAACGTCTTTCTGTCTATTCGTAATTACATTTTGGATAGTTTGTATTATCATTTAAGATATCTGTAACATAATTGTGACTAGTCGAAATGACAGAGTATGGCAAGCCGTTTTAACATTTAATCATAAAAGGGCCAAAGCCTTCGGCACCGCCACCCGGGTGCATTTAGGTAACTAAAGGAACCGGGGTTGCGGTGCCACCGGCTTGGGCCCGCCATCGCTGCTCGCAGCTATATTTATTATTATTATTTATACGACTATTCGGGCACTTTTGGGGCCCTTAACATGCTCAAAAACTCTTGAAACTTTGCACACGGGTCAGAACCCGCGGCCATCAGGGCCGGGCTGAAGATGGTACCCGGGCGTGGCAGGGGGGCTAGACAGCGCCCCCTGGAACGGGGTCCGAACACTTGGTCCATAAATCAAACACGCTTGCATGTAATAATATGAAACTCGGTACACATGTTGATCTCATCGTTTCATCTATACCTCGTGCTTTTACTTTTTACCCCAGCCCAACAGGAAGTCGGCTATTTAGGGTTGTTCGTAAAACACTCGCAATGGAATTTTTAATACTCCTCCTAGAGCTTTGATCCAAATTCGACGAAACTCGGTCAGCGTGAAGTCAAGACATTGAGGATGAAAGTTTGCGAGGGGATTTTTGATATCTCGAACGGTTTGGCCGTGGCGAGGAAACAAAATTATGGCGAGAAACGTGAAACAGGAAGTGTATCATAACTTCAGCACACATCAACCGATCTTGATGAAACTTCAGCAGTGTGTTCGCTGTAAGAGGACGATCACATGGATGTGACTATTGTGAGTCAAAGTTATAGCGCCACCAACTGGCAGCAGGAAGTGTGTCATTTTCAAAATGCTTTGAAATCACCCTCTAATTTTAACTCGATTTGCTTCAAACTTCATCTGTATAATGCAAATACATGGCAGATGAAGACCTGTAAATGGATTCTTGATATCTTTGAAACTGTTGCCGTGGCAACGCATCAAACTTTACCATTCTTTTAGGATGCTTTTGAGACTCTTAGCATGCTTCAAATTGCATGAAACTCGACAGACACATCACATTTATTAGCCAGTAGACATGTGCAACGTTTCAGAAACGGGTGTGGTGAGGGCTCAGTAGCGCCACCTTTTGACAAAAGTGGGGTTGTTAGTTTTATCTACAGTTACAAAAATCAGTATGTATATTGTACTCCTCGAGCCGGACAACTTTCTAATTGACACTCATTAGCTAGGACCCACAGAAAGTCAGATATGTTTGTTTGAATGTAGAGAAAATCTCAGAATTTTGCCAGTCTCTCAGTGTCTCTCTGTGTGAGTGAGAGGAGGGGCGCCTGTCAGGTTAATTTTAACCCTTTATTTGCTGTGTGCAACTTCTCTGGCATTTTCGGGGGCCTTAACATCCTCTAAAACTCTTGAAACTTTGCACACGGGTCAGAACCCATGGCCATCAGGGCCGGGCTGAAGCTGGTAACCGGGCGTGGCAGGGCGGCTCGACAGCGCCCCCTGGACTGGGATTCAAAAATTTGTCCATAAATCAAACACACTTGCATGAATTAATATGAAACTCGGTACAATTAAAGATCACATCAGGCCAAACAACTTTCGTGCTCTAAGTTTTATGACAGTTCAAATGGAAGTTATTTATGAATTATGAATTATGGGTTGTTTGAATAATTGTCCTAGGAGAAATACATCAAATCACAATGCATGTGTTTACCAATCACAACCAAACTCGGTGTGCATGAAGTCAAGACATTGAGGATGCTCAATTCCGGACGGATTTTTGATATCTCGAACGGTCTGGCCGTGGCGAGGAAATGAATTTTATGACTAAAAAAGGACACATAAAGTGTGTTATAACTTTGCTCAATTTACCTACAGTTACAAAACTTACCACGTATATTGTTCTCGTCAAGCCGATCAACTTTCCAATTTAAAGTCATTCGCTCTGAGCAACAGAAAGTCAGATATTGTAGTTTGAATGGATTTATTTCCCCTGCGATTCTCTCTCTCTCTCTCTCTCTCTCTCTCTCTCTCTCTGTGTGTGTGTGTGTGGTGTGTGTGTGTGTCTGTGTGGGGAGGGGAGGGCTGTTGTCTGTGTTTATGTGTGTGTGTGTGTGGCTGGCTGCGATTTTTCCTACAAGTCCTTGTCTCTAAGTCCTTGTCTTTTTGCATAACAATTTTGTATTTTTTTAAATGACAAAATAGGCATATAACCCCCATCTTTTAAATGTATAGTTTGCTTTAAATAAAAGTAAGATTGTATTTGTAATTGAAGTTGAATGAATTTAAAATTCATGTGCTATATTTCAATATATTTGTTTTCCTTAAGATTTTAAAACACTAACTTCATTCTTATCTGAATTACAAATATTTGTTTCTGTATAAAATAATACTCTGACTAAAAACACATTTGATGTTTTTTTTTGGATTTTTATTTACATGTATTTATGTGTGTGTGTGTGTGTGTGTGTGTGTGTGTGTGTGTGTGTGTGTGTGTGTGTGTGTATATAAAGTGCAGGGTTTTTTTTAGATAAAGTAGAATTTCTATAACTATGTGTTGAACTAATAAATCACTCTTGTGTGTGTTAAACACAATCTACTTAATACAGACAACTTCATTATAAAGATAAATAACAAATCCAAAAAATATATGATTATAATCTATGACAAAAAAAGCCATTACAAACTATATTAATGGAAAATACACATTGCTCTTTGTATTGTTGTAAAATATTCATGAAAAACAAGATAACAAAAATCAAAAAGATAAATTATTTTAGATATAGCCATGTTTTAAATGTATAGCAGAGATGTTAATTGAGGCAGCAACATACAAACTTTCTAGAACAACATGGACCTGAATAGCTGGTTTTTATGGAGGACAGTGAAGAGGAAGAGGGTGCAAATCAAACAGCTCATTCTCAGACTACACAGCAAACAGCTTAAGTTTTTAGTGCTTTGTTTGAGGTTTTTAGTGCTCTGTCCTATCTATTATCAACATATAATAGATAGAACAGAACAAGAAAGGCAATTAATAATCTGTCATTGCGTCACTGCATTATGATATGAAAGGCTCAGTACAGTGTGGCACAAAACGCTTATGCGCATCCCGAGTGGAGAATGATGCGCTTAAAGCCACATGGAGTTACAGCGCACAGCGCATCGAGTCCGCATTGATGCAAGCTCTACAATACACTTCTTTTTGATAGTCAAAGCGGGGGTTACGTTTTTACACGTCGTACAGAATAACCCTAAAGGCACCAAGGTGGCGGTGCCACCGGCTTTATATTAAATATAAATATAGCTGTGAGCAGCGATAAAGCGCCAAAGCCGGCGGTACCACCATCCCGGTGCCTTTGGGTAACTAAAGGCATCGGGGTTGCGGTGCCACCGGCTTGGGCCCGCAATCGCTGCTCGCAGCTATATTTATTATTCTTCTTCTTCTTTTTATTTTTCTGCTACCTTTTGGGCACTTTTGGGGCCCTTAACGTGCTCGAAAACTCTTGAAACTTTGCACACGGGTCAGAACCCGCGGCCATCAGAGCCGGGCTGAAGATGGTACCCGGGCGTGGCAGGGCGGCTCGTCAGCGCCCCCTGGAACGGGGTCCGAACACTTGGTCCATAACTCAAACACGCTTGTATGTAATAATATGAAACTCGGTACACATGTTGATCTCATCGTTTCATCTATACCTCGCGCTCTTACTTTTTACCCCAGCTCAACAGGAAGTCGGCTATTGAGGTTTGTTTGTAAAACGCTCGCAATGGAATGTCAAATACTCCTCCTAGAGCTTTGATCCAAATTCGACTAAAACTCAGTCAGCGTGAAGTCAAGACATTGAGGATGAAAGTTTGCGAGGGGATTTTTGATATCTCGAACGGTTTGTCCGTGGCGAGGAAACGAAATCATGGCGAGAAACGTGAAACAGGAAGTGTGTTATAACTTCAGCATACATTAACTGATCTTGATGAAACTTCAGCAGTGTGTTCGCTGTAAGAGGACGATCACATGGATGTGACTATTGTGAGTCAAAGTTATAGCGCCACCAACTGGCAGCAGGAAGTGTGTCACTTTCAAAATGCTTTGATATCACCCTTTTATTTTTACCCGATTTGCTTCAAACTTCATCTGTATAATGTAAACATACGATAGATGTAGACCTGTGAATGGATTCTTGATATCTTTGAAACTGTTGCCGTGGCGACGCATCAAACTTTACCCTTCTTTTAGGATGCTTTTAGGATGCTTTTGAGACCCTTAGCATGCTTCAAAATGCATGAAACTCGACAGACACATCACATTTATTAGCCAGTAGACATGTGCAAAGTTTCAGAAACGGGCGTGGTGAGGGCTCAGTAGCGCCACCTTTTGACAAAAGTGGGGTTGTTAGTTTTAACTAGAGTTACAAAAATTGGTATGTATATTGTACTCCTCGAGCCGGACAACTTTCTAATTTACACTTATTAGCTAGGACCCACAGAAACTCAGATATTTTTGTTTGAATATGGTCACTCTGAGCCTACATGTCTCTGTGTCTTTGGCTGGCTGGCTGGCTGTCTGTGTGTGTGTGAGTGTGCAGGGGGAGGGGGCTTAACCATTTCACTGCTGTGTGTATGACCTGCATAAAGAAAATACATTTCTCAAGCCTGGTATTTTTTAAATAAGTTTTTATTTTTATTTTTTATAAGTAAAGACATATAACTAGTTTAATTGTAGTGCATTGACAATAGTTTTATATAATTAGTTTATTAATCAGATTAACTTGGTCAATAAACTTGGTCTGAAAATTTGGTCCATAAATCAAACACACTTGCATGTAATAATATGAAACTTGGTACACATATAGATCTCATCGTTTCATATATAGCCTACTTCACACTCTTACTTTTTACCCCAGCCCAACAGGAAGACGGCTATTTAGGGTTGTGTTTAAAACACATGCAATGGAATTTAAAGTATTGCTCCTAGAGCACTGAACCAAATTCGACAAAACTCGATCAGCGTGAAGTCAAGACATTAAGAATGAAAAGGTGCCAAGGAATTTTTGATATCTCGAACGGTTTGGCCGTGGCGAGGAAACGAAATTATGGCGAGAAACATGAAACAGGATGTGTGTTATAACTTCAGCATACATTAACTGATCTTGATGAAACTTCAGCAGTGTTTTCGCTGTAAGAGACCGATCACATGGATGTGACTATTGTGAGTCAAAATTATAGCGCCACCAACTGGCAGCAGGAAGTGTGTCACTTTCAAAATGCTTTGAAACCAATCTCTTATTTTTAACCGATTTGCTTCAAACTTCATCTGTATAATGTAAATACACGGCAGATGTAGACCTGTGAATGAATTTTTGATATCTTTGATACTGTTGCCGTGGCAACGAATCGAACTTTAACATTCTTTTTTGATGCTTTTGGGACTCTTAGCATGCTTGAAATTGCTTGAAACTCAACAGATACATCACATTTATTAGCCAGTAGACATGTGCAACTATGGCAAAAGATTAAAGTAATGTCAAAAAAGTAAACACTAAAAGCCTCATATCTTCTAAAAATGTAATTATACATCATTTGTTTCTAAATTAAATTATACAAATATTATAACTTCCCCAATTTTTCCTTTTTTTCATTTAAGAATTATGTTTACGTTCAAAAACAGCCATAATTGTTGTAAAATTCATAAAAAAATAATAATCTGAGTCATACGTAGTGCTATACTGCCCTCTTGTGTTCAATATCAGGTAGGCCTATTGTGTATATTCCCACCGGTTAATCAACGTGTGACTCCGCTGGGACTTGGGAGCTTTTAAATCGCTTACTTAAAATCGAAAGTCGAAATACGGATGTCCGCACAAGACATTAATGGTGTGGAGTAGAGCGAGCATTTTAAATAAATTCCTATTAAGTAGGATTGAACTAAACAGAAAGAATGTTCACTCTGTTCTGCTGGTTCCTCGCTGGTGGATCATATGATTACTTTGTCATAATCTATGACAAAAATGCTATTATAAACCATATTAATAATAGATAATACACATTGCTCTTATTTTTGAAAAATACATTCATGAAAAACAAGATAACAAAAATCATAAAAAAAATATAGCCATGGCTGCTATAAATGTTTGAAATGCATAGGACAGATGTTTAATGACGCAGCAACATATAATTGAAAGGCAATTAATAATCTGTCATTACGTCACTGCATTATGATATTACGGCTCCGATACGGTGCAGCACAAAGCACTTATGTGCATCCCGAGCGGAGAATGATGTGCTTGAAGCCACATGAAGTTACAGCGCAGTGAATCCGTATTGAAAAGTTCAAAGCACAAAGGAAATACATATTTATGAACAGTGTATTATACATTATCTATCTATGCAATAGTTTATTGAGCCTTCTCTTTTAAAGGTTTTAAATTTCAGTTACTGTGTGCGTGAAGAACAATTATAGTGCTCTGACTCTAGTGTTGTGATCTAACCGACAGCGTCTGACACCCGGTAGAAAGTAACACGGTTAAGTTACAGCAATAAAGTCCAGCAAGAAAAAGTTTCTTCATTCGAAAATATAGACATTTAGACCTTTATCTTAAAGATCCAGTATAATAGGATTAACATTCAATCATCTTGAAGATCGTTTCATCATTGACTGTAACCGAATGTGACGTGCTGTTTGAATGCTGAATGGAGAATGACTGACAGGCGCAGAGAGGGAAAAGTTTGTGTTCTTGAATTTAATGACTTAAATATTAATTTCTATATCACATAATAGCTTCAGAACACTAATAATACAGTACACAAAAACTTTATGGTACTTTAGAAAGTTTTTGTGCCTTTGTGCCTAACATAGAATAGTATATATGCACAATATAGAATTTGAATCAGCCTCGTCAAAGATGGCAGTGTCAGAGCCGATACCGATCCTGAGTATCTAATCGGCGCACTTCTTTTCAACAGTCAAATTGAAATTGAAATTGAAATTGCTTGAAACTCAACAGATACATCACATTTATTAGCCAGTAGACATGTGCAACGTTTCAGAAACGGGCATAGTGCAAGGACTAAATAGCGCCACCTTTTGACAAAAGTGGGGTTGTTAGTTTTATCTACAGTTACAAAAATCGCTATATACATTGTACTCCTCAAGCCGGACAACTTTCTAATACATAGTCATTAGCTCGGACCAAGAGGAAGTCAGATATTTTGGTTTGAATATGGTGAGCCTCTCTCTGAGCCTACATCCCTGTATGGCAAGCCCTTTTAACATTTAAAAGCTAAGTTTGCCTGTCCGGAATTAACATTGTAGATATCAACAACGTCTTTCTGTCTATTCGTAATTACATTTTGGATAGTTTGTATTATCATTTAAGATATCTGTAACATAATTGTGACTAGTCGAAATGACAGAGTATGGCAAGCCGTTTTAACATTTAATCATAAAAGGGCCAAAGCCTTCGGCACCGCCACCCGGGTGCATTTAGGTAACTAAAGGAACCGGGGTTGCGGTGCCACCGGCTTGGGCCCGCCATCGCTGCTCGCAGCTATATTTATTTTTATTTTTTTTTAGCAATTTTCTACTTCCAGTTTGAAAGACTGTCAAACTCTCAGCTGATCCACATCTACCTATATGAATATGATGCCCATCACTGTATAAATTAGAGATGCACCGATTGACCGGAACATCACACGTGCACACACATGTAGGAAACCTCGTGAATTACGGCCGTTTCATCCCTTATTTACACCACAAGCGTGAGCGGCGCAGATTTTTTCCGGCTTGCATGTAAATCAATGAGTGCATTCACACCGGGAGCAGGAGCAGCGCGAGCGTCAAGCAGGAGCGTCGCGTGAGCAGTGAAGCGGTTTCTGCTCTGTGTAACCTGTATTTTTTTGCTGCGTTGCTAGCGCTCAATTAAAGTGAAAGCACACCTTTGATGAAAAAAGGATTTAAAAATGCTCAAAATGCACAGAATTTGCATGTCATATGTTTTAACAAGAACTGGAGAGTAGGCTATGTCAGAAAAGAAAATGTACCCATTTAAACTTGTTTGTATTATTGAGTTTGAGTAAAAGTATATGGTGTTACTTTTATAAAACCGGTATATGGTGTATAAATACCGGCAGGTCAAACTCAATGAAAATTGAAATCGGCCTAGAAAATTGTAATCGGTGCATCTGTAGTATAAATATATAAGATCCTTCAGTATTATCAGCAGCTATTGCGCTTATCAGGAGCGAATTACCCTCCTCCATCTCCAGCTCCTCCTCTCATCAATCAGGGTTTGACATTCTGATTCCCCTTTGAGTCAGACTAAATTCTCGAATTATGTTGTACATTAAAATATTGACATTAATGATTGTATTCACTATTCATTCATGTTGTTTCTGTTCTGTTTACCCTAAAGGGGGTTATTGTTGCTCTCCTGCTCTTATCATGATAGGCTGCACAGAACAGAACCAGACAGCTAATCTAAACTATATGCTAATTATCAATCGTATTTGATGATAGTGGTCCTGATAGAAATAAGTTAACAAGACTAAAATAAATTTAAGACAAAATATTTAAGGTTTCTACAAGAGCTTCTGCAATTTGAGCAATAACTGTAAAAGTACATATTTTAATAGTACATATCTCAGTACATACTGTAGGTCTAGACACATGTGGTATAAAAGCCTAAATGACTTACCCAAGTCTCTTAACAGAAGTGGCTCATTCTTTTCCAGGCAAGAATAAAAGGCAGATTTAACCTCGTCTCCTCCAGAGTTCAACACTTCATATAACTCTCTCATTTTCTCCTGGTTAGTTTTTTCTGCTTTGATCTTACAGTACGGCTCATATTGCAGCATGCCACGGGCCTTCAGCTCATCCGCTATCTTCATCACCATCTGTACTCTCTGGACAAGATCATCAAAGTGGTCGTCCACAAACCGAGCACCTGGTAGAGAGATAATAACATGAGAACTGCTCAAGGAAGAACGCGATTTCATTAGATTTAAGAGCGGTATATTATATAGTGTAGCAAGTACTTATTTGAGCCACTTCACTTTTAATCAGGGTAAAGCAGATTATCTTTCATTCGACTATCTCTGCTTTTACTGTGGTAACTACTTACGCTCTGAGTCTTGGTCCATGGTGTCTCATAAGTGTCTATGACGTGTTGTAGAGAGCTGTCTTAAGTTGTCCTCTAAGAAATGAAACACAATGCAGATAGTGTGAGATGGTCGAAGAGAGCTTTTGTGACCCATGGTTAAGATAACAATATTGGTATTCAGTAAATTAAGTGGCATGTACAAACATTAATCTAACATGCACAGCCTAAATTTGGCCTTTAGTGAATATACAGTCAGAAAACAAAATTGTAGAGACATTGGAATTTTCTCTGATACTACATAAATGAATCAGTCAACTTCTGCTTTTGACTCGTATTGTCAAATTTCATATTGTGTAGTTCTGTCATGACATGATAATGGATAGAGATATAGAGATATAGAGTGCCAGCTCCAGTCCCTGACCAGAACCCAGCGGTTAAAACACTAACAAAAATAAACGCAAGTCTGACTCAAATATTGAATTTCACAACTGTTACCATCTATTTGCATTAGTTTATATCCAGATCATCACTTTTGTTGCATTTAGATAATCATCAAGTTCAAACTGTTATAATAGTAACGTAACATTTATGTAATTTCAATGGGCTATAGACGAATCGAGAAGCACCTGGCTGCAGCCTGCAGATCGGGGTGGGGCTACACCTGGGGCGGGGGTACACGTGTAGCCCCGCCCACAATGCTTCTCATTGGTTAGGGGCATACTTGATTAAAGCGGAGGAAAACCGAGGAAAACGGGATTATGGCAGAATCTTCAAAATGTACTGTCCTCCCGTCTTTGAAACGAAACGTACATACGTTTAGATGTAATTTTATATATAGGCTAGTTATGTTTATTTAATATAATTTTAAAAAGAAGCATAAACACAACGAGGGCTGTCTGTTTTATCTGTTTTTGTGACTAACGTTTCTTTAGTATAACCATGGAGTATAAAATTCAATATAAATTCTCGGTATTGCATTGGACTCTACGATCTGCGGAAGTTTTCGAGCATACACCTTCACCGGAAATACCGCCGTGCATAGAGCCCATTCTGTGGCATTGTAGATATTTAAAGTTAGCCATCTTTCAGCATGACGGTGGATTTATATGAAATGATAACACTTACAATAAAATCCCATATTACAATAATTAACCATAGTTAATACACTATATGAACTAACATGAATGATCAAGGTGCAATTGTATTGCTCAAATATTAAAACATGCTGTAAAAATGTATATTGCATAATAATGCACATAGTTCATGTAAACTAGCTAATATATCATTGTTAACAAATTGGACTTTTTACATATTTTAATGTTTAGATTATTAAAACCCCCAAACATCTCAACTTTTCAGATTGCTGCATTGAGGTGCTACTGGAAGCGCACCGTAGGTCACGTGACAAGAACCAACCCCAGCAACGACAGACGCCCCCGGAGCGCAACCCATAGACATATTCACTGAATATGTACACTGTATATGTCTGTGTATATGTCTATGAGCGCAACCGCCCTGGCGCCATGCCTGGCGCTTTGGGAAAAGGAGAATGCGGCGCGCCTGGCTTTTTAAAAGCGGTGTGTTTCCGCGCTGTGTGAATGGCGCCTAAGTTACGGTTTAGTCTTGTTCTTACCTTCTGTGAAGTCGACAGTGTTCACGGTGAAGATATCAAGCTAGTCACGAATATTTATTAGTAGGCTAACATTCATTTCTACAGTAGAGATCGAAAGTAGTCAGTGTGTGGACACGCCTCTCCTGAACTTCCTTCCTTTTTATAAGACAGCCCAGAATGCTAGTGTCGTTATTTTGTTCTCGATATTTCTCCTCACACATGTAGACAAACGGTGAAGGATCATCTCTCCAAAATAATGTAAAACGTGAAATGTAAAAACGTAAAAAATAAAATGCAAAACGTGAAAGGCTGATATTGATAATAATATTCAACATGTTTTTCTCTCTCCCGCATTTATATCATAGGCCTAATGTTCAAAAGTGTATATATCATGTAGGCTATCATCTATATATCATCTATTCTTTCTAACCAATCTTTCTTTCTTTCTATCTCTGTATCTTTCTTTCTTTCTATCTCTTTACTTATTTTATAATATTTATATTTAATAATAATATTTATATATCTTTCTAATATTTCTTTCATTCTATCTCATATTTCCTTCTTTCATTCTCTCTATCTTTCTATCCATCAATCTATACCTCTGTGAGAGACGATATAAGATGCCATGTTTTGAAAGTTTTTGTACTGTTATCCTTTTAATTTACACTTGTTGTCTTTGCAAGTTGTGTATTTTTTTCTTCGTAGATCTCAAGAATGTTTATGTAGAGGTTTACAGCATAAATATTTGCAAAAAGCAGTAAAATATACACTCTTTCTAAATACGTCTTTTTTCATATATATTATAATTATATATATATATATTTTTTTTTTTTTACAATATTAAAGGTTACTGGAATTCAATGTCCCACACAGTATGCACCTCATATCAAACCATTTTACTGCAGCTTTTAGGAGATACATCGCTCTAGCTGACTTCAGAGGCCTATAAAGACCACATTTCTAATAAGTAGAAATAATGAATGGCCAGTTCGGATAATTAGCTCATCCAACCATTTTACTGCAGCTTTTTGGAGATGAGTCACATTATTCCTATTTGTACACCTATACAGACCTCTTTTCTAATAAATAGAAAAAACTAATAGTCAGTTTCAATACGGGACGTCCCATACAGCATCGGTTCCCAACAGGGGGGTCGCGGCCCACAAGGGGGCCTCAGCGAGCTCTGTGGGGGGTCGCGGCATATTTTGAAGTTTTGAGCAATGAGCATTAAATAAAAGTCCTTAACTTTTTTCTGTTCAAAATTTCCAAAATGTATATAATGAGTGAGTTCATCATGAATCAATTTTCCAATCCGTGTTTTTGTCTTATCCTGATCCTGAACCACTATGGTACACCTATAATAAGTGTTTACATTGGGACTATTTTACACTGGTTCGGATCGCTGCCGCTGCGGAGTACTACAGTACCTGCGTGACTCGTCATAGACAGAGAGAAGTAGTTCCGGCTACACTGTTCTTTCCGAAAGACACATTATTCTGTTAATAAATGCAAGTTTATTATCGCTCGCTATAGCGCCAAAAGCGTAAAAATAAAGCCTCACATTGATAAAGCCTCACAGATAACATGCAAGTATTGAGGCCCCAGATAACAGTCTAATAGCAGATATTCTTTTTTTAACCTAAACACCAGTGTGAATATTTTTATTTTTGCTTTTCAAATATGGCCAATTAATAGGCTTCTCCTATAGGCTTACGTTGTTAAATTACAAAGGGCCTACTGATGTTTTAGTCATTGTATTTTCAATATTATAGGCTATTATTTGTGCATAAACATAACGTTTGTTTGGGAAAAAAAAAAAACATTTTTGTTATCCTTGCTGCAAGCTTAAAGAGTGATAATATCATTAAATGTAAAGGGGGGCCCTAAAATATTTTCTTGGGAAAAAGGGGGTCACAGACAAAAAAAAGGTTGGGAACCACTGCCATACAGCACAACTCATATCAAACCATTTTATGGGACATCCCCTATAAAAACACCATTGTTTTTTTGCTGCTTACTTTTTCAGTGTCTCTGTTCACATTTGAAATTATAATCAGAGGTAATGATGTCTCCTTTCCTTTTCTGTTTTTCTTTTTCTCTTTATCAACCTTAATGAATCCATTTGAGGCAAACTGTGCAATTACTGTCTAACCTGCCAGAATTTACAAATACAAGAGCTGGAAGAGATGTGTGTAATGTTTTGTCTGAAGTTGCTTGATTTCACCACTAGATGACATTATTCCTTCCCAGATTATGTTATCTTGGATTAATGGTTGTCATATCTCACCTGTGTTGATAAACCCTATTTAAGGTTTCACTGCATTTTTGTTCTTGTTCAGTCCTGATGTCACGCAAAGTGTTGTCATTTCTAAGAATTTTTGGATTTGAGAAGTGGCCTTCTGTTTTGCTCTGGGAAAGTATGTTTTTGTAACCCTTTTTGTGGTTTTCTGGTTTTGCCTCTCTGGACTGATGTTTAAGAAGATATATCTTCTGTCTGGATTACCCTTTTTTGTATTGCCACTCAAGAACTTTGTTTGAGTTTTCTTGTAACACATTCACTTAAAGTGTAAACTACGACTTCTTGTTGTTTTTGTTTATTCCATCGGAAGCAAAGAGCAAAATATTAAACTCAGACTTTTGACGTTTGACTGTCGTTTAATCCTCTGCATTTGGGTTCAACCTCCTCCAGTGGTGAAGGGACACACACACCGATTGATTAGATATTGGCATTAATGAGAAACTGAACAGGTGTTCCTAATAATCCTTTTGGTGAGTGTATTATATGCATAGAAGAAAAAACACAAAACAAACCAAGAAAGATTCACATAAATGTCACTTTTAGGTTACACACATAAGCAAAATATTCCCACACCCCATTGTGTATACTTTAAAATATCCCCAGTATGAAAATACATAAATCAATAATACCTCTGAAACCCTACGGCATGTTCTATACACCATTTCACTCTCATTTTCTCTTGTCACACATTTACACATGTGTACCCGTAAAGCACTCAAAATGGTTTTCCATTAATTATCAACATCTTTTATCACATCCGTTACACAAGCATATATTTATTACCAATGTACTTTGCACTTGTAAGAAATATGTTAAAAGTATGCTTGATTAAATATATTTTTTAGAAAATATACTAAAGTACATTATTTAAAGTGTGTTAAAAGTTTGTGTAAATGGGTAAAAGCATGATGCTAATATAATTTAATACATTTAAAGAGTACAATCTTTGTTAGAATATTTGCAATATTGGAATATACAGATAGCAGATAGCTATTTGCTAACGCAAAATTAGCAACTAGATAGGATTGCGGAAACACCCCCCCCCCCCCCCCCCCGCCACTACCAGAAATGTGTAAAACTGGTTTTAAGACCATGTTTGAGACATTTTAAAATGATATACATATCTTGAGTTATGTACCCATTAATCAACAGTGGTGGTTATGTAATGACCGCAAATAATTGTTAAATTTGTTTTTTTTGTTTATTGTACATAATCTGTACTAATATAATGTTAACAGTATAAATGTAGAAAGCCTCAGAAAATATGTATACTGTTGGGGGCGCTGTGGGTTGAGAAGACCGGTTCGAAAAAGAGAGAGAAGAAGTGTAAAAAAAAGCGCAGTTCACGCATGTTGTTGTTCATGTAAAAATTGAGCTCAAAAATCTGTCACAGAAACAAAAGAGAAAACAACCGGAGCAAATAAATCTACAGAAAAGAACTGATTGTCGTCGTTATTGTCCAAGGGGGCAACATAAAATTGGTGTTTCTGCTCGGTTGTGACGGATTTCGGGAAGAAGAAAGCAGCAAGTGATGAAACGAGCCGCGAGTGCAGCGCGAGCTGAGAACGAGCCGCGATTCACGGAGAGTTGACTTTGAAACGGCGGAAAAATAACTGCAATCTGCAAACGTGAGTTAAGTTAATCTGTTCAGTGAGTGGTCATAATGTTGCCTGTGTGGGAAGCTACGCTGGATGAAATAGAGAGTAAATTACTCGAGTTATCTGCTTTGCAACTGAGAAGTTTGTGTGAAATGTTAATGCTAAATGTGGGGGAGGATGAGACACACACGCCTCGCGCGCTGAGAAGACGTATTCTGCAGCATTTAGAGGGAGATGATGTTGTTTCACTCGAAGATGAAGGACTGTCTATGTTGTTAGAGACAAAGGAAAAGATTGAAAGTTTGAGAAGTGTTGACGAAGAGGAAACCGAGAGCTCATCTAGTGTAGGGGTTGAAGCAACCAACGAGGTGCAGCGAAAAGTTGACTTGGAGCGCCACTCTGTGGGCGTTAGTGGAATTGCATCAGAAAAACCTGTGGAAAACACTGCAACACAATCACTGTATGCCAGAACAGACAGAAAACTGCAAAATTAATCAGTTTCAGGAGAAAATGTCACGCTAGTGCATCCAGTGTATAAAAAAGAACTCAAAATAATTGGGCAAATAGGTGAACCGGGCCAGAGGGACAAATTAAACTTCACCAGCCTGGACAGACAGATTCACAGGGCCTGCAAAAAGGGTTATGATGAGGGAGAAATCGTTGAGGCAGTCATTCAAGCCATCATCCCAGGGGTCAGTTTGAGAAGTTACCTGGAGAGTAGGACAGACTTAACATTGCCTGCTCTCAAGCAAATTCTCAGAGCACATTTTATTGAAAAGGATGCAACTGAATTGTATCACTCACTCACACGTGCAGTTCAAGAACCCAAAGAAACGCCGATCCAGTTCTTAGTTCGAGCCATGGATCTCAGGCAGAGGGTTTTATCAGCATCTGAAAATGTAAAGGCAGGATTAAGATATAATCACGAACTAATCCAGAATCAGTTTTTGCAGACAGTTCTGACTGGCCTTCATGATGACAGCGTACGAACAGATCTAAAACCCTACCTGGAAAACCCACGGGTGGAAGATGAAGTGCTGTTGGAGAAAATTAACATGTCGTATAGTCTTGAGCTAGAAAGAAAAACCAAGTTCTCAACCACTCGACCAAAAATAGCCAAAGTGGCCACAGTTATGGAAGAGGAACAGGCACATGCTGAACAAGATGTCAGGATGAAAAAAGAGAAAGCTCCAAAGCCTAACAACCTGATGGAAAAGCTGGATGCTCGAGACAAAGTGATCTGTGAGGCAATTCAGAACCTGACGTCTCAAGTAGCGAGCCTTGCTCAAACATCACGACCTCAGATGACTAGAAACAGTAACCAGAGATTCCCTCGCAACCAATTTCCACCTGTTCGACCAACCACCAGGCGCTGTAACCAATGTGAACAGTCTAACTCAGAGGGAAGGTCTGAACACTGTTACAAGTGTGGCAGCAGTGAGCACTGGGCAGCGGGTTGTCGAAAACGAACTGTGAACAATGTAACGTCAAGCAAGATTGAGATTACATCACACATTATTGAAAACTTACCAAGAGGTTGCTTATCTGAAGGACCGTGGTCGAACAAACAGGAGAAAACAGCCAGTTTGGTGGGACGCAGATGCTTGGTGCAATGTTCTCTCGGAGGTGTCATAACATCAGTGCTTTGGGACACGGGGTCACAGGTTTCAATTGTGGGCTCGGAGTGGAAGAAAAGACACCTTCCTGACGCAGAGGTGAGACCAGTGAGAGAGCTGCTGGAGGAGGGTGAACTCAACCTGACAGCAGCGAATGGGACAAGCATCCCATATGAAGGCTGGATGGAAGTGGAGTTTTGTCTGTCTGGAAACTCTGAGACTGAAGGAAGGGGCACACACCTGATGGCACCAATTCTCATTGCATCCAGTGAATTGGAGAAACCCATAATCGGCTTTAATGTGATTGAGGAACTGGTCCAAGCTAATGCAGCACAGCAGATTCCTTTGAGTTCCCTTGTAAACACACTGAGTTCATCCCTGGAAGTTAGCCCTAGGAAAGCAAAAGCCGTTCTGTCACTCCTGAAGAAACGCAAAAACAGCAGCGGGTGTCATATTGCAAGATTGGGACGAAAATCCATTATTCTTCCAAGATGCGCGAGAGTGAACGTCAGTTGTGGCAAGCTCAATAAGACGGTAACCCTTGGAACACACGTAATGTTGGAGCCCAATTTGGAAGCACCCTGGCCTGCAGGCATAAAGGTAAACAAACAGCTTATTCAGATGCCTCTGAATGAGGATGATAACATTACAGTGATGGTGGAAAATACCACAGGAGAAGAGGTGACACTTACAGCACGGACTGTCCTGGGGTGGCTGCATGCAGTGGATGCCATCCATCAACCGGAAGTGAAGTTGCCGTCTCTGTCTGAATTCCAATCTCAGCTATCACAAGGTGACAATGACGTACCGCCAGAGACCCAACCTACAGTTCAGGAGAGTGAAGGATGGGATCCGCCAGTGGACCTCAGTCACTTACCTGGAGAACAACAGGAACGTGTGAGACAGCTGTTGAGAGAGAATAGTGGAGCGTTTGCTAAGGATGACTGGGACACTGGATGTATTCCGGACCTCAGAATGGACATTTGTTTGAAAGACAAAATCCCTGTACAAAAGACGTACAATGCAATACCACGACCCCTATATCAAGAGGTGAAGACCCACATACAGAATCTGCTGAGTCAGGGGTGGATTCAAAAGTCGACATCCTCCTATTCCTCGCCAGTTGTGTGTGTGAGAAAGAAGGATGGGAGCTTGCGTCTATGTGTGGACTACAGGCTGCTCAACGAGAAGACACACCCTGACCGACATCCCATCCCACGAATCCAAGAGATACTGGAAAATTTAGGGGGGAACTCCTGGTTCACTGTGCTGGATCAGGGTAAAGCCTATCATCAGGGCTTCATGAGCAAAGACAGTAGGGCATACACGGCATTCATAACACCCTGGGGGCTCTATGAGTGGGTGCGGATACCTTTTGGCCTCACAAATGCACCCGCCACCTTTCAGAGATACATGGAAGAGTGTCTAGGAGAGTTAAGGGATGATATCTGTGTTCCCTATCTTGATGATGTGTTAGTCTTCAGCAAGGATTTCGACCAGCACCTAGAGGACTTGAAGAAAGTGCTACAGCGACAGCAGCAG
Source organism: Pimephales promelas (assembly GCF_016745375.1). The sequence goes on along the minus strand of NW_024121216.1, from coordinate 166,288 downwards.
TGTGGGATCAAGCTAAGGCCAAAGAAGTGTGACCTTTTTAAGCGGGAAGTCTGCTATGTGGGCCGCATCATCTCTGAACATGGGTACAGCATGAACCCCAAAGAAAAAGAGGCTGTGCAAGCACTAAAGTGGGAAACACCTAGCACTGTCCGTGAGGTGAGGAAGCTCATGGGTTTCCTTGGTTATTACAGATCATACATCGCTGATTTTGCCAGAATAGCCAAGCCTTTATATGAATTATTGACAAAGTCCAACACGTGCAAAATGAAAGGCCCCGGAAAAAGAGGGAACTCCTCGCAAGCACCTCCATCACAGCCAGTGGAGTGGACAGGGAGACATCAGGAAGCGCTGGAGAAGCTGATTACAGAGTTGTCAAGCCCACCCATTATGGCATATCCAGACTTTGAAAAGCCATTTGTCCTTCATGTCGATGCGTCAGAAGAAGGGCTAGGAGCTGTATTGTATCAACGACAGGGAGGTAAACTCCGCGTAGTTGGATATGGATCTCGGACTTTGAGCCCGGCCGAAAGGAACTACAAGCTGCATTCTGGGAAGTTGGAGTTCCTGGGACTCAAATGGGCGATCACAGAGCGTTTCCGGGATTACCTGTTTCATGCACCGCATTTCGTTGTCTACAGTGATAACAACCCGTTGACATATGTCATGAAAACGGCAAAGCTTAACGCAGCGGGGCAACGGTGGGTTTCTGAGCTGGCAGACTACCGTTTCACTCTGAAGTATAGACCAGGGACGGCAAATCGAGATGCAGACTTCTTATCACGGAGACCAGTGCCCATTGAAGTCACAGTCAGAGAATGTACTCAGGAGTGTGAGCCGGAAGTTCTGGGATCAATCGGGGAAGTTCTGAAAGCACAACGACGTGGAGAAGTGGACTGGATATCTGCAATCACCTGCAACATAGATGTCTTACCGGAAGAGCTGAAGGGTGGATCAGAGGACAGTCAGCGGCTAACATCTCAGGATATCAGGAGTGCTCAGCTGAGTGATCCAGTCATCAGCCGAGTACTGGATCTGAAACAGAAACAAATTTATCTCAAACACAAAGACAAATTGATGGAACCAGAACCTGTGAGACGACTCTTGCGAGAATGGCATCGCCTGCAGATTAATGAGGAAGGTATCCTGCAAAGGAAGATAATGACCAGAACTCAGTTAGTTGTCCCAGAAAACTTGAAAAGTATGATATACAAGTACCTGCATGAAGACATGGCCCACCTGGGTGCTGAACGTATGGTGGCAGCAGCTCGTGCACGTTTCTTCTGGCCAAGAATGAGAGAGGAGATAGAGCATTATGTCACAAGAGTGTGTCGATGTCTAAGACAAAAGAAACCAAACCGGATTACCAGAACCCCAATCAAGAGCATTGAGACAACAGCTCCATTTGAGATGATCTCGATTGATTACCTGCACCTGGAGAAGAGTAGAGGGGGAGCAGAGTACATTCTGGTGGTCATAGACCATTTTTCAAAGTTTGCTCAGGCATACGCCACTAGAAACAAGTCTGGAAAGACAGCAGCCCGGAAGATCTTTGAAGACTTCATCATGCGTTATGGTTTCCCCGCAAAGATCCATCATGATCAGGGGAGGGAGTTTGAGAACAGCCTGTTCCAGAAGCTACAGAGTTATTGTGGGATTAGGCATTCACGTACAACCCCCTACCATCCCCAAGCTAACCCAGCAGAGAGGTTCAATAGGACACTGTTGGGGATGCTGAGGACCTTAGAGGAGACGAAGAAGTCGAATTGGGCAGAACACCTTAACAAAGTTGTCCACGCCTATAATTCCACGGTGCATGAGTCAACAGGATTTTCCCCATTCTTTCTTCTTTTTGGACGAGAGCCAGTTCTTCCAATTGATCTTGTGTTCCCCACAAAGCAAGTAAAGGACACCCAGTCTCATGCCGACTATGCTGAAAAGTGGAAAAGGTCTATGCAAGAAGCATATGATATCGCAAAGAAGAACATGAAGAAGGCTGCTGCAAAGGGGCAGAGAAATTACAATCGGAAGGCATGGAGTTCTGTCTTGGAGCCCGGTGATCATGTGTTGGTGAGGAACCTGTCAGAAAGAGGAGGCCCAGGAAAACTGCGAGCGTTCTGGGAAAAACAAACGTATGTGGTGAAGGAAAGGAGAGGAGGAGATGGACCGGTGTACGTTGTTGGACCATTGGATACGACAGGAAAGGATAGAGTGTTGCACCGGAACCTTCTATTACCTTGTCCGTATCTGGTGGATGAGCCGAGAACAGCCGATGTTCGTTTGGAAAGAAAAGGATGTCAGAGGAACAGATCAAAACAGGAAGGACAATCACCACAAAATACTCACCATGGAAACACTGACAGTTCCAGTGACGAGGAGGTTGACTTGTGGATTCCAATACGGAGAACAGGAACAGAATTAGATCCATGTGCGGCAGAATTTCACCCTGGAAGAGAGGAGAGAAACAGGAAACCTGAAAAGGAACTTGACATCGAAGAAATTGGTGACGAATCCGTAAACCTACCTGACTCAGAGAAATCCGATGAAGAAGTGCTGGGAGATCTTCAAAGGGAGCAGGAGTTGGAGGAAGGATTCATTGGAGAAGCCCAGCATGAGGATAGTGATGAGGCATCAGAACCTATGAGGCATGAAGATTGTGACGTGACATTAGAACTTATGAGGAGAAGTTCTGCCAGAACCAGGCGACCTAGGAATCTATACACATATGACACCCTGGGTGAGCCCACACTTAGACCAGTGAGCTAATCTGTATCCTTCATATTAAGTAATATTAGTGAGAGTTGAAATAGTTATGTTCAAGGTAAAATATTTTTGTTAAGTGAGTTATAAACAGTTATGGGTATTGTAAGTCTACAGTCGAAAAAAAAAATGCAATAGGCTACAGTAGAGTAATAGGTTGTGCAGTCTAAGGAATATTGGGTAGACTGAGAAAACATTAAGAAATTAATGCATTGCTGAATTGACATTTAAAATGTGTTAAATACATTGTGGAGGTGTATGTGGTTGTGTCCACTTGTCATTACAGGACGTTCTGGGGGGCCCACCAGCGAACCTAAAGACAAGACACCTTTTCAACATGCATCAGATCTAAAAGTTTAGATAATTGCAATTATGTCAAAGTAGTTTGGAAGTAAAATATGTTGTTAAGCTGTGAGAAAGCATGTACATTACACTGTTATTGGAACTTACATTTTCAATATTTGCCCGGAGATAGTAAATTAAAAATGTTTTGTAACATTTTATTTTTTTTTAGTGGGGGAGGGTGTAATGACCGCAAATAATTGTTAAATTTGTTTTTTTGTTTATTGTACATAATCTGTACTAATATAATGTTAACAGTATAAATGTAGAAAGCCTCAGAAAATATGTATACTGTTGGGGGCGCTGTGGGTGGAGAAGACCGGTTCGAAAAAGAGAGAGAAGAAGTGTAAAAAAAAGCGCAGTTCACGCATGTTGTTGTTCATGTAAAAATTGAGCTCAAAAATCTGTCACAGAAACAAAAGAGAAAACAACCGGAGCAAATAAATCTACAGAAAAGAACTGATTGTCGTCGTTATTGTCCAAGGGGGCAACAGTTAACCTGCAACATGACCTTTAATATATTAAAATATAGTGCAAATGCTTGAAGTTCAAAATAATACATTTAATATGCACTTAGTACAGTTTAAATCTATTTCTTTTCTCTTAGGGATATTGATTGTATGTTTCAAAGACAATCATAAATGAACACAAATAAAGTGCACTTTAATATCACAAATCATATAATTAGTCCCTACACAGGCTAGTATACTAAGTATTAAAAGAAGTGTTGTTTTTTATAGTGAAGGGCACTAAATATAAAGTGCTCCCTATAATTTAGGAAAAGCAAAATATGCGCATTTGGTGTTTATTTTTATTTTAAGGTAAAGAGAAAAGACATTTTGAAAAGAAACATCCAAAGAAAAAAATAACACCAAAATTACAATAATTCATAAATATTTTTTTAATAACATAATTTATTATTGTACTGTATGATTTTGCTTAATGCTGTCATAAAATTGATGAAAAAAATACATACAATGCATATTAAATGTAATTTTTGAAATGTTGAATCTTAAATAAAGTGTTATCAGTTCAGTTTGTGCGTGTTGAAACCGGCCATGGTTTTCCACTGGTATATCCGTGCAGAAATCTGTCGAGTGTTATCTGTGAATAAACAGCTTCCTCTGCAGTTTTTGAGTGCTGTGTGTATCAGTTTGTTTGTTAAGTATTTTATTTTATTTATTTTTTTGGAGAACTAACATCAAGTGATTTTTAAATCTTATGTGACTAAAATACTGTATGTGACTGTATTCGTCAGGTGTTTCATATTAATAAGAAATGAAGTACGTCTTCAAACGACCGGAGAGAGCAGAGCCAAACACTTGCAGAATCTCATGACAAGATCAAACTGTTGCTTTAAGATGTTTTTAACTTCTCTAGTCCATGCAACTTTATGAGGCACTATAGTGCAAATAACACTATCAGATCTTGTGGACGTGGAGCTCAATCTGGTGAAGCTCAGATGACGTGAAGTAATCAGTAAAACACTTAAAACTGTTCAAGATGATTTGATTGATTGTAGAGTTTCTCGTGAATTCACTACAGAGCAGCTTCATATCAGCGCGTCTGTCATTTAATTACTGTTTTGTAGAGTTTGTCTTCATATTTGTGGACTGAAACTGTTGAAGATGTTTCACCCTGTTTTGTTCTGTTTGTGTTTCTGGCGTCTGGTTGGTGAGTTTCAATGTTTTTATGACTTTAGTTGTTTCTGTTCTGGTACCATGTAATGAATTACTGGTTCATTTCGTCAGAGAGGATCGACATTCACTGTTATTCTCATACAGAAATAATTGAACTGTGATTTTACTATGAGATCAAGTTTGAATTCAGCTCTTAACTTATTTATTGATTAAATAAAATAATTTAAATATAAAGCTCAGATAGTATTAGTGTATTTTTGTTATTGTTCCATATAAATCTATTTCTCTTTTCATTCATCGTTTCATCTGCAGAATATCATTAATTTCACATTTAAATAAGTATTTTAGTGAAGCTTCATGAAACCAACATCAAGTGATTTTAAAGCTTTAATCTGTAAAATCTGTTCTTCAGGTGTGTTTGGTTATTCAGCATATGAAGAAAAACGGTATGAAAAAAAGCCGGTGCCAACGCGAGAGTTAGTGTTGAAGTCAGTGCCAGTGCCAGTGTCAGTGTTGATGGTGTCATTGATGGCGGGAGATTCAGTCTCTCTAAACTCGAATCTTACTGAAATGAAGGATGATGATGTGATTCAGTGGAGGTTTGGAAACACTGTAATAGCTGACGTCAATAAACGGGCCGACAGAAACACTGTACATGATGATGTTCTTGATGGGAGATTCAGAGACCGACTGAAGCTGGACAATCAAACTGGATCTCTGACCATCACAAACACCACAACTGAACATGATGGAGATTATCAACTACAGATCAACCGTGAGATCGAGAGATTCAGTCTCTTTGTCATTGGTGAGTTAAATTTCAGTTTTGTATATTATAATCAACACAAAGAGATAATTAATAATTCAAACTTCATTTTGCTTTTGGTGTTTAATGATGATATTCATTTACATTTTAAATTTCAAACTTTTTTTAATCAATCAAGTGACCGTCTTAATCTGTGGCCAACCCTGTCTCTCTCTTTCTTTCTCTGTGTGTGTGTGTGTGTGTGTGTGTGTGTGGTGATTCAGTCCTGGTGTCGGTGATGGAGGGAGATTCAGCAACTCTAAACTCGAATCTTACTGAAATGAAGGCTGATGATGTGATTCAATGGAAGTTTGGAAATAAAAAAACTTTGATAGCTGAAATTAATAAACGGGCCAACAGCATCACTCTATATGATGTTCTTGATGGGAGATTCAGAGACAGACTGAAGCTGGACACACAAACTGGATCTCTGACCATCACACACACCACAACTGAACAGACTGGACGTTTTCACCAACAGATCAACAGTGTGATCAAGAGTTTCTGTCTCGCTGTCATTGGTGGGTTCAAAAACGTTTACACCTGTTTTTAAAAGACAAAATTAAAATTAATTCATATAGGCTACCATTTAGTTTTTTGTTATTTTATATTGATTGTTTTTAAACTATTTTAAACTATTCAATTTAGTAATCCTTCTAAAGTTATCTAACAGTATTCATCTGTTTGTGTTTGTTCTCTGTGTGTTTGACAGTCGACGTGGAGTCAGTGTCAGTGATGGCGGGAGATTCAGTCTCTCTAAAGTCGAATCTTACTGAAATGAAGGGTTATGATGTGATTCAGTGGAGGTTTGGATTGGGAAACACTGTAATAGCTGACGTCAATAAATGGTTTGACAGAGTCACTCTATATGATGTTCTTGATGGGAGATTCAGAGACCGACTGAAGCTGGACAATCAAACTGGATCTCTGACCATCACAAACACCACAACTGAACATGATGGAGATTATCAACTACTGATGTATGCAGAAGGGAGAATTGTCACATCGAAAATATTCAGAGTTTCTGTCTATGGTGGGTAGAGATCATTTGTCCTGTCCATCTTATTAAAGGAGAACTTCTGCGCAAAATGAACCTTTGGTCTAACAAAACATCGGTACCTAGTCAACCGTTCTCTGAGATTTGTTTTCATGATAATCGAATGTAAAGAGTTTTATCTCTAAAAACTGTTTAGCGTATAATGCTAGTACTGGGGGCATTTACTAAGTAAAAAGAAATCGCTAGTTTCATTGCTTCGTTTTGCATGTATGGACCCTCATTATGTTACTGTGTTAGTGTGGGGCTATTTTGAGCCTTGTTAGTGGTATAAACTAGCGATTTCTTTTTACTTTGTCAATGCCCCCAGTAGTAGCATTATACGCTAAACAGTTTTTAGAGATAAAACTCTTTAGATTTGATTATCATGAAAACAAATCTCAGAGAACGATTGACTATGTTTTATTAGACCAAAGGTACATTTTGCACCAGAGTTCTCCTTTAACTATTTCAACACAGGCTGCAACAGAGTCTCATGAAGATGCGTATCTATACCACGAGTGTCATTTCTCGTGGCATTTATACGCCAAAAGTGTTTTTTTCGTGTATATGGTACGCACTAAAAAACCCTGGGTTAGGTTTAGGGGGGAGGGGGGTGGGGAGTTTGTGCGTATTATACGCAAAAAAGTGCGTATCATATGTACGCGAAAATCGCGTGCCAAATACACGCAAAAACTGTTTTTGGCGTATAAATGCCACGAGAAATGACATTCGTGCCATAGACACGAACTTTCATGAGATCGGGCTGAACTATTTACATATTGAATTGTTGAATTATTTTCTAGTTTGAGATGACAGACTGTTATAAAAACTCACTTACACAGAAACAAATAAAAGATTGTTGATTAGATTTCTGTTTATTCAGACATACTAGTTGATGTTAGTGTTTATTGACTGATCTGATCTCAGTTTGATGTGTTTATTCCTCAGATTTATCAGGCTTTCCTCAGGTTTATTCCTGGTGTGGTCCTACTGAAACTGTGATCCGATTGGTTCTCTCTGCTCTGGTGGGCGTGGCTACTGTCATCATTCTGGTTTATGACATCAGATCCAGAAGAGCTGAACAAGATCAAGCACATATTCCCGCATCAGGTACAGGATTCATTATGTCATGATTTAGCAAATATCTGTGAGATTCATTAATTTATTGATTTATATGTTCATCTTTTTCAGGTATTGAAACCTAAAGCAGAAAACTGAACTTTGAAGGTTTTTCAAGTGCGTTTTTTGTTTCTCTGGTGTTTTTGTCATAAATAATATTGATGATTATTTCAGCTTCTGTATACTTTCAGTGTCAGATTTTTAAAATATATTTTGTGTAAGGGTTTGTTTATATTTCTTTCTGATACAAAAAAAAATGAAGAAAGAGACACACAGATCTCACTTTACTGTAACTGCTATATATTTCTTAGATGTATTTGCTTGCCTTTATCAATAAAGTTATATATCATTGTATGCAAACTTTTTGTATATTTTAAATACTTCAGCAGTGTACCATATACACAGCTGTATACTTTTTTCACAGGTGCTTCCTTTTATATATTTAAAATATATATATATATTTGGCTTTTTAATATTAGGCTACCAATTAGTTTGTTTTTGATTTAAACAACATATACAGTTAAAACATAATATTATTCGTTTGGGCGTTTCTAGGTTTTAAAAACATCAGGGGCTGAACCCGAAACATCAGGGGCTGGGGTGGGTAACATGATTCGATACAGAGAGAGAATAATGTACATTGCGGGCCTATATGCAATTATATATATATATATATATATATATATATATAATTTTTTTTTATTTGAATTAATTATTTAAAGGTATGTTTGTGAATATTTAAATGATTCACTCATAAACTTAATTGAAATTAATGAGTGTGACGAATGAGTGTTTTTGTATGAATCTCTTGAATAAATGATTAAATGAAAAGAAAATTGTTATCATTCATCATAATAAAATAAATCATGATCAGCAATGAAAGCTATTTGAAGCGTCTATTAGATCAAGTGATTTTACCTAAAATGATTTAAACTTACTCTATTTTGACTGCAACCATAGACATCGTGTGTTTTTATCTGAAATAAACATGTGTCCAAGTATTAGGCTATCCAATAAAATAATATGAATGTTTGTTAAACAGAAATAATGTTGAAAATACATTTGTTTATTTATAATAATAATAGCTGGTTAAAACTAGAATACTAGTAGAATATTTAACTGCAATATTTAGACATGATGAACTAAATAGTCATGAAATGCTTTGGGACAAGAATCGTTGAATCTGTTCATTAAGAACGATTCTCTAGAATGAATCAGACTTTCCAAAGCTACACATGATAGAGGAGGACCGTTTAAAACGAATCGATTCAAAATAGGACGACGAGAAGTTAGCTGGGATATCACTTTCTGTGCTGAATAAGTGAGCTGAGCACTGTGTGATCGTGTTTACAATGCTGCGATGCTATTTTGGAGAGATGGTCCTTTCCTTTCGTCATATCGAAAACAAAACTAACCCCGGCAACTAAACTAGCATTCTGGGCTGTCTTATAAAAATGAAGGAAGTTAGTTCAGGAGAGGCGTGAATTAGTCGACTTCACTGAAAGAACAAGACTGGACCGTACTGATCACTTTTCTGACATGAAGCCTCGCAGTCAGGAGATGAATTTTACTCACTTACACCATCGATATTGTTATTGTTATTCTAAACCGCGACTAATGTGTACTATTATTGTTACTTTTTTTAGACTGAGTAGGAGAGAACCCGGAAACGCGGGACGGATGAACCATTGAGATTTCATTGAAAAACACTCACGTCATGTAGGCTACATCAAATTTCGTCAACACTGTAACGTTACATTACGTAATGCCGACCACACCCGCGAAAACAGTTCTTCTTTACGTCATGCCGTTTTGGAGTTAAAGCCGGAAAGCTTTTTCTGAGTGCGCCGGTAAGTGAATTCTTTCGTGCAGTTCTTTTTTTTTATTGACAAGTTGTACATTTATTGTTTCATGTGCCATTTTAATGATAATACGGCAGGATAGCAAAAATAGTCTGGCCCACCTCTGGGTGTCCAGTTCTGACTGGGTCCCCGGCCCAACACACTGAAAACGGACTCAAACAACTTCCTCTGTCCCGGATGTGGCCCATACCCTGTAAAATGACTCTTATTTATTGGTAGCTATAGTCATAGTGGCTAGGTCTGGCCCAGGCACTGTAAGACACATTTGGCTGAGAGTCGGCTGGGTCCCCAGGCCAGATGTGGGCCCCGAAACTGGCAGTGAAACACAAATTCAACCATTTAAAAAGATTAAGATTTTTTATTACTTATTTAAATTAACTTTAATATAAACATGTATTAACAAATACACTATATTAACATTTATTACAACACAGTTTTTAAACAAAACAACAAGTAAATTGTATTTACTGTGTATGATTTAAACAGGAAAATGATCAATGATGCAAACAGAGTTCAATTTAATTTTTTTATTTGACCTTTATTTTACAACAATGGGCTATATGCACGCATAAGTTCCGCATTTGACGTAAGGATGCTCGTCCATTTCCGGTTGTGTAGATTAAAGCGGAGGAAAACCGGAGAAAACTGGATTATGGCAGAGTCTTCAATATTTACTGTCCTCCCGTCTTTGAAACGAAACGTACATACGTTTAGATGTAATTTTATATATAGTTATGTTTATTTAATATAATTTTAAAAAGAAGCATAAACACAACGAGGGGTGTCTGTTTTATCTGTTTTTGTGACTAACGTTTCATTAGTATAACCATGGAGTATAAAATTCAATATAAGTTCTCGGTATTGCATTGGACTCTATGATCGGCGGAAGTTATCGAGCATCCTTAATCCTTCACCGGAAATCAGTGCCGGCGCTATGGGGGGGCATTAGGGGGCAAGGCCCCCCCAAATGTATTTTGTGCCCCCCCAAATTGAATTATGATATAATTTACAAAATAATATCAGTTTAATTTAATTCACATTTCAGTGAGAAATAGTACAAATATATGTCTACAAACGGCTCATTAGCTGAAAATACAATAAAGCCAACATAAAAACCAGTGTGACGCTGTGAGGAAACCCCCCTGCCGCCCCCCCAATCACGCACGTTAATACTTGAATGAAATGATTTTCAGTTGGCGCGACCGCGCGAGCTTCCTGCATTCAAAACAAAGCAAACAGATGAAAACTCTCCAAAAATGGAAATTAGAAAATGGTTCAATACCACAGTTTCTCCTTACACATCGATTACCCCATACAGCAAGACAACGACAGCCCGGCTTTGGTATTTGGTGCTTCTACCGTGTAGTGTTGTAGTCGAGACCGAGACCAAAGACAGTCGAGTCCGAGTCGTAAGTGTAGCTATTTATCTAACTGGCATACTGTAATGTTCACTATGTGTTGTCACGTGATGAAACTAATAGTTTAGTTGGCCTAGTTTTTGCGCTGCCCATTGTCCTGAAATGTCACTCACTCCCGCCGTGGAGAAACAGGTGTTTAAGCCTATATTTTCTTGTAAATGGAAATTGTAGAATAATATCTGTGTATGTTGTGGGTGTTTTTTATTTGTTAAATGTGTTAAAGGTTTTATTTGATAAAGGTAACTACATGATGCTTTTTTAAGGCTACGAATAAATGCTTATGTTAGAACATAGCAGAATAAAGATGAGTAACTTAGCTTTTTTTTTTTTCTCACTTCCGCCATTGAGATAGCATATAAACGGCTATTCTGTCAGTGAGAGACTATGTGCATGTTCGTTAGCTTTGCTATTATAAAGCTGCGGTCAGAGTCGGTCTTGCAATTTTTTTTTGTATAGGCCTATTTAACCCTTGATCAAATTTCTTAAGAGTCGCTCGTCTTGCAACAATGTGTAATGTTTATTGTGTGGGTTGCATTACTTCATGTTAATAGCTAACAGAAAAGGCAGTAGCAATAATAAATATAGGATATCTGATATCGGAAAAAAAGTCCCCATACCAAGTGCCCACCCATTGAAAATAAATGCCCCCCTGCTAAAAGCGGTCTGAAGCCGGCTCTGCCGGAAATACCGCCGTGCATAGAGCCCATTGGCAGTAGTTACAAAATCACACACTTACAGATCAAAACAACAACTATAAAATGAAAACAGTTAAAAACAATTGTAAATATGGGTGTGCGATATTGAAAAAAAAATGATAACATGATATTTTCTGAGATTTTCTCGATAACGATTATTGGACAATATTTTGCTGAGGATGTTTATTCTGTTGGTACTTTGTCAGGTTTAGGACTGTCGTGGACAGAGACTGCTAAAGTTTTTGATATTCTTCATTTTTTCCAATATGTTTCAATTGATTTTTACCTGATATGGGCATTTTACCTTTAAAGCCAATTTTTAAACCTAATTCAATTGTGTCAATCTCATTAATTTAATCACATTCAATTATAAAAATAAGGGGGGCTCTTACCAATCAAATCAACAAAAGTAATCTTTGCAATATTGATATTTTCAGATATTTAAACGTACAGTATGCGATTTTTGGCCACCAGGGGTCACTTATTTAAAATAATAACAAAAGACGTACTTTGATGACGTCGGGAAAGAGCGTGGGCTCACGGGAGTTGTTGTCGCTGTCAATGACAACCAGCTCAGCTCATGGCATGACATCATCATTTCACAAAATATACGGAATTACGGATATACGGCATCTCTCTATAGATTTAGCTTGTCAAGAAGCTTTAAATGCAACCCCAATGTTTACCTGTGTCATGCTTTTTCTCCTGTCCCAAACCCTTCTCGGGTCATATTTTTCACCCGCACGTTTGAGCTTTACTGAGCTGGCTGTAGAAGCAGAACGTGCAGGCAAAGCGTAATCGTGGTCCATAACTATAATACAGATGAATATAAATATTTATATTACGCTACTTCAATGAATGACCTATTTTAGGACATTTTTCATATATAGGGCGCACCGGATTATAAAGCACATAAGATACTACAGTCAAACGTTTGACTGGGTTTGCGTTATGCATCCACTATGTGCTAAAGGCTAAAGGGAATGTAGTGAGTGCGCGGCGCCGGAGGTGAGGCGTTTATTTAAGCATGAGCGCGCTGAAGCGGGCACGTACATTCGGAGCCTGACTCATATGAGTATTCAATGTGCGCGGCTCGCTAACAGCAACAGTTGGCTGTTTTGAATCAGTTTTGAATGAGACGACCCGGTTACTGTGAACGGGGAGCGCTTTATGCGCGAGCATCACCGGGAACAGTGTCTGTTAAGAGTGAGCGCTCGTGAGCGGGCACGTGATTTATACACATAAAAATACGTACTACTTTTTTTCTTCGTCATTTTCTTTGCTTTATTGGCGGTAGTCCAGTGTTCCCCTTTGTGTTTGGCGGTTTCGCCGGGTTCCGCAAGGAAGTTAGAGAAAATAGAGGAGTCAAAGGTTATATGACGCCATATACGGGCGACGATACGGAAATAAAGAAACGTCCCGTGTCTTCGAATTAAACTATAAATTTCTCCGTATTTGAAAGTTGGTGGAAACTGTCGGGATAATGTAAGTACACATCTAATAGAAATATATAACATAGATACAGTTATTTTTGCTATTTTTAAAGCAGAAAAAATACATATTGTGGCTTTAAGAATATTGATTTTTTAAATGATTTAAAACAAGAAAAGACACTTTAAATGTGAAATTGAAACCGCCAGTAGGGGGCAGCGAGTCACTGTTAATGAGCGAATCATTTCAACCGATACGGCTGATTCATTAAAAGAAAAAATAACATATTGGCTCATTAATGTGCAGAGTATTTTTTAAAACCACTTGTAGCATAAAAATATAGCACAGTACAAAAAAAAATAAATGCTATTTAAACATTTATTTTAAGTAATGCAACATATATTAGGTCATATTTGTAAAACAAAGGGGAAAAACAGAAGAACAGAACATTATTAATATAAAACTATCAAGACAGCAAATCATCTACTGTAGTCAGGGGGTTTCATCTGCAGTGTAAGATACAACACCTAGCAGTGCTGCACTCAACTGTACAACTCCTGAATCAAAAATATTTATATTTTTGAAAATCTATTCTGCAGAATTGTATGAGGAGGAGAAGGAGATGGCTTGTGTGTGTGTGTGTGTGTGTGTGTGTGTGTGTGTGTGTGTGTGTGTGTGTGTGTGTGTGTGTGTGTGTGTGTGTGTGTGAGAAACAGAGTTTGTGATGAAATTATTCCTGAGTAGGAGACAAATCAGATTAGGGATTATTCAGCATTATCTGTAATAAATATTTGTTAGTGTAAAGTATAAAGCAAATATTTGCAATCACAGATTCAACTTTTTGGAAGTATGGCGAACATATTCACATTTTCAACCTAAAACCTGAACCTGAACAAGTAACATCCACTTTTGTTCTGACCAACTAACTGAAAAAAAGCATTGCAGTAAACTTGCACTGAACTCTGGTCAGGGACTGGAGCATGCACTGGACTCTACTCAGGGGCTGGAGCCTGCACTGGGCTCTGGTCAGGGGTTGGAGTATGCACTGGGCTCTGGTCAGGGGTTGGAGCCTGCACTGGACTCTACTCAGGGGCTGGAGCCTGCACTGGGCTCTGGTCAGGGGTTGGAGCCTGCACTGGGCTCTGGTCAGGGGTTGGAGCCTGCACTGGGGCTATGGTCAGGGGCTGGAGCCTGCACTGGGCTCTGGTCAGGGGTTGGAGCATGCACTGGCCTCTGGTCAGGGGTTGGAGTATGCACTGGGCTCTGGTCAGGGGCTGGAGCCTGCACTGGGCTCTGGTCAGGGTTTGGAGCATGCACTGGCCTCTGGTCAGGGGTTGGAGTATGCACTGGGCTCTGGTCAGGGGCTGGAGCCTGCACTGGGCTCTGGTCAGGGGTTGGAGCATGCACTGGCCTCTGGTCAGGGGTTGGAGTATGCACTGGGCTCTGGTCAGGGGCTGGAGCCTGCACTGGGCTCTGGTCAGGGGTTGGAGCATGCACTGGCCTCTGGTCAGGGGTTGGAGTATGCACTGGGCTCTGGTCAGGGGCTGGAGCCTGCACTGGGCTCTGGTCAGGGTTTGGAGCATGCACTGGGCTCTGGTCAGGGGCTGGAGCCTGCACTGGGCTCTGGTCAGGAGTTGGAGTATGCACTGGGCTCTGGTCAGGGGTTGGAGTATGCACTGGCCTCTGGTCAGGGGCTGGAGCCTGCACTGGGCTCTGGTCAGGGTTTGGAGCATGCACTGGGCTCTGGTCAGGGGCTGGAGCCTGCACTGGGCTCTGGTCAGGAGTTGGAGTATGCACTGGGCTTTGGTCAGGGATTGGAGCCTGCACAGAACTCTGGTCAGGGGTTGGAGTATGCACTGGCCTCTGGTCAGGGGTTGGAGTATGCACTGGGCTCTGGTCAGGGGTTGGAGTATGCACTGGGCTCTGGTCAGGGGTTGGAGTATGCACTGGGCAGTGGTCAGGGACTTGAGCCTGCACTGGGCTCTGGTCAGGGGCTGGAGCATGCACTTGGCT
This sequence comes from Pimephales promelas, assembly GCF_016745375.1. The sequence continues at coordinate 151,170 of NW_024121216.1, read as the reverse complement.
CTGGTCAGGAGTTGGAGTATGCACTGGGCTCTGGTCAGGGGTTGGAGCATGCACTGGGCTCTGGTCAGGAGTTGGAGTATGCACTGGGCTCTGGTCAGGGATTGGAGCCTGCACTGGGCTCTGGTCAGGAGTTGGACTATGCACTGGGCTCTGGTCAGGAGTTGGACTATGCACTGGGCACTGGTCAGGGTTTGAAGGATGCACTGGGCTCTGGTCAGGGGTTGGAGCATGCACTTGGCTCTGGTCAGGAGTTGGAGTATGCACTGGGCTCTGGTCAGGGGTTGGAGCATGCACTTGGCTCTGGTCAGGAGTTGGACTATGCACTGGGCTCTGGTCAGGAGTTGGAGCATGCACTGGGCTCTGGTCAGGAGTTGGAGTATGCACTGGGCTCTGGTCAGGAGTTGGACTATGCACTGGGCTCTGGTCAGGAGTTGGAGCATGCACTGGGCTCTGGTCAGGAGTTGGACTATGCACTGGGCACTGGTCAGGGTTTGAAGCATGCACTGGGCTCTGGTCAGGGGTTGGAGCATGCACTTGGCTCTGGTCAGGAGTTGGAGCATGCACTGGGCTCTGGTCAGGGGTTGGAGCATGCACTGGGCTCTGGTCAGGGGTTGGAGCATGCACTGGGCTCTGGTCAGGGGTTGGAGCATGCACTTGGCTCTGGTCAGGAGTTGGAGCATGCACTGGGCTCTGGTCAGGGGTTGGAGCATGCACTGGGCTCTGGTCAGGGGTTGGAGCATGCACTGGGCTCTGGTCAGGGGTTGGAGCATGCACTTGGCTCTGGTCAGGGGTTGGAGCATGCACTGGGCTCTGGTCAGGGGTTGGAGTATGCACTGGGCAGTGGTCAGGGACTTGAGCCTGCACTGGGCTCTGGTCAGGGGTTGGAGCATGCACTGGGCTCTGGTCAGGGGTTGGAGCATGCACTTGGCTCTGGTCAGGGATTGGAGTATGCACTGGGCTCTGGTCAGGGATTGGAGTATGCACTGGGCTCTGGTCAGGTGTTGGAGCATGCACTGGGCTCTGGTCAGGTGTTGGAGCCTGCACTGGGGCTATGGTCAGGGGCTGGAGCCTGCACTGGGCTCTGGTCAGGAGTTGGAGCCTGCACTGGGCTCTGGTCAGGTGTTGGAGCATGCACTAGGCTCTGGTCAGGAGTTGGAGCATGCACTGGCCTCTGGTCAGGAGTTGGAGCGTGCACTGGGCTTTGGTCAGGTGTTGGAGCATGCACTGGGCTCTGGTCAGGTGTTGGAGCCTGCACTGGGGCTATGGTCAGGAGTTGGAGCCTGCACTGGGCTCTGGTCAGGGGTTGGAGTATGCACTGGGCTCTGGTCAGGGGTTGGAGCATGCACTGGGCTCTGGTCAGGTGTTGGAGCCTGCACTGGGGCTATGGTCAGGAGTTGGAGCCTGCACTGGGCTCTGGTCAGGGGTTGGAGTATGCACTGGGCTCTGGTCAGGGGTTGGAGCATGCACTGGGCTCTGGTCAGGGGTTGGAGCATGCACTGGGCTCTGGTCAGGAGTTGGAGCATGCACTGGGCTCTGGTCAGGTGTTGGAGCCTGCACTGGGCTCTGGTCAGGAGTTGGAGCCTGCACTGGGCTCTGGTCAGGTGTTGGAGCATGCACTGGGCTCTGGTCAGGTGTTGGAGCCTGCACTGGGCTCTGGTCAGGAGTTGGAGCCTGCACTGGGCTCTGGTCAGGAGTTGGAGCGTGCACTGGGCTCTGGTCAGGAGTTGGAGCATGCACTGGGGCTATGGTCAGGGGCTGGAGCCTGCACTGGGCTCTGGTCAGGGATTGGAGCATGCACTGGGCTCTGGTCAGGAGTTGGAGCGTGCACTGGGCTCTGGTCACGGGTTGGAGTATGCACTGGGCTCTGGTCAGGGGTTGGAGCGTGCACTGGGCTCTGGTCACGGGTTGGAGTATGCACTGGGCTCTGGTCAGGGGTTGGAGCACGCACTGGGCTCTGGTCAGGAGTTGGAGCATGCACTGGGCTTTGTTCAGGGGTTGAAACCTGCTCTGGGCTCTGATCAGGGCCAGGAACTTGCAATGCCACTTACAATGCGCAGTTTACTGCAAACCCATAGTGTGATTTTTAACCATGGGTCACAAAAGCTCTTCAACCATCTCATACTATGTTCATTATGTTTCATTTCCTAGAGGAAAACTTAAGACCGCTCACTACAACACGTCATTGACACTTATAAGACACCATGGACCAAGACTCAGAGCGTAAGTAGTTACCACAGTAAAAGCAGAGATAGTCATATGAAAGATAATCTGCATTACCCTGATTAAAAGTGAAGTGGCTCAAATAAGTACTTGCTACACTATAGAATATGCCGTTCTTGAATCTAATGAAATCACGATCTTCCTTGTTAGCAGTTATCATATTATTATCTCTCCACCAGGTGCTCGGTTTGTGGACAAACACTGGCCGGAACTTGTCCAGAGAGTACAGATGGTGATGGCGATAGCGGATGAGTTGCAGTCCTGTGGCATGCTGCACTGGGAGCCGTTCTGCAAGATCAAAGCAGAAAAAACTAACCAGGAGAAAATGAGAGAGTTATATGAAGTGTTGAACTCTGGAGGAGACAAGGTTAAATCTGCCTTTTATTCTAGACTGGAAATCAATGAGCCATCTCTGTTTAGCGACTTGGGTAAGAGCACACTAACGTCGTATTCCAATAGGTAGATGTGGATCAGCTGAGAGTCTGGGACTTTTTGCTTTTCAAACCGGAAGTAGAAAATTGCTCTAAAAAATGCAAAAATAGCAAATTTCCACTTATGGATAGACTTTGAGTACTTTTAGTGTTTTCAATGATGTGCAGTTGAGGGCAGTTGGATGATTGAATACATTTTTTTCAGTGATAGATAGATGGATAGATAGATAGGTAGATGCCTATATATATATAATAAATAGTAATAAATCAAGTAATGTTTCAAGTTTGTATAATGTTCTACAGGCTCCACTGGACATCACACACATTCCTCAGGTGACCGATGAATTTTATGATTATAAGTTTTACATTTTGCACTCCATCGACCTAGTAAATTAGTTGGTATTTGTCTGCTCTGGAATGTCTTGCTGTATTAGAATCAGAAAAAAAACTAACTCTTTGAACATTGGCCATTTTTACAGAAATCAGCCCAGTGATTCACAAATATATGAAGCGGATCTACAGCGAGTATCAGTTTGTGACTGAGTATAACTCACTGCCTGGTGAACGTGTGCTGTTGTCTGAGCGTTTCACACAACCTCTGATACTTCAGAAAAATAGAGATCAAATAGAGCGAGAAGAAGAGATCCGCTCCAGTGGAGAGCGCTTCCAGCAGGTCCTCGGCTCCAGGAGCAGTGGAGACTCTCTCCATCTCAACTCTCTGTTCGACCCAGATGACCACGGGATCAGTCCCAGTTCTGTGATACTGCAGGGAAACTCTGGAAACGGGAAATCTTTCACTGTGCAGAAGATCATGATGGACTGGGCATCTGGTGACCTCTACAAAGAGCGGTTTGATATTGTGTTCCACTTAAAGTGTAAAGAAATAAATCGCATTCCTGGTGAGAAGAGTTTGGTGGAGATCTTGAGCTGCAGTTGTAGTTTAACATCACATGAGATCTCACAGATTTTACAGCAGTCGCCAGAGAAGGTGCTTGTGGTCATTGATGGATTTGATGAGCTGAAACTCCCACAGGACATTAATAATGACACGTCAGCACACACTGATCTGCTTCAGAAAGCCCGACCTGTGGACACTCTTTGTGCCCTGCTGAGGCGTCGAATCCTGCTAAAGTCTTTCCTCCTGGTCTCCTCCAGATCTACAGCTACGGACACACTCAGTAAACTGCTCAACGGACCTCAGCGTTTCTCTGAGATTGTGGGATTTTCAGAAAAGGGAGTAGAGGAGTACTTCCAGAAGTTTTTTCAAAATGAGGAACGTTTCAGGAAGGCTTATACATATGTGAAGGCAAATGAAACCCTCATCACTGCCTGCTCAATCCCTGTCGTCTGCTGGATCATCTGCACAACTATCCAGGAGCGATTCACATATGGAGCAGATAAGACAAGTGGACTGGAAACCACCACCTCCATCTACGTGGACTTTGTGTGCACTCTTCTGGAGCATCACTGCCAGGGTTTGAGTCAGTCCGTCCCGACCCTGCTGAGGAGTCTGGGTCAGCTGGCAGAGAGAGGGATGCAGGAACAGCAAGTCCTGCTGGATGAGAAAAGTGTGAATGAAACCATTTCAGACCCGACTGGAAATCCATTCTTGTGCAAGTTCCTGTTTAAGAGACGAATCCACCAGGAGACGATGTTCAGTTTCATGCATCTCAGCTTTCAGGAGTTCTTCACTGCTCTGTACTATGTCCTTCTGGATGAAGAAAAGTCCCTGAGGAAACTTACAAGGTCACTTTTAATGGATAGTTCTTCAAAACCACGTTTTGCAGCTGTGATGCAATTTGTATTTGGTTTGTTAAATAAGGACGTGAGACTCACACTTGAAAAACATGGTCTGTTAATTCGTCCAAAAACACAGGCTCATCTGAAAGAATGGATTTTGGAAAAGATTAAAGGTTGTTCCTTGTCTTCGACAGCAGTATTTTTTGTTCTTCACTGTCTCTATGAACTTCATGAAGGAGACTTTGTGAAAGAAGCAATGGGATCCTGGAAAAAGATGAAACTAGATGGGCAATCCCTCAGAATAACAGACATCTGTGCCCTGCTGTACTGCTGTCAGTGCTGTCAGAGAATTGAAGAAATTTCTAATTTGTATTTAACATCGGAAGATTTGTCTATGATTTTGCCTGTACTTGACAAGTTTAAAGAAGCAAGGTAAATGCATTTGGTGGATGTAATTAATATTTAATCTCTAATTAGCTATTGCAAGTTAAACTTAATTAGTCTGTACAGTGATGTTCTGTATTTGATTCTTAAGATTGATTGTAGAAGATCCATCAGACTCTGATTTCGTTAAACTGATCAACACTCTCACGAGAGGACAGACCCTGAGCTCACAGCGGTAATGTTTTAAAATATATATTATACATTTGATGTGTTTTATGCACACATGCTATCATCCTTTAATGTGCTTTTGTTTAACTTTAAGGTTCATGCATATTTTTTCTGTGCTTTGTTTTGCAGTGTTAGTGTATTCACCTGCCAAACAAAGTATATCCATAATCCTCACTTGCTTGATCTGTCAATCACCAAAGAGCCGTCCAGGTGAAGTACAAGTGACTTTTTTCTTTTCATTAAATAGTTTTTTCTCTCATGATAACCAAAAATATTTCTATGATTATTAGAATTTGGATAACCAATTATATCATCATCTTGTTTTCCCGTTTATCTGGCATACTTGGTCACCGCAATCTAATAGATTATAATTGTAATAGTAATAATGCAACTAAATTGGTCACCTAAAACAGTTTAAAAAAATAAGGTACACGCTTTTATCTTTTTTGACTATTGCTAATGATGCAAACTGTCAGGATTCCACCAGCTTCATTCACTCCTCCCACACGTTCATTGTCTCCCGAATTCTAATCACCATCACCTGCACCTCATCATTCCACCTCCCTTTATCTTCGACTCCCCTTCACACACTCATTGTCTGGTCTCGTCTCTACATGACACACAGACTCACTCATGCTACTTACCTGCTACTTACCTTAGATCCATTCAACGACCTTCATCACCCCTTACTTCGTGTACCCTCTTCAGTCTATTCCAAGTGATTCTCCATCAGCATCTATAACAAAGACTGATTATCATCTGATTCCCATCTGATTATCAATTGTTTGAATACTCACCATATCTTTGTCTGGATCCGCAACCCCGTAAATAAACACTATTTCACTTACCACCTGTCTGACTCCTGTTCCATTCGTGACACAAACATTGGCTGGTGCCCAACAAACCTAGCCTGGCTGCGCCCGCCTACGCACTTCCGCTCAATTTCATTTTCCTTCAGTACTGCGTCTGGGACCGCTCCATATCCTTAGGTTTCCAGAAATCAATTTTTTGTAGGACCAATCAGCGAATAGAGGGAGTGGCTGAGAACGATGACGTTGATGTAGTGCGTCAGTTTGAGTGCAGTAATGGCAGCGGAGAAAGACGTGAGAAAAGCTATTCGGTCCGTTGTTGGAAAAGAAACTGCCGAATATACAGAATTTAAAGCCGGATTGTTGTCGTCTCACCTCTTGTTGCACAACGGAGGACCAAGTGAAGGAGGCAGAAAGGTTGGAAGTTTGTGCTGGGCAGCTCGTGCACAATGACCGTGACATTTTGGACTTTAGCCTGGTGTTCGCGGTGTTCGGAAGCCCCGAGTCCTGGCTGCTAAACTATTGTTGAAGATCCGCTCAGGAGTCATGTCAGTCGCTCATATTCCCAACAGTAAATTTACAGATTCTTGTGATGAACATTTGAGCCCCTTTGTGTACTCGTGCAGGAGGTGTGTCAGTTTTACATGTTGTAAATCATACAAATTGGTTGTGATTAAAAAAAATAATAATAATTGTCATAAATAAAAATTTGAAAACCCATACTTTGGAGACTATATTTGATTTTCAGTTTTAGATGTCAATGGTTAATTTGTTTGAATAAAAAACAACAACTAAATGCCATATAAAAATGTACAAACACATACTTTGAAGACCATAATTAAGGTAATTAAGAAACAATAAGACGTAATATGAAAAATTGTTGTTTATTACACATCTGCAGATAGAGACAGACTGATCATTCACTGTAGCTGCTACAGCATTTGCGGCAGATCAGAAACGACCACAGCGGCGTATTTGTAATGATTAGACACAGCTTCCACCATTGACTGAATAATCACTGTCCTTCATGTCAAATATACATTTCGAATTAATAATTGTTCCTAGATTAACAAAACCTGCAGCTCTCGTTGACTGAAATCCTATTGTAAATTTAATCCTCTGATCATTCGGAGTTCGGACTTGTTTCTTTTACTGTCTATGGTTGTTTCGGCGCATGACATACGTCACTCACGACCACACATTAGCGATTGGCTATGGCAAATCGTGAGTGACTCTGGGCAGATCCAATAGATTTGAACTTTAATAGTGAACCCGCCTACAAGGAAGGAAACGTTTAATTGAGGGAGGCCAGACTCTCTGTACAAATGAAATGTATGTACGAGAGTCTGGTAGAACCAGGCTACAACAAACCACCAATTAATCATAATTTTTTTAAAAATGTATGAATTTCACAAAAAGATATTGAAAGAAATTATTGACTTTTAGACACAACGACAACTTAAATATTATTTATTTTACTTTTTTTAATAGTATCTGCATAGAGATTCTCCTGCTTCACCATCCGGATTTGCGATCATTCAGTCTCACCTTTCAACACTCAGTGATAATCAACATCGACTGGACCAGACTTTTTCAGATAATTCACCAAAGGGATTCAGATGTATTACTGTCATTTCTCTCTTCCTTCTCTAACCTGAAAAAGATGAAAATTAAAGTGAATTGTCTAACTGAGATGTGGTCAGTTTGGATCCTCCAGATGAGCCAGAAGTGCCGCAGTCTAACCGTACTCATGTGAGAAACATCTGAAATCTCCTCTGTCCTGCTTCTATGTGAATTTGTCTGTTCATGAGAACTAAGTATCTAATATTCAAATGGATAGTTCATCCAAAGTGGGAAATGCTGTCATCATTTACTCGTCCTCATGTTATTCCAAACCTGCTTTCCTCTGAGGAACACTAAATAAGTTATTTTAAAGAATGCTTGTTTAACACACACTTTCAGATCCCATTGACTTCCATTGTTTGGACAAGAAATACAATGAACCAAAACTGTTTTATTACCAGCATTATTAAAAAATATCTTCTTCTGTGTTCTGCAGAAGAAAGAAAGACACAGGTTATGAATGACATGGCAGTTTCATTATTTTAGTGAGCTAGCCTTTTAAAACATTAAAATACAAAATGGTTAAGTAGTAAACAAAGGAACTATTGTATTTTAAAAAAAATAATATTCACTTTTTATGTACACCTATGTTTTATTGTTGTCTTTTGATGTTTTTACTGGAAAGCGCCTTGTGCTCCTTTTGGCTGTTGTAAGGCGCTCTACAAATAAAATTTGATTGATTGATATTAATTTATTATTATTTCATTAATATATTATTTCTATTTATTATTTATGTATTTATGTTGTCAGTTTAGCAATTTTGCAATGCTCTTGCTATCAGATAACCTTACAAAGCAATTGAATCCACCCATCTGTAGTTCATGGCCTTCATCTGTTTAAACTGTTATGGAAAAGTTTAAATGAATGTGTAATAAGCAAATGTGAAGAATGCCATTATCAATCTTAATCATTTTATCTGTATAATGTGTTTCCACATGTAGGGTAGATGCTGGTTTATTACAGGAGGATGGAATCGAGATCTTGAAGAGCTCAAACACAAGACCAAGTTGTGTGATAATGACAATTAACGGGTTTGTATTGGTTTATCATTATAAAGATTTTTGCATGCAATTTCATGGAGAGTTCAGCTTACAAGCTTTAAAAAGGAACAAAAACACCAGAAAAGAACAACATATTCCATGTTTTCTGAAGTCACATAATACCTTTTTGTAAGGAGCAAATCAAAAGTTTGAGAATTGTTGTTCATAAATTAAGTTTTCTTTACAGCCACCCTAGATTTTCTAGTTCATTAACAATTCGATAATTAAATGTTGGTCTGTTTCTCACATAAATTATTGTTATAAACAATTATTACATTCAATTAAAAGCAAATATCAGGTTTGTTAAAGACTCTGTACTGATGCTATGCTTTGTGCTTTCTGTTTATGAAGGTCCATTTGCAATAAACCATCTCAAAAATGCACAGATTATTATGACCGCCAGTATCGCTGCAACGAGGAGGTGAAGATTCATCTGAATGACCAGGGCTTTTCTATGGAGACTTTGGACAGGTAAGTTAAGACTGAGATTAACACTAAGAAAGCACCAATAAAAAAATGAGAACTGTAATATGACACAAGCCAGTAAACATTGCATACTAAATGTTGATCCAATCCTACCGGTCAGCTTGTTCATATTTCATGATTTATCTCTTGTCTCTCCATTTCTAAGGCCCTTGATTTATGAACGAATGAGGAGATAACTGCAAAAGTAGCATCTTTAACTGGAGCTATGGATGGAAGTAAAGACACCAAACAACTCTAAACTCATTTACATGCATTCCAATCATAATATTTGTGTGTCAATTTGTTTGTATAGTGTTTTTCTAAGGAGCTTTACATAGTTTTACGATGTTGATATTTTGTCTAAATGTAATACTTTAGGGGGAGAATGGTTTATGGGGGAAGATAGCTTCATATAGATCATGTGACTGTGATTGTATTAAATTAAATTGTATATAGTTGTTGGGGTTGTTCATTTATGCTGTGATTATAAATCGGTAAGGTTTTGTACAATTTATATCATTTTGGTGTACTAACAAGCCTATTTACAAATTGATGATTTTTATTACTGCTATTTCGGTCATATTACCCTTAAGCAGTTTAAGAAAAGCCGTAATACACAGTACGTAATCCTAAAAATCTTCAGTCCCCGAGTGTGCCAGACAAAGATGACTGTGGCAAGGAATGAAAAACTTAATCCTTTAATTTTTTGATTGCTGGAATGTTAAACTTCAAACTTATGTCTTGTATAAATGTAATGGTTTCATATAGTTTGTCGGCGGATGTTATTAACATGTTTGAAAAGATCATGTGTATTCACACATTTTCGGCTCTCAGGCGTCTTCAGTGTCTGTATCATTCCTCCATGTGTAAAATAAAATATGATTTTTTTTTATTTATTCTAAATGATAATCACAGTTGAATTTCGGAAAGAATTAAAAACTCATTTACTAACAGATGTAAGCAGTGGTTACATTTTGTGTAGGAGCAACAGGGAAAAATTACTCAGCGTTGGACATATTGAGTATCTGGTAAAGTAATACTATTTGAGACAAGTGTGTCACCATGGTGTAGCCTATTAAATGAGACAACTTATACCTACAGTACAAATGAGTTAAATTATATTTTATATAATTTTTTTTCATAAAGAATTGTTATTATACTGTCATGAGTCGGGCTCCTTCAACAGGTTTTGCATCTCCGCGTTGAAGCGCCCCTTTCCAAGTTCGACGCATTCCCAGAGCCCAGGGTCAACAATCCGCCCTGTTACGATGGTGAGCCGGCCGAGTGCCGATCTTTCCTGACACAGTGTGAGGTTGTTTTTTTCCTTGCAGTCGACCACCTATGCCAAGGAATGTTCCCGAATCGCCTTCATCATTTCCCTCTCTGGACGAGCTCGGGCATGGGGGACCGCTGTCTGGAGCGCTGGTACAAATTCGACGAATGATTAAAAAGTGGCTAATTCGTAACAATTCATACGACCTCACTCGTACGAATTAATACGATTTTGCTAAATCGTATACATATTTTACGAATTGGCCAATTCGTATGAATTCGTAGGAACCCCTTACCCCACCCCTAAACCTAACCATCACGTGGGTTTAGACAAATCGTACGAATTAGTACGAGTGAGGTCGTACGAATTAGCACGAATTAGCCACTTTTTAAGCATGCGTCGAATTCGTGCGAATTGGTCGTGAGATAGTGTTGTTATGACTATTTCAAGGAGGAGATGTTACGCGTCTTCGGTAGGGTTGTGACGGTGAGGATATTTTTCTCACCGGTTAATCGACGTGTGACAACACCGGTAATACCAGTGTCACCGGCGGGGGCTTTTAAATCGCTAATTTAAAGGCAAACGTAAAATGCGCACGTTTTCACGGTCATACATAACGGTGCGATGGTGCGGGAAAGAACTGTTTTGTTATTGTGCCCTCAATATGCGCTAGTTTGAAAACGAAACTAACTTTTGATTGACAGACATGTGATTTGACCATCTGAAAATCCACCATTTTTGTCCGACAAAGCAGTCAGGAGAGATTAACGTCGGTGGAACTTGGCTTTATCAGGCAATCTGTCACGACACATTAAAGAGCCACAAAACGGTAGGCCTATTTATTGTTTGATTTTCTTTGACTGACCAAATTTGAAAGTTGAGACTGTTTCATATTAAATATTACCTGCTCGGTCCTGTCTGTCAACGCGTTGTCAGTGTCCTCTATTTTTCACTGCTTGAGAACATGGGTTGAATGCAAAATCGCCCCCTAAACCCTCATTCACTAGGCCTATTCCCTACGTTAGTACACTAATACTGTTCACTTGAAGGAGTGAATGAGAAGGAGTAAGTAAAAACGAGTGAGAGAATTTGGACAGCCGATGCTGAGAGACGCGATCTGACACGCATCCCTTTTTCTCACAAATCTCTATGTTCGTTTAAGACTGCTCTTATGGACATTTTGGCATAATTTGTGTGTTATGGTTTGTTCAAGCTCGAAAGAGAACTCGATACCGACGCGCGTCTTTTCTGTGGGTCGTGTGTGTGTTAATAGACAAGATTTAACGACTACTGTGTAATTGCGTTCAATATTTTTAAGGCTTTAAACTTTTTTTTTTCACATGCCAACGCCGCGGTGGGCATGTCATGAAACCGGTGTTGCGACTGAACACCGGTAACACCGACTACCATAGCAAGCCTTCGGCCGCTCTGTCTATGGTGCTGAAGCCTCGAGTCGATCGACTCCTCTCCTCACTTCGTCAAGGCAAGAGATCTGTTGCAGACTTTTCTGTTGAATTTCGCACATTGTCCACTTCCTGTGAGTGGAATTTACCTGCTTTAGTGGTCTTCCGTCTGACGTTGTTTCTGATAGGGGTCCTCAATTCTCCTCCATTTTTTGGAAGGAGTTTTGTCGACTGATCGGGGCCTCTGCCAGTCTCTCGTCCGGTTTTTATCCACAGACCAACGGCCAAGCTGACCGTACCAATCAGATCGTTGGTCACATCCTACGCTGTCTCGCTTTTCGCAATCCTGCTTCTTGGTCTGAACAGCTTCCCTGGGCTGAGTATGCCCATAACGCCGCTCCTTCCTCCGCTACCGGTTTATCGCCGTTTCAGTGTTGGCTTGGTTACCAAGTGTTGGCTTGGCTCTTTGCCTCGCAGGAGACTGATAACAACGTTCCCTCCATCAAAGTTTTCATTCAACGAGCTAACCTGGAGAAGGGTTAGGTCTGTCCTATGTAAGACTCGTGCTCGCACTCGGAGGTCTGCCAATCGTTTACGTGTAAAGCAACATGACTTTTGCGTAAACATATACGCCACATTCGAGTCAGGTGGCGTGTTATCTCTACGCATTTTGAGCTATCCGCGTGTATGCATATATGTCTACGCCATTAACGTCCGCGTCATTCCGCGTGTCTGTACACGCAGTCAAATCTCCAGTCATAAATGCCATTAACCCCAGTGACGGTTAGGTTTAGGGACGGGGTTGAGGTAAGTCATATATTTATATAGCGTTAAGTCAACGGCGTTCATAAACACGCTGAAAGGCGATTATGCGTCATGATAGCACGCCAAAAATGGAAATACGAATTGGCGTGTCATACACACGCTACTTCATGAGATCAGTCTGTGTAAAGAGCCAGCCAGAGAGTCTGGTTGTCCACTCGCAATCTCCCGCTCCAGTTTCCTTCTCGTAAGTTGGCTCCTAAATTTGTCGGGCCTTTTCGCGTCCTAAAGGTGCTCAGCCCTGTCGCTGTCAGATTAAGGGCCAATCCCAATTCTACCCCTTACCCCTTCCCTTTCCCCTAGCCCTACCCCTTCGCCTTCCCCTTGACCCTTGAAACAGAGTGGCAATGCGTAGGGGTGAAAATATTCCCCTAAGAAATGGGACACCACTACGCCTCCGTTAAACGTCATTATAAGTCGTCGCTAGCGCCTACGTCACAGGAGATGCGCCGATGTTTATCACAACTTCCAAGATCCCGTCGACAGCTGCAGTTATCTCAGTTGCGTGGGTTACAGCTATTTTCTTGCATCTTGTGAAGTTCGCAGGAAAAAACGGAGACGACGAAAATATGTTGCGGGACTATCGTTAGCAAACTACAGTAATTTTAGCGATTTTTTTTTTTATTTTTATTTTTATTTTATTTATTTTTTTTATTACAATATTGAATGTAACATAAAGCAAATCATTATTTGTCGTTATAATACTTATTAAAGCCACAAATACTTAAATTTATGGGTCTCCTTTGTCGCTTGGGCAGCCAGCCTGGGTTAGCAGTGACGCTTCTCATACCCCTTCGTTTGAAGTGTGCTCCCGAAAAATCTTCGTTTGAAGGGCTATCTGGCGCTTCACCCTAGCCCTCCCCCTCCAACCAAAAGAGAATTGGGACAGCCCTACCCCTTCACGTGGACGCGCAAAACGGAGGGGAAGGGGAAAGTGAATGGGTAAGGGGTAGAATTGGGATTGGCCCTAAAGGTCCCCTGACATGAAATGTTCATTTTCTGAGGTTTTTTAACATTAATATGAGTTCTCCTAGACTGTATTTGGTCCCCTCGTGTCTAGAATTTTCAATCGTTGTAAACTGAGCTTTGGCTATTTTTCTCTTCTCTGCATCCGTCTGCATCTCAGACGCGCTGATCTAGAATCTCCCCCTATATAACGTCATATATGGGAAAGTTTACTCCCCTTTCTCTGCTTTGCCCGCCCAGAGACCGTGAGAAAACCAAACGAGCTAGGAACAGGAAGTACGAACACGCGCAGGCGCGGTTTTATTTTTTCCTAGAGAAATAACTTTGAGATTTGAGTTTTTCCTCGAGAAATATCATGGCCTGCCAATGAGCGAAGCATGGCGTTTGCTCAGTGTTCGGATGTACAAATGAACATAATTTTATTTTCTGTGGAAATGCGCCGACTCAACTCCCAAAGTTTTGTATGGTCCAACAGGCAGAAGACAGGTTAGGGTCAATGACGTATAAGGCCTTTGAGAGGCCCATTTTTAAAATACTTGAAATAATAATATATTTGTCTATTTTCTAAACATTTGGAGTGTAGTCTACACATGCATGTGTGTGAAAACTTCAAACAAAGATATTTTAGTGCTTTTAAACTCAAATGAAATAGGAAATGACCTTAAAAAAGTCATTTGGGGCGACCGTAATTTCTCTTAAAATTAATAGATTTCCTTTACATAAGTTATATTTTAAGAAGTATCAGAAATTAATTGAACTGTTTAAGAAAGATATACTCATGTGTCCTTTCATTTATTGCAAATGATGTTAAATACATTTTTATCTATAATGGCAGTGTCACCCTCATAAAGCAATTAGATTTTTTTTTTTACTCATATAATCCATAAAACTGATTTAAAATGTGTAGATATAGTATCCACTTATTGATGTTATACCAATGAATTATATTTCAACCAAAATGGACAGACATTATTTTTTGAATTTACTACAGAATTGAATATGGTTGGTTACCCCACATGACAAGTGGTCGCCCCACATGATGAAAAACAGCAGACAATTAAGACTATTCAATGATTTTGATAGTTAAAACACATTTACTGAAATTTTATGAAGAATCAGCATATCCATTTCATTTGACACATTTCATAACATTAACAGTTTCCTCACTATTTCATTTGACACATAACCATCATATTAAAATTTTCAATACTAATGCATTAAACGCTTGGACATAACATTAAACAGCATTTTCCTTTTTCATTTTCATTTTATTAATCACTTAAACATACAGTACAATGTTTGCCTTTTCATTGCTATTTTCATTTAACAGTTGAACATAGCAGCATTCTGCAGACACATTGAACAGCATTTTCCGCTGCCTGTAGCGAGCAGTCTTTTCTTTGCTTGTTAGTGGAGCCATCTAGAAAAAAACGTATATTTAAACTAATTTAATTTAATTTCAAAATTAGATTAATCTAGATTAAAATGGCTCATTTGAATTCAAGGCGTGTGCTATACCCAATAATAACCTCGTAGGTAGTTTGTAATTAGGCCTAAATATGTTTTATACAAGATTTAACACGGGAATATTCATATTATTATAAATAATGAGAGTAATCATAATTATTTTATTCTATTGTCAACCCTAGTTTTAAACAGCACGAAATAATAACTAAATCAGTTTTTTTTGTTTGTTTTTTTTTGTTTTTTTTTTCATAAGGTTTTCTTTTGTAATTCTAAACCCATTTGATCTACTTTTCTTCTATGTAGCACGAAATTAATTATTTTGTAGTGTCTGGGAAGCTCTTTTTCCTACAATACAAATAAATAGAGAGGGATGAAATATCTGTTGAATGCCTAATACAGAAATCAGCTGCTTGAATGACAATTGCTGATGTTATTGGATTTTCAGGTGAGATTCTCAATTAATTCAGTTAACGGATGCTCTGAAATCACATACGTTTTCTGTATCCAATCTTGAAAAGGTGTAAATGCCCTCCGAAACTCCGATCACTCAAACCACATCAGAAGTAAGTCTTGGCCACATTCCAGACAAAACTGGACATGTGTAAATGCATCTGGTTGTTGAAACCACATATGTAAATTAATACTCCCAAAAATGCTAAAAAATAAACGTGTGAGAGCGTGTTATAGGCCATATGTCATGTTATTTTAGTCATATATGACGGCGCTACTGTGACACGCATTACCTCAGATGAGCAGCTGAGCGCCTATCAAGCCAGCGCGCCGCAATCTATCGCAAATCAAAGTGAAAGGAAGTCGCAGTCAGTATAGCCTATTCTTATAATATGATGACCTCTTAGATGTCAAAATGTCAAAGACAATGTCATTTCTCAGTTCAACACCCCTTTAAATGCAAAAGAGCTGCTGCTCCCCACACAGAGGGTGGAGCTTCAAGAACATGTGTGAGTGTGTGTGTGTGTGTGTTAGCAGCTCCGATTACCTCAGACAAGCACTGTCAGAAACTGTTCTGCCTTAAACTGGAGTGGGAAAATGATGTAGAGACTCAAGGAGAAGCAACAGGACGTTTCTGAATGGTTAGTTGATGAATTTACGTTGCTGATGTGGAGTTAACTATCTTCAATGTATGAAATAAAATCCTCTAAATTAATAACGCTGATAAAATGATAAAATAAGCAATCGGACTCGGTCTCGAGACCATATTTTAATGGTCTTGGTCTTGTCATGGACTCGTGTGCATTTGGACTCGGAATTGACTCGTACTCGAACATTTTTTTTTTAGGACTCGGACTTATTCCCGAGTCCACTCGAGTTCAATTCAAAATATTTTTCATTATTATTAATGTATGTTAATAATATATTTCTTTAAATTGATTGACACGTCCAGTGATTGGTGATTTTCTAGTGCACAACTGCGCATGACAAATTGTAATAAAATTACTTTTAACACCACCTACTATGTGGCCTTTTTACCCTAAACTGATCATATTTTTTAAACTATAAGTAAATTAAGTAAAAAAAAAAAAAGGATTTCTCTAAGTAAATAAAAGTAAATTAGGTAATCAATCCTCTCTGGTCTCGGTCTCGACTCGGACTCGACCGTCTCTGGTTTCGTTGTCGACTCGGACTCGAGTGAGGTGGTCTCGACTACAACACTGAAAATAAGTCTCTGTTGTAACTGATTATAGTTAAACTCACCTCTGGATGCTGTTTTACCTGCTGTTGGCTAATGCTCAACCTTTGCGCAGTGGGCACTTTGAAATCACACTTTGAGTTTTTTAACATCAAAAACCAGTTTGAGGGGAGGATGAAGATCAACTGGGGGCCGCCATTTGACTAGCCCTGGCATAGGTCATTTGTTGTAGCCTACTCCTTTTAATTAACATTTATTGTAGGCTTGACACCTACACAGCAGACAACGGGTTTACCCAAGACGCCAAATTTCAACGTATAGTCAGCCTTGTCCGTTTTGGCGGGCTGAAATGCCATTTGTTTCTGAAAATCTCAAGAGTAATATTTAATTATCCTACCTTACCTTAAGATTGGATCATTGTGAACAGCATGTTTACTGTTTTTTCCGGATCCCTGTGTAAATCATTAACCAATCATGGACTATTCCCAGCTCACCATCTTAAAACCATGGAAAATCTCCCAGATTAAACACGAGAAACCACAGGCAGAGGTGTAAAATACTCTTGATTTTATTGTTTATTTAGATGACTTTCTCTATAGTTCAGAGTAACAGCAGCAGGTAAATGGAGGAACATTAGGCTGATGAACAGAGAAAATGAAAAACACAGAAAATATAAAAGGCAAGTGTCCAAAAATCGCACCTGAATCCTCAAATGTGAAAAAGTAACCTGGGAATTATTTTTTATTAACAGAAGGAAATACATTCATTCCTTTTTTATAAAGGATCATGAGAACAAAGATGTTATTTTTCCTGATATGTGAAGCTCAGCATAACTATCATATCATGGCTAAAAAAACAGGGTCAGTTGTGATACTTTAATGTGGTATTTTACTGTTTTAACTCTTTACTTTGTGCATCAAATTCTTTTGCATAGTACAGTAAATAAAAGTTTTGTAGCTGACATGCACAAATAGCACAGCAGTTTCTGTATATAATATACATATTGCTATGGGGTTGGGCACTCGTTCTTCATATTTGCGGAGTAATAAGCCCACTATAGTGAATTCATGCAGCAAAGCAATCATTTCCAATAGAGTTAGCAGCACCGACAGCTGAGGGAGATGGACGAGAAAGGCCATATAATAAGGTCTGAATAATATGTCTTAACCAACAGATTGGGTGTGCAATTATAATTTCATTAAGCAGATGAAACAAGGTATATTTAAAGAACTGATCAGGGTTATTGCATGTATTTCGGGTAGGGATGCACCGATACCACTTTTTACAGAACCGGTCCGATACCGATACCGATAAATTTACTTTTGCTACTTGTCAATACCGATACCTGTATTTTCACTGCATTTGTTACTTTTCATATAAGTTCATATTAACTATGAGTTATATTAGTATTTGTCATGATCATATTGAATACCACATACACATGGGATAATCTCACAGTATAACACACAGCTGTACAAAATATAATACAGTATTTTGCCAATTTTAATTCTTTTGATAACTGTATGTACGTCCGACTGATTGCACTGTATTCTTACTTTTGATTCTGAACTGAACTTAAAGGCACAGAGAACTGGGTAATAGAGAAAAATTAATCACTTATTTGGAGAAATTGAGAGATGAAACGATGCTGATGTTGTTGGTCTCCGGTGGAGGAGCGAGTTTGACGTGATTAAACTCGAGGTTCAACAAATGGGTTTCTGGGGTTTGGACTGATGAGGCAGTGAACCCAAAATCAACCCGTGAGTCAGTCCTAGAGCTGATTTTAGGGAAAAAACGTGTCCATCGGAGACGTCCAATAGATCTCTTAGGGCGCGCCACAATAAACACTACAGACACAATGTTAGTGTAATAAAACTATGGCATAGTGTATGAAATGAGCTACAGTGGGGCCAAAAAAGTTCTCCTACTCAGACTAATGAGAGAGGTCTCTCATTTTCATCATAGTTACACTTCATCTATGAGAGACAAAATAAGAATAAAAAAAATCCAGGAAATCACGTTGTAGGAATTTCTTTGTAAAATTATGGTGGAAAATAAGTATTTTGTCACCCACAAACCAGCAAGATTTCTGGCTCTCACAGATCTGTAACTTCTTCTTTAAGGCCACGTTTACACAAAGCCGGGTATTTAGCGAAACTAATATTTTCCCCCTCGACGTTTTCAAAATTAACATCGTTCACACACCCGCATAAATACGCTGTCGAGCCGAGCTCCATCATAACTATGCCAAACCTATTGGCGGCAGTGTAGGGAGAAGGGTAAAGCCATGCAAGCCAATCAGAATCCTCAGAATCGACAAGAGAGAACCTAAAACCCCGTTTCTCCCAGTTCACAAGACAACACATAACCGCCGTTTTCAGAAATCTCCACTTTGGCCAGAGTTTTTAGAAATAATCGTTTTCTGTGATAAAAACGGGGTTTTCGTTTAAACGAGAGGCCAATCCGCAGGGAAATATCTGTGTTTTCCCTTAGTGTAAACGAGGCCTAAGAAGCTCTTCTGTCCTCCACTCGCTACCTGTATTATTGGCACCTGTTTGAACCCGTTCTCTGTATAAAAGACACCTGTCCACAGCCTCAAACAGTCTCACTCCAAACTCAACCATGGCCAAGACCAAAGAGCTGTCAAAGGACACCAGGAAGAAAATCGATCTGGTGCTCAACCTCGATCTGGGGCTCCACGCAAGATCTCATCCCGTGGGGTCAAAATGATCATGAGAACGGTGAGCAAAAAATCCCAGAACTGATGAATGACCTGCAGAGAGCTGGACCAAAGTAACAAAGGCTACCATGAGTAACACACTACACCGAGAGGGACTCTAATCCTGCAGTGCCAGGCGTGTCCCCCTGCTTAAGCCAGTACATGTCCAGGCCTGTCTGAAGTTTGCCAGAGAGTATATGGATGATCCAGAAGAGGATTGGGAGAATATCATGTGGTCACATTAAACTTTTTGGTAAAAACTCAACTCGTCGTGTTTGGAGGAAGAAGAATGCAGAGTTGCATCCCAAGAACACCATACCTACTGTGAAGCATGGGGGAGGAAACATCATGCTTTGGGGCTGTTTTTCTGCAAAGGGGACAGGAAAACTGATCCGTGTTGAGGGAAGAATGAACGGGGCCATGTATCGTGAGATTTTAAGTCAAAACCTCCTTCCATCAGTGAGGTCCTTGAAGATGAAACGTGGCTGGATCTTCCAGCATGATATGATCCCAAACACACCGCCCGGGCAAAGAAAGAGTTGCTCCGTAAAAAGCATTTCAAGGTCCTGGAGTGGCCTAGCCAGTCTCCAGACCTCAACCCCATAGAAAATTTGTGGAGGGAGTTGAAAGTCCGTGTTGCCCAGCGACAGCCCCGAAACATCACTGCTCTAGAGGAGATCTGCATGGAGGAATGGGCCAAAATACAAGCTACAGTGTGTGCAAACCTGGTGAAGATAGGAAACGTTTGACCTCTGTCATTGCAAACAAAGGTTATGTTACAAAGTATTGTATTTCCATTTTGTCTCTCATATTAAAGCCCCATTCGCACGGGATTAGTATTATCTGGGAACCTCGTGTGATTTATATATTATCCACCCACATCTGAATTTCATGTGGCGCATTCGCACGGGATAACTGAAGCCTGTGATTTTTCTCAAATTTACTGACTTATCGCCCGGATATGACGTCAATAGTCAATTAGCCTTTCGCCGAGCCCCGCCCCCCTTAGTTACTGCTGCTACCTCCGTCAAACAAATGGTCAAACACGGGCAGCGCGACAGATTGCCATGACGGCAAAGGGTATTCCCGTGCGTGTCAGTGACCTTTTTTGGAGCAATACCTCCGCGATATCAAGCAAGATCGAAGCAAAAGGGGTTACGGTATGCGGTGGAGGGATTTATTCCAAATATAAAATTAAGAAATGAATGAGACACGACTACTATTGATGCTAATGCTTGCCAGTCTCAAGAAAAATCAGAAAAACCCCATGACCATGCTAAGTTACCTCAAATGCAACCAGCACAGCCTTGAAGATTTTATAAACTGGTTCAGTGGCTAATTGTTTGGAGTTCGAAATATATAACTTGCGCTGCATATTTATTCATTTTGCCTCCGATACAGGAGTACACGTTCGCTTTAACAAGCAGGTTGTTCATTAGGCTACCACAGCAACCGATTGCGTGTCATGCTCATGCTGAATGCGATTTTCGTGTTTAAAAAGTAACTAACGTTATGCATAAGAGACGGAAAGAGGCAGAGAACCATACGTTATTTAAGGTTATTTCTATTCGTTACGATATTGATATATGAACTGATGTTGTCATGTAAGCTTCATGCTTTCCCCGTTGCGAACGTCCTCTAAACTGTAGTCTACGGTGCTGCACTGCTAACTTAGCTGACTGCTGCTCATTTTCCCAGAGAATATCATGGTATGTTAACAACAACCCTTTAGAAAATGTACAGTAAGTCCTTTGTGGATCCTCTTGATCTGCTTTCTCCGTGCTTCTTTGACTAATCTCAGTCGCACGCACGCTGCACGCGAGACGAGTTAACCATGTTCGACACATTTAACTGGAATTGGGGCGTCCACACTGTTTAATACATCTTAGGCACCGCTCGCGTTGTGTTTTGGGCTTTGGAAAGGGAAAAAACACAACTTCTCCAGACAATCTCTCGGGGTATCATGTGTCCGATTTACTAACGCCGTGGGCGCACCGCTTACTGTTTGACGGAACAGCTCACACAGTAACGGTTGCTATGATGTGTGATTGGACAATGGCCATTTTGTGGGAGGGGCCGGCGAAAGGTCAATTGCTTGGAAATTTGTTTTCGTTATAGGTCTATGATATATTATGACATAAACAGAATAAAGATCTTTACCACATGCTTCTATACATATTTCATTCATCCCCATCTAATCAATCTTTTTGTTTTTGCTCTTCTGATGATTTTCAGCTTTTACTTTCTGAAAATTGTGTAGTTGTGACCCAGCATATATGACCCAGCACCAAAAATACAATCAAAACACTCCAAACCAGCCTCCATTCTTCGTGGAAGATGAATAAAAAGGCGCACATGAAACAAAAACCTTGAAAAAAAAGATATACGATCCGGCCAAAACACCGAGATGCCGATTCGCACGGGACTAATATAATCACAGGACCTCGGTGTTCGGCGAAATATAGTAGGGAATTTGCGGGGGAATTTTTACTTTACAAATTACAGACATAGCCGATTCGCACGGGATTAAGATCTCAGACAAACTCCGCAATTATTACAAATTACTATAGGTCACCAGATAATATACACTGTAAAAAAAATATTTTCAAGATTTGTTATCACAACATTTTTTTCTTTTGTCAAATCAACTTAAATAATTTATTTAGTTCAGATAACTTATTATTTTGAGTTTCTGATGATTAAATCAATCTTATTCATTGTATTAACTCACTTTTTCCAGTTCAATCAACCAGGTTACTTAATGTTTTAAGTTGTTACTAATCCTGTGCGAATAGGGCTATAGTTAAAGTGTACCTATGATGAAAATTACAGACCTCTCTCATCTTTCTAAGTGGGAGAACTTGCACAATCAGTGGCTGACTAAATACTTTTTTTTTTCTCCATTGTATATAAATAAACTATATAAATAAGACACAAACACTGTACACACTCTGCGTGCTGTCAGAGCATTTCTATGAGTATATGAGTAGCTACACGAGCGCAGTATCGTATCGGTGCATCCCTAATTTCAGGTGATCAGTTCCCATAATAATACCTCGCCCCAGCATGTGGAAAATATCACTTTAAAGTGCCGTGTATTACATCGCAAACTCACTTTTTTCCCCTCTTAGATCTTTGGCTTCGAATCACCTCCTCATTCACAGTGGACGGTGACGTACAGCATCTATAGATCAGTTACATTCAGCTGCACAGCCCATCTCAGAGCAAAACACCATCAATAACACACAACTTACACACTATTAAATGTACAGGATTTATATCAAATCAACTTGCACTTGTTTTAATGTTCACAAAAAAAGTGTAACAATTTAGTCAAGAACATTCCTAAAAATTGGAACGAAACGTGCTCCTAAAAAAATAAAATAAATAAATAATGGATTTGAAAGAGCAAAATTACATATATGATATTCATCTTAAAGGAATAATTCACCCAAAAAAGAAAATTCTGTCATCATGTACCCTTATGTCTTTATCTGCAGTGTTTGGTCTATGTATGTAAACCCTCCGTTCAGTTCAGTTCAGTTCTTTGTCCGTCTGGTGTCTTCAATGTAAACGTGTAGTTCTGCCAGAGTTCACTATGTTACTTTCACTGTGCTATTTTAACCTTATTAGAGCTTGTTGCCATTCACTTTCACAATATACAAAGAGTTGCCAATATATTCTGCTTGACATCTTCTTTAGTGCCACACCGAAGAGAAAAAAAGGCACACAGTTTTGGAACAACATGAAGGAGACTAAATAATGACAGAATTTTTACTTTTCTATGAACTACTCCTATAGATTTCTCTGGCCATTTATATGTAGAATCAAGTCCATCCCATAATTCTACTCAACGTGTCTCTCTAAGGCTAAGCCATGCAGCTATCAATTACTTCTGTCAAATAAACAATCAAGAAATGATAGTTATGTTCTTCAAAGGTCATTATGGTGTATTCTGCTGCATATGGGCATTAGCCATGCAAAACCTTCAAAGAGGTGCCAAGGCAAGGCCGTCGTGATGTCATGCTTCTGTAATGTAAGAATTATCTGATTGGCTGTTGGGGGAGAGTGGAATATGTCAATAAATTGGCTGAGAGAGAGAGAGGGTGGAGCTTATAAAAGGGGGTGGAGCTACACAACTAAGGTATTGTTGGTTGAATTCTTTACTATTATGTGTAATATTTTCATAATGCCAGAATACAGAAGCTCCGGCGATTGGAGCGTTCCTTCTAGATGGCAGAAGCACTTGGATTATATCCTTTCCGTTTGACGTTTCTTGTTGTTTGGAAGAAGAGGAAAGAAGAAAATAGTTATTGGGAAACAAAACACTGCTGTTATTGAGATAAGAAATGTATCATAACCAAGACTCTGTTTCAGCTCCACAGCATCCAAATAAGAAGAATCCAATTCTATAGTTTAACTTAGTATCTGCACATGGTCACTAAAATGTGTTGCTTAGGTATGAATTTGTATACAGTTTACACAATGTGGAACTGAAGCAGAACAATGTGCAAGCCTCACGTGAGCGGACAAGGACAAACAGAGCGATAGACTGGCAATGGATTATTTCAGTGGAAATGCACTGCTTCAAGAAGAACAGACACACTAAGGGCCCTATCTTGCACCTGGCGCAAATGACTTTGTACACTGACGCATTTATCATTCCTATGTTGCACCCGCGCAAAGCAGGCTTTTCCCTCCACAGAAACACGTCGGTAACTAGGAAATGAACTTGCGCTCCCTGGGTGGGTTGATGCAAAAAGGAGGCGTGTTTCGGCGTAAACATCCCCTAGTGCTATTTTGCAGTTCCAGAAAACAATTCCGCCACTGACCAGAAAAAAAACCTGGTCTAAAGTCAGTGGCGTGCTGCACGTTGTTCATAATGCTATTGTAAGCGCGCATACTTGGCCAATATTAAGCAGGTGCCCAACGCGCATACACTTTGATTCTCTCATCAACAGAGATGCAGCAGTTTTTATTTTTGCAAATCATACATTATAACAAGGAAAAATATGAGGGAAATCATTGTGGTGTCCATGAAGATGTAAAAAAATGTAGGCCTAAATCTAGCTTACACATTTACCCACATTTTTCAGGCTAATTGTAGTAATGACGGATCAGACCTGTTTGCCCAATAGTGGCAAGACACATATGTATATAGTGTTTATCCGACACTGATTTGGGTGGGTTTCTTCCATCCCCATACAACGTCACTTCTCTGTCTTTCACTGCCCTGACAAGAACGTCGGTCTCATCGGCTGTGAACCGCTCCTTGCGCACGTCTAGTAAACCCGCCGTTATAATAACAATCCGCCATGCAACATGCGCGCCTGCTCTTAAAGGGTATGTTGGATGACGCTCTGATGGGTTTATTTCACGTTACGCCCAAACCACACCTATGAATAATGAAGATATTTCAGACCAACCCCTTTTAAACTTGCGTCGGGCGCAAGAGGCATTTATCCCGCCGGTAAAATAGCAACAGCGCCGGGACCCTCCCACAAAGTTACTTGCGCTTCGTGCTTGATACTTGCGCTTCAGATGGTTAAAATAGGGCCCTCAGTGTTCATGTGATCTACTGAAGGGGTGTCGCTCTTCAGGGCGTTTACACTGACAGCAAATTGTGGGGTTTAAAGGGGTGGTATAATGCCCTTTTCACAAGATGTAAAATAAATCTCTGATGTCCCCAGTGTATGTGTGTGTGTGTGAAGTTTTAGCTCAAAATACCCCACAGATAATTTTATATAGCATGTTTAAGCCTGTTCATTTTTTGAGGGATTTGTGTCTGGCCCTTTAAATGCAAATGAGCTGCAGCTCCCGACACAGAGGACGTGTTTCTAGACCTCCTTTGTGTGTGTGTGTGTGTGTGTTAGCAGCTCCGATTACCTCATGCATCCGCATTTGACGCGAGTTTACAACAGTGGCCAGTAACACACTGACTGTATGAAAGTTCATCATTCTTGCTGTGCATTTGGGTTTGTAAATAATGTCGATAATATTATAACCATAATTCTTAACAATTAATCAGAAAAAAACTGCACGTACATGGGAGTGAAGAGTTTTGAGGATCCGCCTACAGTTGACGCACACTGCAGTCGAGTAGAAACATCTACTAGCACTACCGTAATTTGGCAACCTCCAGCGAACGAGGTGAATCACTGTCAGTGTGAACGCCCTTCCAAAATGATGCATTTCCTGGACAGCCCCATGCAGATGGGATAATTGTGTGCGACAGTGAAATGCCAGCATTTCTGGACGTGGTCATGCAGACCAGTGCCAGTGAGAGCTGTCGGTACCAGGTGGGTTTGCCAGCCAGCAGCTCCGCAAGGAGACAGGAAGTGAAGAGCATGTGTCATGTCTAAAGCTGAGACCCTGCTCTCATGTTGAGTTTACACAAAACTGAAAGAGAGTGCAATGGTTAACATGATGTCGCGCCACACTCCTCCATTACTTAACCACACACTTCATCACTTAAAGGAACAGTGCACTCAAAAATGAAAATTCAATCATCATTTACAAACCCCCCAAACTTGGATAAATTAATTTTTTGTCAGTCAAGCACAAATGATCTGAAATTCAATTTTTGAGACATATTGTCTCTCCAATTACTTTTATATTATGGCTGAATTCATGTCAATTTCATGATGCATCTCAATCATAGAGGGATCGTAATCTAATCAAATCACTATACAATTATATATAATTTTAATTTAGTAGAAAAGAACACTGTGGAAAGAAGGAGTAAATGATGACAGAATTTTCATTTTGGGGTAAAACAGTCCTTTAAAACGGATTGTAGACATGAAGCTCATTGTAGGAAGTTACTGACCAGTCTCAACTTTGTATGCATAGATATCTATTCTAGAGACCACATTATACTACTCATGATACGCCAACGCGTCCGCCATCTTGGAACATTAACATTTCAGATTCAGAAATACAGAAATTTCAGAAATGCTCAGTAACATTAAAAATCAATTAATTTTCAGAAAGACCACAATAGTATTTTTAAATAAAAGCCATTTAAGTGTACTTCGAGTATACTTTCATGACTGTGTAACCTGCCTTAGCCACCAAGCCTTGTAGGGTCACTTCGGCCCATGTGGGTAAAGCTTACATGGTAGCAGGTCAGGCTGGTGCGTCCCTGCACATCATGGCAGTTTTGCAGGCTTACCAGGCAGACCTTCTTAAAGAATTGGATTATGAAGAGGAATTTGGCCTGAATGCAGTTAAAGAGCTATGTAGGGCCACCCCAATCTGCCTTGTTAGGCAATGTTGTCAACACCATTGTCAACATATACCAGGAGGTATAGGTACAGATACTATACCTCGCCATTTCCAGGAGTCGGTACCTTCCACCAGCCACTCCAGGCCAGGGCCCAGTGAGAGGAGAGGCAACATGACATCATGACTTTTGCGTAAACATACACGCCACTTTCGAGTCTAGTGGCATGTTATCTCTACGCATTTTGAGCTATCCGCGTGTATCCTCGTGTATGCGTGAATGTCTACGCCATTAACGTCCGCGTCATTCCGCGTGTCTGTACACGCCGTCAAATGTCCGAGCGAAACGAAGCAAAATGTACATCTACATCTGGGGAGCTATCTTTTTCTTTCCTAGGATGGAAAGGGAACAGTCATAAATGCCATTAACCCCAGTGACGGTTGGGTTTAGGGATGGGGTTGAGGTAAGTCATATAGTAATAACGTTAAGTCAACGGCGTTCATAAACACGCTGAAAAGCGATTATGCATGTTGATAGCACGCCAAAAATGGAAATATGAATTGCCGTGTCATACACACGCTACTTCATGAGATCAGTCTGGGAGAGGAGAACAGTATGACAATATGTTGACACGTAACCCCTCACAAAGGGGACAGGGAACCCCACTCAGGCACAGCCATACTGGGGGAGACATGATCCTCTAAGATGGCGAAGAAAAAGTCCTGATATTCAAGGGTTCCAGCCCCCAATAGCATCATCTCCCAGGGAAGATCTACACCAAGACATTAAGTGCCAGACCTTCCTCAGGGCCCCAACAGGCTATTCACTCAAGAGCGATATTATCAATTGTCCCACCTGGTTGGTCCCTGCCAGTTCACCGATTCAGGGCTGTAAGACTTTGTGGCAGCAGCTAACAAACATATCTCAGTGGCTGCTGAAACATATCTCAGGAAAGTTTACAGGATTCGGTTTGCCTTCCATCCACCTTGATTCAATGGCGTTGTAGCTACAGTGGTGTGTCGGGAGAGTCAGGAAAGTTTTTATTAAACAAGAACTACAGTCTCTCTTGGCAAAAGGGGCCATGGAAAGTGTACCCCTTCCAGAGAGGGACTTATGGTTCTACAGTGGGTACTTTATTGTGCCAAAAAAGGATGGGGGTAGCATCCGATTATAGATTTGAAGGGCTTGGACCGTACTCTTTGGACATACAGACTCAAGATGCTCACCCTAAAGTTTAGTTGTGTTGCAAATCCAGTTCGAGAAATGGTTTGTGACAAATCTAAAGGATGCCTACTTTCCCTCAAAATTCTGCCAGAACATAGGAAGTTTCTCAGGTTCGCTTTCAGGGGCTCTTTTCAGGCTAGCTCTATCCCCAAACATCTTTACCAAGTGCATGGATGGTGCTCTGGCTCCTTTTAGACTCCAAGGCATCTATAGCTGCATTTCCACTGTGGAAACTTTCCCCAGGAATTAGGAACTGGGGTGGTACTCGGTGTGTTTACACCTCAGGAACCAGCGTCTAAATGAGGTTCCGGGTAAAAATTTCACCCCCAGAAAGTCCCTGCTAGCGAGGTAGTACTTTTTCAGAGTTCGGGAACTTTCGGGACTTGTGCGCTGAACATGCTGATTGGTTCTTACCATGCTATTCTTTCTGCCCGATGGCGAGCGTTCGTCCCATCCATCTCACGTTCAATGTCCGCTGATAACAAACGTCTACTTTTATATCTAGCATTACAAGCTTTCTGAATAAGGTTTGGGGTCTGTTTTCTGCAATTTTGTTTATTACCTCGTTAGTAAACCAATCGCACACAAAAGCAGCACAGCTTGATTCTACTCCATACAAAAACTCAAAACAAACGTGCAGTTCAACGTCACCACATAATCTTCCCACCACGGACCGGTACTTTAGTCTGCGGTGTAAACGCAGTAAGCAAGCGGTCTAGGGCAAAAAAATTTTCCTATGAAAAAAGTTCCTGGGACAAAGAGTTCCTGGTAATTGCAGTTGAAACATGGCTTATGTGCTGAACTACATAGACAATTGGCTGATGCTGGCTCAGTCGTAAGAGCTGACGGCGCAACATTGAGAATGCTTTCTGCCGCTCAGAGAACCACTTTCCTTGGGGTTGTTTGGGACTTGACCACAACACAGGCACGTCTGTCTCTCGCACATGTAGAATTGTTTCTAAATGCTATGAAAGATATCAAGATAGGTCAGGAGCTCTCAGTTCTTCAAGTTCAGAGCGCATGGCAGCAGTGGCCAACATCATTCCACTAGGCCAACAGTTTTGGCTCAAAAGCAGGGGATTTCATCCTCTGATCCCCCCTCAGGGTTACAAGGGTCACGTGTCATGGGCTAAGTGCTCTATGACTTCAGAAGGAGTCACGGTTCCTGAACAAGAGCCAGGCTCTTGGGGCATGTTGCAGTCACAAGACTTTAACAACGGATGCCTCTCTCACAGAATGGGGTGCAGTTTTTGATGGTCGTCCAGCCAGTGGGATTTGGGGGACCTTCATCTTCATTGGCACATACCTAGATATGAGAGCAGTGTTTTTGGACTTGAAACACTTAATTCCACTCCTGAGGGGCTTTCATGTGTTGGTCCGCACAGACAACACATCGGTAGTCTCTTCCATAAATCGCCAGGGCGGTCTGCATTTGTATTCCCTTTTCAGGCAAGGGTGCAAACTTGGGGGCAGATATCCTGTCGAGGCAGGGGCTGAGGCCCTGGGAATGGTGACTACATCCACAGGTAGTGGAGTCTATATAGCAGAGGTAGTGAACCTGTTTGCCTCCACAGAGATGAGCCACTGTCCCCTCTGGTTCGCCCTCTACCCCTCCAGCTCCTCTTTCATAGTACAGACATGGCCAAGGCTGCACCTCTATTCCTTTTTTTCTCTGATGGCTCTAATTCTGGGGGTTCTAGTGAGGGTGCACCAATACCAAGTCCATTTCTTTGTGGCTCTGTTCTGGCCGACTCAAGTATGGTTCTCAAGTACATGATATCTTTTCTGGATGGCATTCCATGGGAGATTCCAGTCCTGGGACTACGTGATGTGCCGTCTAGTTCCCTTCTCAGGGAACAGGGTTACATAGGTAACCTGAGGCATTCACAGATTTCATTAGAAGCCTAGAGCAATCTGGCTGTAGGGTTTTCTGATGATCAATAATATTTATCAGAGCTTTAACTAATATTCCTTTTTATTTACCATTTTTACTTACCAGAATTTTAACATGAATGACAAACTAAATCCTGTAAAAACCACCTGTTAAAGACTATTGCGTCTATGGATACTGATGAATGTGAATAACTACTGTAGGTTGCAGTCTTACAATCAACTTGCTCTCAAGGTATCATGGACTGGCTTTGACTGTTTCAATATGGCGGACGGGTTATGCATAGATGTCTGTAGAAACAGATAATCATTCAGTATTAGAAGTTTTAAAGCTGTTAGTTTCAGCTGATTCTAAACTATCCATTTCCCACATTTTCTGCAGTATGTAGATTCAGTATCACTAGCTTTGCTATGGATGCCAGTTTGGTGAATGACAACTGAAGCTGTGTGTCATTTTAACATGCAGGTCAGGATTTCAGCTGGGCCCTACAAGCTGGTTTGAGGTTCTGTGGCAGTGAAATTTAAACCAGGTTTTAACGCTCTGAGTTCTGCATTATTTGCCCTAGCTCTCAGTTGTTCACTCCGTCTGCAGAGCGTTTCTCTCCTGTTACAGAATCTGCAGCAGAAACTCAAAGCATATAAGTGTAAGCTGCAGGTATAGTGTTGCCTAGAGCGAAGAGACATGCAGACTGGTGCTTACTTAAAACCCCAGCCTGTCCCACCCAGGACTATAGCTGCCACCAGGATAGCCCCTGCGATGGACCCTATGATGAGATTGGTGGCACTGGGACCTGTTTGGGCAAGTGTAGGGAAATGGGACATGAGCTTTGATTTGTTAGAGCTCAAAATATCTGTTCCAGCAAAACAGATGGTGTTTTAAAAAGATCCAGCATTTTATGCTATGTTTGAGGTTTGTTATTTCAATTCGGGGACAGGCTTTTTTCAAAAATATTGTATTCATATATTTGGGCTCATAAATAAAAAATATTTGAATATTCATTTATTTTAATCACGTTTAACAAGAAAGATGTTATTTTATTCATCAAGTTTTTGTCACCATTTCTGAACAAGCTTTTTACCTTTTGGATTTCCTGTTAATGCTTGTTCATTCTGCTGATCATTGTTCAAAAGTTTGGGGTCTGGAAGATTTTTAAATCTATATTTCAGCAAGGATGATTTAAAGTATTAATTTCTTTAAAAAAAAAAAAAAAAAAAAAAAACAAATCCTAATGACCCAAAATCTTTAAACTGTAGAATATCTATGTTTGCCTGTAATGGCTTTGCCTTCATTGTAAGAAAAAAAACAAACAGAAAAAGATACTATATTTCTGCCAGGATATTATCTGTTAATTTACAGACATTTCCTTTAATGCAATGCGTAAATCGAAATACACCTTGGAAAATTGTATATGTGCCCTATTCACAGACTTTTCTTAGAGTTTAGTTTCCCCCCTCTCTGATTTATTCTTTCCTGTCCACTGGGTGGCGCTTGTCTCAATTTTTACATTCTGATTTTAGGAAATGTGTCATGTATTAACTTGTATATTTGAAACGCATATATGCACTACAGTGGACAGACAACTAAATTACTAAAATTACAATTTCTACTAAAACAATAATAGTACATTATAGATCAAAAGTTTAGATTCAGTAGGATTTAAAAACAAATATATGAAGAGTTTAGATGCAAAAGCCTCTAAGTGCCATTTGAAATTTTCTTCTAGAATGATCATTTTTATGAAGCTTGTATATTTAAGTTCAGTGATTCACTTAAATTGCAATGACAATTACCTATTAATTGTTATCTAAGTGAAATTACTGAACTTAAATATACAAATTTGATAAAAATCATCATTAAAGAAGAAAATTTCAAATGGCATTTAGAGGCTTTTGCATCTGAACTCTTCATATATACTTTTGTTCAGGAATGATGCTTTCCAAAATGATAAACTAAAGTGAAAATATCTAACCAAAGCAACTTCAGAGCCTCATTCATTAAGCGCAAATATACCGCATTTCTGTAAAAGTCGATCATGAATCCATTAAAAATTGAAAAACTATTTAAACTGAAATCCCTTCAGCTGGTGTTTTATGAATGAGCTCCATTGTTTGGTAACACTTTACTTGAAGGGGTGTGCATAAGACTGACATAACAAATGTCATGAATATGAAGGAGGTTTTATGCATGTTTATGACAACTGTCATTAAGTGTCATTCACTCAATTATGACATTTATAATGCAAATATGACATTGTTTGAGAAGTCTGTATGACACCCTGACATAAACCAATACATCATAACCATAAATACATGTCAGTGTCTTGGTAATGACAATTTGACATTACCAAGATAACATAAATTGCCAAAAATATGTCATAGCAGAATAATTATCAAACTTAAGAGACCACCTAGCTTTATTGGTTTTGACATTGGCTGTCATGAGGCCATTATAACTAAACTGTGTCATGAATAAACTACAGTGATACTAATTGAATTTATCATTAAAAAGTTATAATGGCCGCATGACAGCCAATGTCAAAACCAATAAAGCTAGGTGGTTTCTTAAGTTTGATAATTAATCTGCTATGTCATGTGTATGACAGGTTGTGTTGTCTTAGTAATGTCAAGTTGTCATGACAGACACTGACAGGTTATGATGTATTGGTTTATGTCAAGGTGTCATAATAAAGACATCTCAAACAATGTCATATTTACATTATGACACTTAATGACAGTTGTCATAAACATGCATAAAACCTTCATATTCATGACATGTTATGCACACCCCTTCAAGTAAAGTGTTACCCATTGGGTATATATGTGTAAGCATATGTGTTTGTGTAGGAGCGAAGCAAACCTTTGGGCTCCTCATCTTCACTGGGGGCCGGCTCTTTTGGAGGGTCAGGCATGCTACAGTCCGTCCCCGCCCATGTCGTGTCACATGTACAAGCCGCCTCATTATTGCACACCTGTTTAATATTAAAATCGCCAAAACAATGCAGAAAATACAAATCACGTTAATTAGGCATTACTTTCTTAGCATAATGAGAAATGGATTTTGGAAAATGTAATCCTCAGCATGGCATTGGCGTGTGTTCAGTGTGTGTGTTCGGGATAGCTCTCACCCCATGACTGGAACAGATGTGTCCATTGTGTCCGCTGGGACAGGAGCTCAGGTTCAGATCCTGGATAGGGAGACACTTCCTGTCCAGACACATCATTGATGGACCACATGGAGTCCCATCCTCCACATAACCGTGATCAGTCTGATCATCCAGCAAGACGTGGCCACCGCTGACAAAACAATGTGTGTGTGTGTTCAGATCAGATTCTGATATTGGCGGCATAATCTCAGTAATGAATACTGTGATATTTTGCAATTGGCTCTGAAATAGATGCAAAAGCAAAACCGATATTATCGGCCGATATTAGGCATTTTCCAAACTATCGGTATCGGCAGTTATAATGGCCGATAAATGAATATTCAAAAAATAAAATAAAAACGGACGAATCACGTTTGAACCATGTCATGAGTGTTGGAGTTGTATAGTTTGTCCACCAGAGGGCACTCTACACCGTTCCTGTTGGCAACACTCGTTGAGTTGGTCACAACAATTAAAAGAACATCCCCATCAGATCTCTTAACTCAAATAAGCATGACAACATTTGTGTCTATCATGTCCAGTTTTGCTGTTGTTAAATAAGCCGAGAGTGAAGCGGAATTAGCTAGTAATAGTTGCGTAACGTTGTTACAGTGTAGTTGACCGACTGTCCTTTTAACTTTTGACAATGTGACTGAAGTATTTCTTTAATAGCGCGTGACAGTTATAGCAATGAGACGCATCATCTCTCCTTGGCCTGTTATATTGAAAATGTATGTTTTACAATTTGCAGTATGACGTTATCATTGCTAAATTATGGCTCATCGTAGACCACTAAGCTAGCTAATGCCGCTATCATCCGTCTGTTCTGTTATGACAATAAAAGAAACAAGTTTCTTTTTAAAATGCATTATCATATTATTTTAGTTAAAACTCATAAATAACTACAAATAACTATGTTAGGGAAATCTGTTAATGTTTTGTTGCGCGTTTCTGAAAAAAAAAAATATAAATATCGGCCGATATATCGGAATATCGGATTTTAAAACCAACAAATATTTGTATCGGTATCAGCCTTCAAAATCCTTCATCGGTCGGGCTCTAAAAGGTCTTGATCATGCGTTTGCCTCTGAGCTTCTCACCTGCAGTCGATCACTCTGCCCTGATGGTTGAAGTTTGTGGGAGTGACTTCTCCTTTCATGATCCCTATCCGTGGGATTCGGCCCATGTTAGTGCACAACAGATACCCGCAAAACACATCACTGCGAATATAGAGATCACAGCGACACTACTGTGAGAACATAACACTACAATTCACACCAATGGCACACACTCCTGCTGGACATCAGAGGACTGTACAGTTTCAATCATTTTCTTTTCTTTGTAGCCTATGTGTATATTAAACTTTACCAACAAATCTCACCCTTAAAGGGTAACTAAACCCTAATCCAACTTTTTTTAGTTAATGATCTGTAAGAATGGGGCTTTTTTTTAATGCTGATCATTGATTCGAGTAACTTTTTTGACATTTGGGTATAAAGTGTTTTATTTCTACAATATATGGTGTAAAAACGTCTTAGTGCTGCCCTCTTCAGGTTGAACGGTGGCTACTGCAGTTGAATTTTCCTATTGGATGTTCCGCACTTCGTGACGTTCGCAGGTTTCAGCTCACCACGCTCTTGGTACGAGCTACGCACTTGGCAGTATAAAAACCATCTTGTGTCGTCAAAACCACTGTAGCGAGTCAGGAGTTGGAATTGTGAGTATTGAAAACGACCCGGATAGAGTGTTTTAGCATCTATTTCGTCCCCTCTATCTCCACTGGGGTCTGCCCACTTTTTTTGGGTGGAGTCAGGCTCTGACCAGGGGTTTAGTTACCCTTTAAAGTGAATATGTATATAAAGTATATTTTACAAAGTATTTTTGATGTCCATACACTAATACGTTTTCGTTTGGCCTTTCGTTCACACTGAGACGGCGTTTTACGTCAATGAAAACGTAGCTTTTGGAAAATGCTCTCCAAAGCGGATACATTTGGAAACGCCGTTTCGCGTTGTAGTGTGGACTGAAGCCGGAGGTATTTGAAAAAGATGACGTAAGTTTAGTCATGTGACACTGATGCTAAAATATTTCACTTTGCACATTCTTCATATCACAGTACTGCAAAGATGACAGAAATCTCACATTTGCTGTCCTCCGGCAATACAGGAGAGCAGTCGCGTTTTAAACCAAACATATGGTGACTGAGTGCGACTTGGACGCATCAGTGATGGGGAGATATTTTGCTAAATAAAATGATAAAATTATACATAATGCCATCTTTTGAATGGCTGTAGCCGAGTTAGAGGAGGTTGAATCGCAGCATCAACGATTCCAAGTTCGAGATTTTGAATTCATTTCGATCGATTTCGAAAATCGAAATCGTGACACCCTTACTAATAAAACACCCGAGCCATGTGTCGATCAGAATATCCCAGAGAGAAGTGGATCTTTAGTCACAATGGTTGAATGGTTTTGCACTCACTGCTTACTGCACTGGATCCATTTGTCTCCATCTTGACCACAGTTGCCCTTCTCTGAGCCCTCAGTGTTCAGCTTCTCATAGCAGAACTTCTCTGAACTCGCAGCCTCTGCATGAAAACAGAGAAAAAGCAGAGAAACTGAATAAACTTCAGTATAGATAAGCTAGATTGACTAATGGTACCGTATCTACAGTATCCACCATTTAACCCTCAGGTGCTCTTCGTTTCGGAGTCACACTTGTTATCTTCCCGGTCAAAAGTGACCGGACACCTAAAAATTACATTTCCTCCATCCCAGTAAAACCAATGCAATTTATTTTTGTTCTATAATATTTATTCTTAGTAATTTAGTATTTTGAGACAATTTGATTGAATTTATTAATATTTATGCAATATTTATGGTCAATGTTTGCCATGGAAAAATGTAAAAATGTATATATATATATATATATATATATATATATATATATATTTATTTATTATTTTTTTCAAAAATTATTAATTCAGTATTTTAGTTTAATATAGAGTCTAGGCCTTCAGAAAAAAATATTTTTTGAAGAAAATTAGCACCACCTGGTTACAGTATAGAGAAAAAGAATCATGGTGTAACCACTAGATGGCATACAGTTCTCTATGGAGAAGCATGTGAATTCCCCAGCTGTTTACAATATTATATAGCTGCAGACTCGGAGCCTGCATCTACAGTCCCCCACCGAGAGTCCCGCATTCTCAGACCCCTCATTTTTCGAACACAGCGCCTCCTGCTGTTCAAAAGATCGAATAACACCCGCACACAGAGTACAGTGCACGCTTATCCAAATGCAATTAAAAACAATAGGATGCAATACTACGGTCTTCAAATAAATTATCCAATAAATATTTGCGTTCCCTGCTTAATGCAGGTGCCAAAAAAACTCATTGTTACTGATGGAAGGCATACAATTACAGATTGAACTATCTTCTGAAAAATAGTCTATGTGAAATTTTATTGCTACAATGTTTGGTTTTTTTTATATATTTTTTTTATTTATTCAAAATTCAAATTCTACTTTTTCTTTCAGTTCAACCTATAATGGTCTAATTAACATTACCATGCTAACATAACAAAATCTGTTTTTTGATATTTTGAATGCGAAGCAAAATAAATCAGAATAGACAAAACACCAATAATAAACAATTCAGTAGGCTACTTTATTTAATGATCACCTAAACATCATCTTACTGTAAAGAAAAAAAGGAAGAACAAACTGTGTTCGTGACTTTACTTTTCGTCTTTAATTGCATTAAAAAAAACTCATTTATAAGTCGCTTTGCATAATCATAAAATGATACGTTGCTGGAATCGGAAGGGGCAACTCCATCGATGTATGGTGTACTGGATACGATAGCACATGTCTTATGATCTTTCAAAAAGAAAGAAAAAAAATTCAAATTCATGTTGCACTGCTCTGACTGTAGAAGTGTCCCTTGAGATGTTTTTGAACTTTGGACAACTTTGTGGGTTTGAGATATATGGGGGCACAAAATGGGCAGTAAAAATAACTGCAGCATTTATGACATATAAAAAAGTCCAAGGTTAAAGGCTAACGTTAGCTATCAAAATATTTTCGGGGTAAAGAGGGCGAAAAAACATAACGGCTCAAATCTTGTTACAAACTACCTTTACAAATATTAAATGGACTATTCTTATGTTGTATCGATTAGCTAAATTAGTTTTATTAAAAAATAAATCAAACGAGCTATTACGATTCTCTAAATAAAATTGAAGACAGCCTACTCACGTTTTGGCTTAAGTTCTGTTTATCCGATACAATTTGATAGGAGGCGCTGACTCGAAAAACGAGGGGTCTGAGAATGCGGGACTCTGGGTGCAGGGGGACTAGATGCAGGTCTCCGAGTCTGCAGCTTCATACTACTCGCTGTTTATGAACACATTTTTTTTTTGGTGGATTTGATATAGTTGAAACAATCTCAAAAACGATTTTTTATTAAAAAAACGTTTAAAAAAAATAATTAAAAATTTGTGAATTTTTGTGTTTTTGTCAATTTCCAATTCATTTCCTATGGGTCGGTCATTTTTGAGCAAAGACCACAAGTGTAACTATTTTTTTAAGACCACTTAGCATGCTCAGATCATGACCTCATTTTTTTTTTGTATTCACATACAATATGCCATAAAAGTCATCAAGTTCCCTTTCAAGGGAACTTCGAGCTGCGTTGTCAAACGCGATGGGAACGCTCTGCGTGATTGCGTCGTGAAGCGTCTGTACAATCAGTCCAATGAGAGAGTAGGACGTCAGGTGACGTCATCGACCAGGAAACTATAAAGCACCCTTGAGATCAGACCGCAGCGACAGCTTCTGTAGCCTTCAGCAAGCGATCTCTGTACTCTGTCCTTGTCTATATTGTTGTTTGTCAAAGCCAAGAAAAGAAATATATATCACTATCTATATTTATGGCAAGCAAGATTATAGACGCTGTGTGGTTCCCTGCCCTCGTTACATCACGGGTGGGGACACAATCAGCTATTTGTTTGGGAGTGGAGCATGCCAGCAGTGAGTTCTCCAGGGAGCTGATTGTGGGCATTGCGAGAAGCTGTCCGCGAGGACGCTCCGCTCCCGCCGGGCGTTCTCCGAGGAGGACGGTTCGGTTCGGTTCGCGTTCCCCGCGCGGGTCTCTCTGTTGCCGAGGCACGGAGACGACTCGCATTTCGGGGTTCACATACAGATCTGACAGCGGGGGTTGGGACGAGCTCAGCTCTATCTCAGCTTTCACATGCCAGATCTGGACTGCGATTTCCAGTTCAGAGGAATTGGTATCGTTAGTGTTTTGTTTTAAAAAGAAACAGTACAAACAAATAAAAATGTTTAGAGAAAGGCAGATGTTTGACTTTTAAATGAATGAATAAATAAGTCAGCTCATATCTGCTGAATAAAGAGGAGCTTTTAAAAGGAGGTTTTATTTATGCTTTTGCCAGTTAAAATTTTACTGGCTAGCTGAACATTATGAGATTGAAAAATAAATAAGAGTTTTTAGATTAAATTTATCTTAAAAACTAGAAAACTCTGTGTCTCAGCCTCCTCGTCTGGGTTTATATTTTATGTGTTTAATCCCCATATTATAGCAATGTTTGGGTATTTCAGTGCCTCGGGTTAAGAGACGCTTGCAAGCTTTCTCTCTCCTGAGTCGGTGTCATCGTTTTTAACCCCGACGTTACCCACCAGCCATCATAAATAATGAATACATTTTTATTAGGCAGCCCTGGTGGGTATGGCATGTGTGTGAGGAGCGACTCTCTGAGGAGGGTCGCAGCGCTGCCAGTTCGGTTGTTCCCGCTGGTGGCCACAGAATTATATGTACATATATGTTTTTTCCGATATAAAGATAATGGGAAAATAAAAATATGTCTGTTCTTCTGGACGCTCCGCTTTCAAGAAAACGATGAAATAATCCATTCAGCGGTGTTCCAGAGGTTTCTTCCTCACCAATGTTCCTGAGACTGCTGGACGAGAGCAGTCTCGGCCCATAGAATCCTGTCTCTCGACTGAGATCGTTGAGACCATTCTCCAATCCAGAGCTCCTTCCACGAGAGAAACTATATGCATTGAAATGGAAATTATTCTCCATCTGGTGTGGCGAACATCACCAAGATCCTGTTAACTGCCCTGTTGGTACAGTTCTTGATTTCTTGCAAGACCGTTTCTCTGCTGGATTATCTCCTTCTACCTTAAAGATGAACTGAACTGAAATTTGAGAAAAGGTGATATAACAGATGTATTTTATTTATTCTCATTGGTACAATTTTTAAAATGGCAGAATTTGTTAAAAGGGATAAAATGGTACATTGAAAGTGTTGTTTTTGTTACACGGGCGCCGCCATGTTGGATTTCAACGTTCGACTACGTCACTGGCATGGTAAGCCACTCCGTTGCCTACCCGCACCAGCAGAACAGCCGTAGCTTGTAAACAGTCTGAGGCGCGCTGATATGGCTGAGGAAACAGATTTTTTAGCGACACACTATTTAGAGATGTGTACTTTCGCCAATGAGTACATGAAACGTCTGACAATGCACGAAATGTTTTATTTACACAAGTTACAAGTTCAACGCATCACGTTAACGTTAATCGAATCCTTGATATTCGGGTGAGGGGGAAAAGATCCCTAATGTATAGTAGTTCACGGTAAAGGATGGGATTCTCCTTCCTAAATGCACCCTCGTCCATAGAGTGAACTGCCAGTACGTTGTTAATCTAAACAATCTGAGAAAAGTGTAACAAGTTAGCCCAGCCTAGTCGCCTATTCGTAAAATACCCTGCTACTGATGGGGCGGTCCAGCGTCTCAGCTCGGACATCCATTAGAGACAGCATAGCCTCCTTCAACACGTTTCTCTCACCGAACAGCATCCGAAATGAACGGTGCATGGTGATGCATTTTTCGCCGATCAATAAATGTCCATGTTGACCTCTCTGCAACAGATCGTCTCCGTGCAGTGTCTATGCTCCACAGCGCTCGCGCCCGCAGTCACTTTCCTCCAATCGATCCTGTACTGCAAGTGAATCCTGAAACTGATCGTACTCCATGTGGTGGTAGTCAGACACTACCGGCCGGTCCCTCACGGGCTCAAATGCGTAATCCATGCCGTTAAAAGTGCTCATTTTCGTCTGTGTATACAGGACCTACAGCTGTTGTCTATGGCGCTCCGTGGGTCCTACCATGCCAGTGACGTCATCGGAACTGCCAGCGCAAACAAGCGCAATTTTGCGTTGCTTAAAAAAGCTATATTAATATATATATTTAAAAAATGTTTAGTGTAATTTACTTTTAATTGTCATAAACAACACGTTTTTAACGTCGATATTTTTCAGTTCAGTTCATCTTTAAAGGTTTACGTGGCGGCTATATCGGCCTACCACACCCCTCTGGGGGGTACTTCTATCAGGAGAGATCCTCTAATTACTAGTTTTTCTCGGTGGTACATGAGGTTGAAACCTGCACTGCACTTAGAGCACCGGCTTGGGATTTGGCCATTGTACTTGAGGGTCTGGCTTTGGCTCCCTTTGAGCCCATTGAAGAGGTTTCAGAAAAATTCCTCACTTTGAGAACATTTCTCCTTGCGGTTTCATTTACCGGAGATTAGGAGATTTGCATGCCCTGTCGGTTGCTCCTTTATGCCTGGAATCTGCACCGGGTATGGTAAAAGCATTTCTATACCCTAGACCGGGTTATACTCCTTAGGTCCCAGTTAATTTTTGGGGGCCTTATAGTGCTGCAGGCCTTTTATCCTCCACCTTTTAATACCCCAGATCAGGAACGACTGAACCTGTTATGTCCAGTTCGGGCATTAGATGCCTACGTTCACAGAGCTGCCCTGTGGCGTAACTTTGAACAATTATTTGTCTGCTTTGGGTCACTCAAGAAAGAGTCCCCTGCATCTAAACAGGTTATGAGCAAATGTATAGTCGAGGCTATATCATTAGCTTATGAAGCGGCTGAACAGCTTTCACCTATGGCTGTTCGGGCCCATTCTACTAGAAGTATGGCGGCCTCTACGGCCTTTATTCCGAGTGTTTCCCTTCTCGATATTTGTAATGCGGCAGGATGTCCTCTCTGCATACATTTGTCAGATTTTATGACCTTGGCCTCTCCACTCCTGGGGCTAGGTTGCTTGCTTCTTAGTGTGCGCAAGGACTTCACACAGAACGGGCATTTCTCAGCATGGCGTAGTGGGTATGGGGTTCCCATCGCGTTTGACAATGCAGCTCGAAGTTCCCTTGAAAGGGAACGTCTCAGGTTACGCATGTAACCCTGGTTCCCTGAGAGGGAACGAGAGCTGCGTTCGCCTGCCATACTTCCTGCATGCCCTGATCGACTTGCTTCAGGCCTTTCACAGAAGCTGTCGCGGTCTGGTCTCAAGGGTGCTTTATAGTTTCCTGGTCGATGACGTC
Organism: Pimephales promelas; assembly: GCF_016745375.1. The sequence goes on along the minus strand of NW_024121216.1, from coordinate 110,023 downwards.
ACCTGACGTCCTACTATCTCATTGGACTGATTGTACAGACGCTTCACGACGCAATCACGCAGAGCGTTCCCATCGCGTTTGACAACGCAGCTCTCGTTCCCTCTCAGGGAACCAGGGTTACATACGTAAGTTACTGAGACGTTTCATAACATTCTGATGAAGCTGTGATTTTTTAAATTTCAAAACTGAAAATTTTTCGATCAGAAATGACCGAAGAACACCTGAGGGTTAAGTCATTAGTCGACTAATCCCACATTTATATTATATTAATAAGCCATTAATCATAATAATGTGCCTTTAATTGCCTATATAAAATACATATAGCCTAATCAGTACATAAATGCACACATAAATCTTGTCACAGCGCACCGGTAAAAGTAATGATTATGAATGTGTTGTGAAAAAAACGTTTTTTTTTTTTAATTGAAAAATTAATTAATGATGTTTTCTGTGTTTCTGGCTGCAGAGATTAAGTCTTTAAGCTGACTCTACTCTGAGTTTCAGTTCATTCATGTCATGCGCTCAAGTTCACTGAGACTGAGCCATTATTTTAACAAAAGCACAATGTTATGTTATTATTGTGAGTTTACAACAATTAAAGTAGACCCTTAACAGTTTAGATTTCTCTTATCTGTAAGAGCAAAACCAACAGAGCATCATCATCATCATCATCATCTTGATGTCGACAGGTAATGGACACTCACTTGGACCCCACACATATTTACACTGACTGTCTCTCGTCTTGCACTCTCCAGCGTAGCAGCGGCCCTGCAAAAACAACACAATCCCACTAATCAAGTTAAACACCTTCATATATCAATCAGACAGATTGATCAGACGATTACTGGCCTTATTGAGATCAATAGCATTAATATGATGACTCTTTCCAATGGCTAATGAACATATAAAGTAGAACATACGTTCTACTTTAACATTACCAATATAATTATAATAGAACAGTGGAAGTGGATAATATAATAGAAGTGGAAATAGGTGTATGATGTAAAAAAATAAAATCCTACATACATGGAAACTCTGTTTACTTTTATCTAATGTAAAATCTTAATTAAAATGAGTTTTGTAAAGAAATATATATCAGATCGAAGCTCTTCAAGATTACAACAAATTCCAGACTAGTCATCCCCTGCTTTCTTGATACTGTTACTGGCCATTTAAAGTCCCCCAGCGTTAAAATGTTGTTGTTATGTGGTGTTTTTGATATGCTTTAAAATAAACCATGTGTAAATTCATAAGTCGAAAGCATTGCAGCATTTAAATATTTAATTTTAGTGATCGACTTCAGGTGTGTGTACCTGTTCGAGAGAGCAGAAGTAGCCGTCCTGCTTGTGTAGATTGGGAGGGCACTGCACACACACACACACACGCACACAGAGATGCAAAGAAAGGTTCAATAAAGACATGCATAATCAGACTGTTGTACGTGTTTGGAGTCGTGCTGACCTGGCCTGAGTCTCCTGAGCACGTCTCTGAAATATCACAGTCATTCACTGCATAGCGGCAGGTGTAACCTCGCGGGTAGAACTGAGACAAGAGAGACACGAGACACACTTCGTGAAGATTACCAGTGCTTACTGTATTGCATGAGCACCCATAGATTTATAATTCATTATGTTTTCATTTGTCGTGCTTTATAGAAGTACACTTATTTTGACATGACCAATGTACATGTAAATTAGCTTGATAATCATTTTAACAGTACTGTTAAACTCGTTGCCTTAAAATGATTAAGTAAATAAACTTCCTTCAGTAACAGATGTGTGCAGATAGGAAGACGTAGACACAGAATATGAAGATTCAAACGGGTAACTTTACTTATAATAATCCAACAGGTCAGCGATCCACACAGAAATACAAACACACACCATAGTGTTAACGATACTGGACAAAGAGTGCAGGATAAGGTGACCTATACATACACAAACTCAAACGAGATGATTAAACTAACAGCTGACACGGATGAACTAACAATGATACTGATGAGTGACGATAATCACAACAATCCATGAAAACTAAACTAAGGGGGAGTTTACATGACACCGTTTTCAACTAAATTTTTTTTAAAAATGTATCCGTTTTGGTTGTTCGTTTACACGACAACAGCGTTTTGTGCGCCTGAAAACGCAAAATCTTGTTTCAAAGTGTACGTTTTTGAAAACGGTCTCCGTGTAAACAACAAAAACGCAAATCTCTGAAGTCATGCACATACATATTACGTGTTTCATCGCCATCTACTGGCCTGTCAGCAGAATACAGCGTTTTTAATCGTTTCGGCGTATCCGTGTGAATGGGGATCGCTTTGACACTGGTGTCGTCTGTACGTGGAAAACTCAAAGGAAAATCTTCTCCGTTTTAAGCATATCAATGTCGTGTAAACGTACCCTAAACTGAACAGAATGGTGACACCTGCATAATGGAAAAAGCTATCTGGAATTGTTAAAGCTACAATACCTAAGATTTTATGCCGCTAGAGGGCGCTACATTCAAAACAACAACAACGGCTTTGCTTGATGACGCCGTGGAGGAACGCGGAATGATGGGAACTGTTGTTTTCAACTCCACCGTGGATAAATCAGTCAGACGGGAATCGAAAATTAGTTATTATAACTGTTGCGTTTAATGACATGCTTGTTTTTCATTAAACTGAAATAACCGCAAGAAGTCAGGTTTTAATGTAAATTAGTTATCACAGATGTTAGGGGAGAGCCGGGACGGTTGAAACACTTTTCAGATAAACGTCGTTTTCTAAGATACAGCCAACAGTTCACATTACGAGAAGTATTTGCGGTGAATATGACCTTACGACTTTTCACATCATTTGCATAGACAACAAGACGTTACATAAACGTTTGCGTTTATGAGACTTGTCTTTGTCGACATAACCAGGTAATCGCTAAAGAATAATTGTGCTCCATTCCATAACAAATGCGTGAAACAAGCTGACGTTTGTTGCTTGATAGACGCTAACGCACAACTACAACTTCCGCATTTGTCCAGGACTACACGCAATACGAGCGAAAACCGAGGTAACGCGGATATGACGTGATTGACTGGCGACTCCCAGCTCACACACCCCGTTTCCTTGGTTAAAATCTCAATTTTCTCGCAATTTAAACATTGTTTGAAACATTTGGAATATTGTAAGTTATCATCTTAACTAAATATATAACACTGGCCTTGTGATTTTGGGATATTTTAATGCAAAAATCTTAGGTATTCCCCCTTTAAGGTCACAACTTAATTTTTAAATTACATGAAGTGTATTTACTCACTTTTTTAAGTTAAGTCAACTGTTAATTTTTACAGTGTAAGTGTGACTGACTCTCACCAGGCATGTTTTATTGCAGCAGGGTCCATCACTGCAGTGTGCATCGTTAGACAGAGAACACTTCTTACAGCACTCTTTAATGCACTCCTATAACACACACACACACACAGAGAGAGAGGAGACACACATATAACAGCTGAATACTGCTGTGAAACTGTAGTGAGCTTTACCGTATATGTGCTGTCTGAGTATCACATCAACTCACTTCTCTTGGTCCACAGTCACACTCCTCTCCCACTTCTACATATCCATTTCCACACTCGGTCTCTTCAAACAGCTGCAGGACATACATGCAAACGACACGAGGATGAGCAGATAATGGACGAATTTTCATCATTTTGGGGTTTCTCTATAAATGTTATTAAAAGTGCCCTTGTAATCTACTTTAAATCTTAAAAATATATATATTTTTAAAAAATGGGTCACACTTTACTTTGCAAGTGTCAGTGTCAACTATCAATTAGTGTGTCAGTTAGGGATGTGCACGAATATTCAAATTTTCATACGTAATTATTATACGAAAAATGAAATACTATGAATTTTACTAAGTTGCTTTGCTGGCCGTAAATGCAGTGAATCCATGATAAAACACAAGCACTAACTCGCAGTTATAATTAATTGCACTGGGTGGCGCTGTGGAGTGTGTTCAACAAGTTTGTATTTGAGCACATAATGTTGTCGTCAGCCTCACGGAGTTTGGAATTGGGCTACTCGGATGAAAATTATCTTACTAAAATATCTTACAAAATGGAATTACTTTTGATCAAATTAATAAATGAAGAATATATCCACCATGAGAAATCACATCAGTCGACTGAGGAAAGACAGCTGTCCGTCACTGCATCACGACTGCAGGTATGTCTCAGATGATAACTTATCTTATAGCTAAATGATTATGAGACATATGTTTCCTTTACATTTCATTGAGGGAGACGGGTTTAAGAGCAGAAAACGCGAAGTGCTGTTAGAAACTTCGCGTAGAACAGCGTTATCTTTGTCTCTGCCGCATGTTTCCTCACTCGAGCATGTGGATATTATTGTTTTCTCAACACGAACGTGAAACAATATAAACACGATAACCATATTCTGACTCGGCCTGTACGATAACTGGCGTGACCTGCTTTATTAGCGTTTTTTTTCTCCGTTAGCCTGCTTGAGCTTAAATGCTTTTTTTCTTTATATTTGTTGTTTACTCATATTGTTTAATGTTTTCAACTAAAAGAAAACCTTAAGATATATTTTAAGCTTGTTGTGTATGTTGCCTAATCATAAGCTTGTTCAGAAATGGTGACGTAAAAAAACAACAACTTAAACTTAAAAAATAAACGTTGTTACACGTCATTTAAATAAATGAATATTCGATGAATATTTTTATGCAATATTTTGGAAAAAATGCCCATCGCTAGTATCAGTAGACTGTTAGGTTAGGTGTTAGGACACAGAAAAGTAGAACAAGTTGACGTAGTTACGAGTGTCGCTTCGCAGTCAAAGGCAAACAGAAGTCATTATAATGCCTGACGCTGTCTACAGTCGTGCTAGTTTCTGACACCCCATGCGCTTGAGTCTGTCAACAACAGGACAAATGGAAGAGTGAAAGAACATTGGCTTTTAAACTACAGTTTCTGCTTTAACATCTCTGGAATACCTCACCATATAAACATCATATTTCATTTGTTTCTACAAACCGAGAGATGTGTTATTATAGAAAACAATTCCTGTGGTAATGCGCAGCATGTCACAGATGAGATGACATATTTAAATGAAAGGTGGGGCGACTTGTCTCTTCATACTTTCTCATGCTGTTTCTTATTTTTGGATACATTCTGATGATGTTAATGATGCCAGACCTTGGTGGGTTTGTTAAAGAGGCAGGATCCCCCTCCCTTCAACAGGAACTCTTTAAAACCAGTGATACTGCACTTGGAGAAGATCCGTGTGAGCTGAATCCTGAGCAGAAATGAAGAACAGTTTTGCAACAATTTACTCCCCCTGACAGACCCATTGAGATGCATGTTATTTGCATGTTATAAATAGGGAATAATTGCAGTTATTATGTATACACAATAACAATGATTGTGTGTTTTATAGCTTGTGTGGTGACAGGTGAGTTGATATTAATGAGTGTATGTCTTAAAGTGCCCTATTATGCTTTAAGGTTTTTCGAATACAACCTTTCATGCAGTTTTATGATATACAGTGTCTGTGTGTGAATGAGAAAAGGCTTTAAAGTTAAAATTATTTAAAGGTTTGTATTTGTACTTGCAGATTGGCATAATGACAATCTATGTTTGTCACTGGCTGCTGGTGAACAACATCTACTTTGACCCTCAGACTGAGACAGGAAGAGTTTGGTCGAGAAGACGCTGTTTTCTCCTGCCAAAGAAAATCAACTGTGATGAGAATGATACGGTAAAACCCACGCCATCGTTACTGTTCGTATCACTGTGTATCAAGAGATGAAATTAGGATGGGCGCATGATTTCAGACACGAAGCAGTCAACCAATCATAACAGACTGGGCCATCTGACCAATCACAACAGACTGGGCCAACTGACCAATCAGAGCAGAGTAGACTAATCACAGCAGACTGGGTCATCTGACCAATCAGAGCAGAGTAGACCAATCACAACAGACTGGGCCATCTGACCAATCACAACAGACTGGGCCATCTGACCAATCAGAGCAGAGTAGACCAATTACAACAGACTGGGCTATCTGACCAATCAGAGCAGACTCTTTGAAAGGGGGGGTGGGGGTAGAGAGACTGAATCCTGTATCAAACTGTTAAAAGAGTAAAGTGTATTATGAAAAAAAGTTTCTTGACTTTAAAATGAAAACCAGTTGCAGGAGACTTCAAAACAAAATTAAGAGCCTTTAAAATATCATAATAGGGGCACTTTGATAGTTGCATTATTGTATGTGTTGATGGTGTTTGTGTGTAGGTCATGACAGTGTCAGTGTTTATAAAGTGATGTCAGAACTAAACGGCTGTCTAAATGTTGATGAGTACATTGTACATTGATTATGAAGACTTGTCATATATCACAACATGTGTTTGTGTGAAAGTGTCTCACCCATTGTCCTCCATGATGCAGCCTAGCCAGGAGTTCATGCACCCACAGTCATCTGATAAAACAGAACACACACAGCGAGTTTATGCTCAATATGTAATATCTCAGTATCAAAGTAAGTTTGTGCTGTCATATTATGTCATCTTTGTCATGTAATCTAAAAAGCAATCAACAATTGAGCAAGATTATGAGAAAGAGTGCGTACTTTTTATTGATGTTGTATCCCACTGAATCCCAAGATTCTGAGCCAAACTCTGGGACAGCACGAGCGCCAATGTCCGCGTAGACCCATACTGCACATTCATCACACACAGAGAGAGAGGAGAGACAAAAGAAATTAAGAGACATTTAGAATAGATAAAAATGTGCGATTAATCGCGAGTTAACTATGACATTAATGCGATTAATCGCGATTGAATATTTTAATCGTTTGACAGCACTAATTTTACTCAGATTGAAAAAAACTATTTTAAATTGTAATTTCTAAATATTTCTCTTTTTTTACCGTATTTACTGTATCAAATAAATTCAACCTTGGTGGGCATAAAAGACTTCTTCCAAAAACATTGAAATAATTATTTTGTACGCTAGTTTGCAAACTTAGCTCAGTTCAAACTAAGAGTTCGGTGTGTAAACCCAGCTGTAATATTCACTACCATGCTGTGAGTCAGTCATGTGATCACTCACCTCAACGACTCCGACCCCGCGACTCACGGAACACATCCCTCCAAAATACGCCGCGCAGCCGCGAGTATAGTGAAACGTCACGTTCCTGCACACACACACCGTTACGCACAAGTCATTTCTGCACGTGTGTAAGCAGTGATGCACAAACACGAACTCACGAGAACAGATGCACAGAATCCGCGTGCTTCCTGATGTGTTGCTGTCGGTATTTGGAAAAGTTTCGCAGCATCTCGAACGGAATCACGCTAATGGGAATGTGATCCTTGTCCGTCCAGATCTCCAGGGCGACCAGGACCACACGCGTGTACAGGTGATCTTTAAAACTCTTCCATTAGACAGAGAGAACGAAATGAACAACATCTTTCCATTTAATATATACACATAATACACTTTTTTGTGTCTACCGGTCCCAAACCATTATGAAATTTCTGAAATTCAGCTCAAAAACTCACAGCATCCACCAGGTTGACCACAGATTTGGCAAAGTTGAGTGTGCGCTGCTTAGTCCCCAGTCTCTTATACTGTGAGATAATATTAATATAGTCATAACCTGATCATAAAAGCATCAAACAAACACTCAAAACACTAATACTGCATTAGTGTGGAGAACAAACAAAGAAGAGCACCCTCCAGTGGAGGCATCTCAGATTTACTCAAGACTGCATTCACATTCTGTTTAAACATTAGTCAACTATTGTTTTATTTAATTAAATCAAACTGAATCTTGCATAACTAGATAAAAACGTAAGATAAAATTGGTCAAATTATTTTGATGAGTTAAAGTGGAACATGGAAAAGCACATATTCACACACACACACCATGTTGTGGTCGATGACGATCATCAGCTCGATGTACTTCATCTCCTCAAACAGGTTCCTCGGGATCTGGAGGAGAACACACACTTCTGAACACAGCTTCTGTATCAATGCTACTATAAACACTCTCCTACATTACAATCTCTCACAATCTGCAGGAATGTGCTCGGTCCTTGAATGGATCCCAATTTACATCTGCAACAACATCATTTAATTTATGGACGGAAAAACAAACCTTTTTTGCCTAGTGAGAACATTTTTCTGGGGATGGGAAAGTGTGGGATGAATATGATGTAGTATGGCCTTTCTGCAGATTGGGATGTAACCTTTGTGTTCTTAAGTGCCAGAGACTATCTGTTCGACATTATGGTGTGTGTGTGTGTGTGTAGGTTTGCATTGACAGTGTTTTGCTCATCTCCTTTGTGGCCTGTGGCCCAGCTCAAACTCTTACAGCTCGCTTTTTCCTCCGGTGAAGCCAAGACAAATCCTCCTCCATGCCTGCACACACACACACACATAAACAAACATGAGTGTTCGTCGCCACTTCCTTTGTTTGTAATGCTCAATTCATAGATTCCTTCCCAAAACAAGTGTATCATTGTTTTCAGTGACAGAAAGAACAAGATGTAGAGTAACTGAGGAAATCAGCACATTCAGTGCTCTCAGAGGAAAGTTATGTGCCATGAAAAAATTTTAATTGATAAGGGACACAAAATTCTCATACTATTCATGATACTAGTAGCGAGTTTACAAACTTAAAAAACAAGCTATTTTTGTAGACAGTTAAATTTAATAGGACAGCTAAAGGGATACTCCACTTTTTTTGGGAATAGGCTAATTTTACAACTCCCCCAGAGTTATAACGACATCTCTGACGGTTACTCGTTTGAAAATCGGTAGAAAACTGAGGAAGTTATGGTTATTTAAATAGTATATGCACCATTAAAACTTAATGTTATGAGTAAGCGAGCTGACTGTGGCAAGATGGCCGCCAGGTGCAGACGTTGACCTCCATTGGCCAGCAGCGTGGACGAGATATCTAGCCTTTATATGTGGATATCTATGTTCAGGATCAGTAGAAACTCACAGGTAGGTGTGTTTGATCAGGGTTGGAGCTAAACTTTGAAGGGACAGTGGCCCTCCAGGACCTGGTGTATGCTAAGCTATGCTAAAAGTGGTACCGCCAGAACCGGAGATCGGGCGAATGGATTAAAAAACGGTAAAACTCAACAGTTTAACTCTGGGGGAGTTGTAAAATGAGCCTATTTCTAAAAAAAAAAAAAGTGGAGTATCCTTTTAACACTTTACTTCTTGCTGTCTACAGTCTCCTTCAGCAGACATTTTTGAATGATACTTTAAAGAAAGTTCACCCCAAAATGACATCATTATATTGAAAGCGTCTCGGGTTGCATATGTGAGCTGGTTCCCTGAGAAGTGGAACGAGATGCTGACGCTATGGGGAACGCCCTCGGCACACACCAGTTTTAAAAAGTATTTTTGTAAACGCACACATTTTATTGGCTGACGACAGTCCATGATGTCACTATGCGTATAAAAGAGTCATCACCTCTGCAACCACCATAGCTACTGTGAAAATGATAATCAACTACTTAGTCAACACTGCAAACAAAAGTGTACCTCTTGGCAAAAGATTATTAAAATATGACTTAGATGTATTTAAATTAAAATGTACGTTAAACTTTTAGTTTGACGTTATTACAAAGCGTACTTACTTAAGTGTGTAATGAAACAGTCTTAAAAAGGTTCTGCGCTTAAATCGCCTTTCGTTTCATTTCAGTTTAAAAAATATATATTTTTAAAGGAGTAGTCATTTCAAAAAAACTTTTGCTGATAATTTACTCACCCCCATGTCATCCAAGATGTCCACGTCTTTCTTTCTTCAGTCAAAAATTAACGAATCTTCTTTTGAGTCATTTCGTTCGTTGAATGAACCAAATGACTCGAAAAAAGATTTGTTTATTTTGATAAACGAGTTCGAACAGAGCATTTGAGCTTATAAAACGTAAATTTTGTTATTTATTTATTAAATGAGCGATCGTTTCGCTTGATAAGACCCTTATTCATCGTCTGGAATCGTTTAAAGCCCTTTGAACAGTTTGCATTTTGCACTGAAACTGTCTTTTGGACCTTGAACCGTTTGGTTCCCATTGAAGTCCATTATATGGAGAAAATCCTGGAATGTTTTCATCAAAAACCTTCATTTCTTTTCGACTGAAGAAAGAAAGACATGGACATCTTGGATGACATGGGGGTGAGTAAATTATCAGCAAAAGTTTTTTCAAAAGTGAACTACTCCTTTAAGATTTGAAGTACACTGCAACTGCACATTAAATACATTTATATACCCTTTCCCCCCTCAAAGAGGTTAGTATTTTGAGTGTGTTGATGTGTGATGTGTGATGTGTGATGTGCATGTACCGTCCTCTCCTGTAGGTGGCGTTTGCTTCAGGATACTGGTCCTGCGTAAGACATGTGGTCTCGCTGTTCCCTCCTAATGAAACACACACACACAGTATGAGTTTTAAATGGCATTCTGCTTTTCATTAGTGTTTATAATGAATTGTGTTTCTTTGGTTTGTTTTTTTAGAAGATGGTTTGTTAGTTTAAAATTAGATGTGGTTTATTAAAGTGTTTAGAGTTGATGTGGAGAGGAAATAGAGCTGTTTTAACACAACGACTCTACTGATCAAAACATGATACAACCATTCTCTTTCCTTATAACAAATTTGTACATATTCTCTAGACTTCATATGACCAAAATAATCTTTTGATAATAAAATAATAACAAAATAATAAAGTCGAATTGTGTGTGACAGAAGTGTGACTTTTTTTCTCACAATTGGGAGTTTACATCTCGCAATTCTGACTTTATAACACATAATTGCGAGTTTATATGTCGAAATTCTGACATCTTTTCTCAGAATTGTGAGATATAAACTCGCAATTGCAACTTATTAGGTCAATTTTAAGGGGAAAAAAAGACAAACTTTTTTCCCCCTCAGAATAGTTTAAATCTCACAATTCTGACTTTATATCTCGCATTTCTGACTTTATAACTCGCAATTCTGACTTAATATCTCGCATTTCTGACTTTATAACTCGCAATTATGACTTTATATCTCACAATTCTGACTTTATATCACGCAATTCTGACTTTATATCTCGCAATTCTGACTTTATATCTCGCAATTCTGACTTTATAACTCGCAATTATGACTTTATATCTCGCATTTCTGACTTTATAACTCGCAATTATGACTTTATATCTCGCACTTCTGACTTTATATCTCGCAATTCTGACTTTATATCACGCAATTCTGACTTTATATCTCGCAATTCTGACTTTATATCTCACAATTCTGACTTTATATCACGCAATTCTGACTTCATATCTCGCAATTCTGGCTTTATATCTCGCAATTCTGACTTTATATCTCACAATTCTGACTTCATATCTCGCAATTCTGACTTTATATCTCACAATTCTGACTTTATATCACGCAATTCTGACTTCATATCTCGCAATTCTGACTTTATATCTCACAATTCTGACTTTATATCTCACAATTCTGACTTCATATCTCGCAATTCTGACTTTATATCTCACAATTCTGACTTTATATCTCACAATTCTGACTTTATATCACGCAATTCTGACTTCATATCTCGCAATTCTGACTTCATATCTCGCAATTCTGACTTTATATCTCGCAATTCTGACTTCATATCTCGCAATTCTGACTTTATATCACGCAATTCTGACTTCATATCTCGCAATTCTGGCTTTATATCTCGCAATTCTGACTTTATATCTCGCAACTCTGACTTTATATCTCGCAATTCTGACTTCATATCTCGCAATTCTGACTTTATATCTCGCAATTCTGACTTCATTTCTCGCAATTCTGACTTTATATCTTGCAATTCTGACTTTATAACTCGCAATTCTGACTTCATATCTCGCAATTCTGACTTTATATCTCGCACTTGCGACTTTATATCACGCAATTCTGACTTTATATCTCACAATTCTGACTTTCCATCTCACAATTGTGAGAAAAAAAGTCAGAATTGTGAGATAAAAAGTCGCAATTACCTTTTATATTTTTCCTTCAGTGGCAGAAACAAGCTTCCATAGTTTTCTATGTGAATAATCAGCCCATTCTCACTCCCAAGGCGTCACCTAACTGACGCCTTGGGAAGCATTTGGACATGCTTCAATATCTGACGCTTTAGGCGCCTTTTAGCGTCAGTTAGATGACGCCCTAGGATCGCGTGTACCCTACCCCCACCCCACACCTAAACCTAACCGCGTCCTCTAACAGACGCTTTCCTTTAGCGTCAGTTAGATGACGCCGTAGGATCGCGTCACGTAAGTGACGCTAAAGGGCGCCTAAAACGTCAAATATTGAAGCATGGTCAAAGGTGACGCCTTGGGGTGAGAATGCGTTGGAATAATATATATAACTGTAATTTATTCCTGTGATCAAAGCTGAATTTTCATATGATGTATGATGTTCAAGAATCTGCTTTTATTATAATCACAGTTGTTATTCTGATTAATGCAATACAGTGTCTTTTTGATGAACAGAAAGTTTGAACAGCATATATTTCAAACAGAAATCTTTTGCAATATTATAAATGTCTTTACTGTCATTTTTGATCAATTTAATGCACCGCTGCTAAATAAACATATTAATTTCTTTCAGGAACATCACATCTAACTCTAAGAATTTACTATGTATTCATCACCACATGATAATATTAGACTTGAGTTGATAAAAGTTGGTCTTAAAGTGATATTTAGTCAAGAAAACTTACAATAGAGTGAGTCTGATTAAGAGGCTCAATTGTGTACACATGGAGTCCGTCATCAAACATGCCACTGGGAACCAGAGAGAGACACACAGTTATGACGATTCATTCGGACATTACAAACCACAGTACAATGAGTTATAGCAACATAATTTGTAGCATAAACATGCATTACTCAAATTAACTTAGAATGGTGAATAAATACAGGCACAACTGAATAAGTCCGTATTGAGAGAGTGTTTAAGTGTGTACTCACTGTAGACCGTTACAGGTGGACAGAGCGGCGTGAGAGTTGTCATTCCCTCTGATGTGGCCGTGGTAGTAACAGTGCTCTCCACCCTGACAACACACACATTTAGGGACTTAGGACACATACACACCTGGTCACTTCATCCGATCATGAAAAGACCAGCTGTAAACGCCCGCAGATATAAGACAGATATAGATCTGATCCCACAAACCACCCCAGGCTTGCCAGATGAGCGTGGGCAAAAAGTGGACATGCGTCTGGTTGTTAAAACCATAATGTACATTTTACTCCGTCCAAGTGGGTTAACCCTTATGCTGCATTAGGGACATTTTTGGTCTTTTGCAGTTTAATTTCTTTGACCATTTTGGCTGTTTTAATGCAAATGGTATGAAATTTGGCAAAATTGTGACTTTTTGGATACATGTAAAAAATGTGATCCCATTTTGCAAAATATGTATAACACACACTGTGTAGATCAAATAGTAACACTCAGCACCATAAAGACCAAAAATGGCCCATTGAAACCCATTAAAACGTTGTTTAAATCTGAGGCTGTCAGTAATACATGAAACATGATTTTTGCACAAACATCCTTTCATTTTGAAGCAAAAGCATTATATTTGCATTATATAGTGTATTCCACCAGATGACGTCACTACATATTTATTCCCTATGGGTGGAAATGCACCTTATTTTAGGCAATAGGCAATGTTTAATAGGTGGCCATTTTTGGTCTCTAACGCGCTAAGTGGGATTTTTTGCAAAGTGGGACTGTGATAATCCAAATCTAAAGTTTTCTCTTTTTGAAAATAATTGAATTTTTGTGTTTTTTCCTCTTATACAAATCGATGGTTTCGCAAACAAAACTGGTAATTAAATGGTTAAAATCCTGAAATTGAATACATTTTTGGTAGTTATGATGAGGACTGATGCTGGTTAAAAGATTTAACTTGGTAAAAGTGGAAAATAATAATAATATATAATATTTTAGGCAATGTTTAATATGTGGCCATTTTTGGTCCTTAATGCACTCAACGGTGTTAAAAATCTAATGCAGCACAAGGGTTAAAAAAGTGTGAGAGCTCAGCTTGGCTACAATGAATGACAGTCATGGATGTTATTCCATGTTGTAGACAATGAGTAAGTTCTCTAGATGCAATAAAACAAACATTTTGGTGGGAAAAGACTAAATATAAATGGAATCAATCCTTAAAATGCTTAAAGTCCCCTTGTAGTCAATAATTGTACCCCCCTTAAAACTCACCTTTGATCGCCAAAATGACATTATTTCGTCATGCCTTAAAATATCTTGAATGTAACTCGACACCCTTGCCTCATTTAGTACGCGGTTCTATGAATATGCAAATGAGCCCCGCCTCCACTCACTCAACTCACTCAGAGATCCACTGGTTGACGATCACACTTTGATCTGATTGGTTACAAGGTGGTTTGTGACGTCAGAAACACCAGCGATTTCACAGCGTGTGTTTGAGACAGATCTCTTCATCTTTAAAGTTGAGAGCATTTTATGTACTGATTCCTTTTACATTCAGTCTTTTCCCTCCAAAAATGTTTGTTTTCATTTTTTTCTTTCTCCTTCTGCATTCTTTGATCTTGAAATAAGCGGATTGTTTTTGATTATCAGTTACTTTCATTGACATAAATTATTATTTTCCCGACTATTATACATTTTCCTGTATATCTGTGTACAAATGCATGAATGTAAATGCTTAACAGTTTGATGTTGGTATCTAACAGCCTCTCTGCTTTGCTATGGTGGAGTAACTGCGTTTGCTGGTCATGTGACCTGACCTGCAGGTGAACAAGCCGTGCTGACTCAGCAGTGAAGTCTTGATTTACCGCTTTCAGCACTTATCAGCATCCTCTCTTTCTCTCTCTCATGCTCTTATACTCTCCCCTTTCTCACAATCTCTGTCACATCTGTCATCTCTCCCGTCACACAACACTGTAGGCGGTTAAATTATTACACGGTAACGCCCAACGAGTTCGGATGACTCATTTCAATTGAGGATATTTGGGGTGCTGTCCAAGGAAAGGGTTGAAGCTCCAAGCTCTGAATGTGGCCAAAACCCAGATCACCCCCGCCCCCATCCCGTTTAAAACTTAAATGATGTTTTATTAAAGGAGTAGTTCACTTTAAAAAAAAAAAACAAAAAAAAAAAAAACATGTCATCCAAGATGTCCATGTCTTTCTTTCTTCAGTCGAAAAGAAATTAAGGTTTTTGATGAAAACATTCCAGGATTTTCTCCATATAATGGACTTCAATGGGGTCCAAACGGTTCAAAGTCCAAAAGACACTTTCAGTGCAAACTAATCAAAGGGCTTTAAACGATTCCAGACAACGAATAAGGGTCTTATCAGGCGAAACGATCACTCATTTAATAAATAAATAACAAAGTTTAAGTTTTATAAGCTCAAATGCTCGCCTTTCTCTGTTCTGTGATGCGCGTTCGTGACTCTCCTGTTCATCAAAATGAACAAATCTTTTTTCATGTTATTTGGTTCATTCAACGAACGAAATGAACAAATTGACTCGGAAAATATTTGTTCATTTTGATGAACGAGTTCGAACAGGAGAGTCACGAACGCGCATCACAGAACAGAGCAAGGCGAGCATTTGAGCTTATAAAACTTAAACTTTGTTATTTATTTTTTAAATGAGCGATCGTTTCGCTTGATAAGACCCTTATTCACCGTCTGGAATCATTTAAAGCCCTTTGAACAGTTTGCACTGAAACTGTCTTTTGGACCTTAAACCATTTGGTTCCCATTGAAGTCCATTATATGGAGAAAATCCTGGAATGTTTTCATCAAAAACTTTAATTTCTTTTCGACTGAAGAAAGAAAGACATGGACATCTTGGATGACATGGGGGTGAGTAAATTATCAGCAAAGTTTTTCTAAAAGTGAACTACTCCTTTAAGGATATCCTTGTTTATTACCATGTGAACTAATCACCAACACCTGTCCTTTATTTATCCTCTTGTTACCTTTGTGTATTTAAACCTTCAGACATTGTTTGGTGTTAACGTCATAATCGTGCTGGTGTTTTTCGTTATTGTTCCTTGTGTTTATTGAATGTGATTTCATTATTCATCTGCATCAAGCCAGTACGCGACAGCTTCTTTTAATACAAGTTTATTCCATTGGCACGTGCTCATTTGAGTCCCAGTGATTTACTATTGATATTATTAACAGGAAAGATAAAAGAGGATTTATTACAGGGCACACAGAAAATATCTGAAATATCTTTCAAGTACGAAACCAAATGAACTGGGCTTCTTTCCCAATTGTAGTTACGTGCAATTTAAAAAAAGGTTTAAAATGTTTTTTATTAGAAAAGTATGATTTAAGGTAGACTGGGACATATGTATCATTTCCTCTTCAAGAGGATGATTAGGATTATTATGCAGTCTGTTTCTTGCCATTCCATTAATATTCAAATTATTGTCAGTATTACATTTTTTTTTAATTTATTATTTTTCTTTTTCTTTTTCACGTTATAATTGTATTGTGTGACTTATTTTTAGCTAAAATGTACTGCAAATGATTAAGTTTTTTTTTTTTTTTTTGTCTCTCAAAAAGGATAAATTATGATATTTTGTAAAGAGAAAACAGTAGCCGTTTCAAATCTAGATTTGTAAAAGGGGAAGGTAAATATACTGTAAGTTAGCTTCTTCCTTCTCCTTTTTTTTCTATATTCTTTTTTCTTCTCTTTTGAACATGCTGAGATTTTGTTTTTATTATTTTTTGTTTAAATATGCTCTGTTATCAATGACCATGTTCTGAAGAGGAAAAGGAAATGAAAAGAAATAAATTATTCATTCATTCGAAACTCTGTGAGTGAGGTTCAGCAGAAATTTTTCAAATTAAATTATATGGCTATTATTATTGCAATGATTACGATAGCCATTGTATGACTAACTATTCTTTAAGCCGCTTTTCCACCGTCCAGTTACATTCCAGTTTTGTCTCCACTTGAGATTGGTTTGGCACGGCTCGATTACAAATAGTTCATAGCCTGGAATTCTCAGAACAGTTGGCTAACAAACTAAACACACGTTATTGATAAAATTAAAATAAATGTGTGATCATTCTCCATTACACAGTCGCTATTTACACCTCACAACATCTATAAACTCTTGCATTACCAAAGCAACGACTGACGCATTTGTATCACATTCCAAAGAGCTTCTTTATCAGACCCACAATGGAAAATTAAACCGTTTCCATCCCAGCTGGACCGGATCAGCACGGAGTGGAAAGCAACGAGAACAGTCTGGCCCGACGGAGGAAAAGCAGCTGTACAATTCAGTGAAGTTACAAACAATGAATTGAAAAAGCCTAGTTTATACCTTCCCGAGGATGGGCTTCCCGTCCTCATAGTGAATCTCCACATAGTCGGAGGACAGCAGGTCACTGGAACACACAAACACACACAGATATGAACTGGTACAAACGTATGATCTTCTGTTGATTCTGGATATCAGAAGGCTCAGGTTTACGCATAGGTCCTGTTTTCTCAACCACCTTTGGCTGTAGAGTATTTGCTTTGAAAGCAAAGTATCTGAATCCAATTTTGTTGAACTGCATTCAGTTCAACATACTCTCATGTGAAACACGTTTTCTGCATATTTGCAGCCTTTCTGAAACTTGACATCTGTAACGTACCCATACACAGATGTATTCAAGAGCTATTAGAGATCCTGCAAATGGATAACACCTCATCATACGGTTCGTATTTAAAAAAAAAACGACCCCAGTATAGAAGATAGTCTTGTATTTATCAGAGATGAAAATGCTTGTCTAATACTGACAAGTAGCCTAAACAGAAAAATCTGTACCTTTAGCCTATAGTTGTACATAATCTTATGATCGAGATATGCTTAAGAAAGTTATCAGTATTTAAAATATACTTTTCTTGAAGTTGTATTTAACTTGCAAATAGAGCAAGTCTATTTATGTATTTTATAAATCATTGGGATAACTAAATAGGCAGTGTTAACAAAGTCTAATTCAAGTACAGTTAAAGGAGTAGTTCACTTTTAAAAAAAACGTTTGCTGATAATTTACTCTCCCCCTTGTCATCCAAGATGTCCATGTCTTTCTTTCTTCAGTCGAAAATAAATTAAGATTTTTGATGAAAACATTCCAGGATTTTCTCCATATAATGGACTTCAATGGGAACCAAATGGTTTAAGGTCAAAATGAGAGTTTCAGAGCAGCTTCAAAGGGCTTTAAACGACACCAGACGATGAATAAGGGTCTTATCTAGGACCCTTCGAGTCATGACTCGAAAAAAGATTTGTTCATTTTGATGAACGAGTTCGAACAGGAGAGTCACGAACGCTCATTACAGAACAGAGGCGAGCATTTGAGCTTATAAAACTTAAACTTTGTTATTTATTTATTAAATGAGCGATCGTTTTGCTTGATAAGACCCTTATTCATCGTCTGGAATCGTTTAAAGCCCTTTGAAGCTGCACTGAAACTCTCATTTTGACCTTGAACCGTTTGGTTCCCATTGAAGTCCATTATATGAAGAAAAATCCTGGAAGGTTTTCATGAAAAACCTTAATTTCTTTTCGACTGAAGAAAGAAAGACATGGACATCTTGGATGACATGGGGGTGAGTAAATTATACTACTCCTTTAAAAATTTTAACTGTACAAAAGATTCCCGATTTTAAGTACAAAATTAATATCTAAATAGGAACCCTAGAGGTATACATAAAATGTACAAGTGTGATGTTAAGTTTACCTAAATGAAACGTCTCAGGTTATGGCTCTAACCATTGCTCCCTGAGAAGTGAATGGGACGCTGTGTAACAGTATGGGAAGATAACCGCGGGATCGCCTCATGAGCCACATGTGAAATCATAGTGGGACAAGGAATCTATGCGCATCTGCACCAAACAATGTCAGCTTCTGATATGTCGAAGTAAGTAGATAACAGGCATGAAGGAGGTATGGTGGGGCAACACAGTGTCTCGTTACAGTCGTAACTGGTATACTTCATAGGGCTGGGTAATAAATATCGATTTCTCGATATTAATCGATTCTCATTTTTACGAACCGATATCGATTCTTAAATCTCAAGAATCGATTAGTCATCCTGTTTCATTTGAATGAATGGATCATTGTATCGCGGCTGCCGCATCCAAAAAAATCGCAATAATCTTTGTCGTTTGTTACTATTGATATGAAACAAAGTCTCAATTTTCAAATCACGTCCATTTTCTTTGGAAATTCAAAAACATAAATAGCGTTTTGGCGCTGTGGCGTGAGATCGCTCTGGAGAAACAGCAGCGCTGATCTCTCTTCCGGCTTAATAATACCAGTCACAGCGCCAAATAAACATGAATGAGCGTCTGAAAGTGTGTTAAAAGATAGAGTACAACTTATCCAAATCTGTATCATGTCACATTGATTCACTCAATCAGCGTTTCAACTGTGGAAAGACGTCAGTTAAACAGTAATCAATGTCATCGTCATATTTACCTCATAAAACCCACATAAACTC
Organism: Pimephales promelas; assembly: GCF_016745375.1. The sequence goes on along the minus strand of NW_024121216.1, from coordinate 90,473 downwards.
GTTAGTCAGCTAGAAAAAAATAACTCTATAGAGGAGCATTTTGCTAAATATATACGCCATATTACATATGCATTATAATCTTAATGTTCTTCAATATTTAATGCATATTTGAATAAATCTGGCAAGTTTTTATGACAGCCACCATTTAAATGTTTATATTTCATATAATCTTCTTATTATAAAAATAAATAAGTGTAATTTAAGTGTTTGTATAGCTACAAAACAGTTCATTATTACCTTCATATTGGGCTAATGAAGTCTATAGGCTACAACTAGACTCCCATAGTTCACAGCTTTAGTAGAAAATTTGCCATTTATTGTAACTGATATCCAAAATAATCAATATCGAATCGGAATCGGAATCGAATCGAATTGTGAAATTTGTGTCAATACCCAGCCCTAATACTTCATGTACATTCATATATAAAAAGCGGGCTAGACGTATACAGTAGACAGTAAATTAACAGCAAAGTTCAGAGTAGTTAAAAAACAAAAGAAAAACGTAGCTGTCAAACCCAAAGTTTACTAATTCCCCATTTAAGTAGGTCTTGCATGGCCGAAATATCTGCCCGAGGTGTTGCAAATATGGCCGACTTGTGAATAGACTTTGCTTGAAAGGGACTTTGGCCACACTCAAGATCACATACTGTAGCTGTCTGTCTTGTCATCGCACAATTGATGTGTTCGCATGTGTAGACGAATCTAAGAGGTGCTTTAGGCTGAGAATAACACTTTCATCTCTGTTTCGTGTTTAGTGTGTGTGTGTGTGAGTGTGTGTGTGCGTCAGGTGGTGATACTGATTGACCTTCAACGTCCTTTTATCATCACAAGCCTGGACTTGAGTCAGCGAGGCAGAACACACAAAAACACGCTAGCTGTCTCATTCTTAGCTGACTGCTCACTTCAAGAGAGGCCACTTTCTGCCAGAATGGCGTTCTCCTGTAACCTTGTGGAAATTACTCAAACACACAGTCAGGTTTCCTCAGGAGCAAACAGGGCCGGAGCAGCATCTGAAGGCTCAGATCAGAAGATTAGAAATGATCAGTAATGGGGGTTGGGCTAGTGCGTGTGCATTTGTGAACTAAACTACATCCTTCTTTATCCGTGTACATGTATGGCCTTGATATACTAACAGGGAACGTTCCCAGAACATTCACTAACGTTCTTTAAAAGTTGTGTAAATGTTAGGACAAAACGTTATTAAAATAATGTTTTCGGAACGTTCATATAACATTATTAACGTTCTTGTAACGTTGAGAGAAAACGTTCTTAGAACAACGTTCTTGGAACGTCTTTATCACGTTATTTGTATTTGATAACGTTCTCATTACGTTGATAAAAAACGTTCTTAGAACAACGTTCTTGGAACGTCTTTATCAGGTTATTTGTGTTTGATAAACGTTCTCATAACGTTCCAGCAACATTATGCTAACCTTAGGATAACGTTCTAACAACATTATGCTAACGTTCCAGCAACGTTCTGCAAACATTAAGACACCGTTCCAGCAACGTTAAGCAAACTGGACATTTCCACGTTTTTAGAACATTTTAAATTAACGTTCCCACAACCAAAATGGAACGTTAGAAAAACGTTCTCAGAACCTAACTTTGTTAGCTGGGACAATGCTACTGACCCATTGCGACCCGGTTTTCCAAACTAATCCATCATGAACTGATAAAGTAACTCAACAATAACACAATCTCAATGTACTCTAATAGCAGTCACTTGTTATGTGCTATTAGTGCCGTGAGCTTGTATACAATAACATTAACTGCCATTAAATTAGTTCATTTTTAAACTGTTGGCAAGATTTTAGAAAGGCTAAATTACTTACAACTGTAGATAAAACAGTGATTAGGTGAGTCCCGCCAAGAGAAATTGTTAGATTTTCATGAATTATTACAAAGGAAAAGATTTATTTTCTCTGGAACAACATCTGTAATCAACATCTGACGAGTACCGTGTATTTAGATATAAGATATAAGGTCAACAGTGTAATTATGTTGGCTTGAGAGGAAAAGAATTCTTCTTCTCCTGAAACCAAAGTTTCTGACTCATACAGCTTTCAGACTACAACTACCAAACTTAGGTGAGACCTTTAGACTCACGTTCCTATAGACCATTTCACAAGATGTAAACAACACTGGTCCAGAAGCACTTCCTGTTTTCTTTATTTCACATGTAAAGAAAACATCTTAAAGATGTTTGTTTAACTTTTTGATTCAGTTTTAAATGTTCTGTTGGTTGTATTTTATCCCAGCTTTTATGTAGTGTTAAAAAAAACTGAAACAGGAAGTGCTTCTGGACCAGTGTTGTTTACATCTTGTGAAATGGTCTATATCTTTCCTAATAGATCTGACTTTGTGAATACCCGTACCAGACTTTCCAACAATCCCATATTCCCAAAGACTTTCATTGACGGGTTTAAAACTTTTATACGCTTAAACTATTTAAGCTTTCTGTCACTATATCAAAGCTTAACAACTAGCCTAGGACAACATGCTAAAACATGTTAGCCGTGAGTTAAAACATGCTAGCAAAATGCTTATTCATGCAACAAAATGCTAAAACACATTAATATACTAAATAATGCAAGAAACATGCTAGCAACGTGTTAAAACCCCAGAAAGCAAACTGACATTGAATCAACGTGGAAATATGACATCGAAACAACGTTGATCCGACATTGTTTTGCTCATCGAATTAACGTTGAACCAACGCCAGACGTGGCATTCTTTCAAAACTAACGGAAAATCAACTTGAAATCAACGTTGTTTCAACGTTATGAAAGCAAACCAATTTTCGATTTTCATTTAGCTTTGAAGAATGCCGCGTCTGACGTTGGTTCAACGTTAATGAACGTTGTTTCGATGTCATGTTTCCACGCTGATTCAGTACTCAGTACTCAAGTACTCATTCATTCAACTTTCGACCTATAACCCATGTTGAACTTTCAAAACCTACAACCAAATCTGAGATTTCTCAACAGCAATCGGGTGAAAGAGACAAATTTAGCCGTCTAGCTCCATAGGCTCCCATTCATTTTGCACACATGTGCGATCGCCCCCAGTGGAACTCTGGTGGAACTGCAACCAAAATTCAGTACAACAGGACTTCCAGGCTCTCCGAAGACGGGCTCTGGTAGTAATGTGCTAATGGTGCGTTCTATTATACCCAACGAACCGACTCGGACCTCGGATTTGACGTCACGTCCACACTTCAAGCGTTCTATTATGTTTTGCGTGTCCGAATCGGAGAAAGCTGTTGTCATGGTAGCACTGGCCGAGTAAGTTACCAGGCACTTATACATTTAAAAAAAAATATTATGACTACACCTTATCAAAACGCAGCCATTTGAACTTAAAAATGTTCAATTTATTTAATGTTTTTCAAGTTAATATTCTGTTAGCAACGTTAGTAATTGCACTCACAACAACCGATTCCCATACCCACAGGGGACGCAGTAATACGAGTGATTATAATCGTCATTTAAAATACCAAAGCGGTTCAAAAACAATGAAAACAATTAATTCTTACAAGTCACAGCCATCTTGAATTCCGAAACGGAATTCTTGCTCGGTGTCCTCACGGTTGTCCGACGTCCGAAAGGAGAAATCCGAGGAAAGGGGGCGTGTTGCTAGGCAACGTCTGTCGTCCGATTCGGATCTCCGAGACGGATGAATAATAGAACGCACCATAATTCATGGTAAAAAAAATGCTAGCAATTTGCTAATTCATGCTACCAACATGCTAAAACATAACTGATGCTAGAAACATGTTAGCAAACATGATAGCGATGTGTTAATCCAGTGTGTTAAATAATGCTGAATGCGATGAGTGATGTTTTACAGGTGCAATGAGAGCCAGAGCGGGACTCTCTGATCTAAAGTCACTGCATGCTGTGGGACGGCTATATTTAGATCAAGGCTATTGCACAACCACAACACCGACCACAGGTGCACAGTATACCAACACACACTGACATGCTAACGGCACACACACACACACACACAGAGGCATTTAAAAGTAAACCGTATATCAATCAAAGCGGTCTGACAGACTGACACTTCTCTTTCACAATTACAGTGTTTTTAGCCTCTCGTGTCAAAATCGCCTCTTCAATCAAACTCAAGCGTACGGTGCAGAAACCGAGACATGACAATAACTTTCAGCCAGCAATTTAGACTCAGGGCACTTGTTCAATGAGTGTTTTGCTCGATTTATCATCCTGCAGCAGGCAAAAATGCAAAGTTAGATTGCTTGGAAAAGTAATTTAAAATCTCACGATTTGAGATTTCATTGAAGTCCTAAACACAATAGGAGTAAAGTTTAATATTCACAAACCTCTAACCCTTATTTTGAGCAATAGTAAACACGAAATACAAGAATTTCCAGAGAATTCATTGATTCAGAACAATCCCTTGTGAAAAAGAAATACACTTTATTACAAAGGGCACTTTTAAAGAGTGTAAAGAAACAGTTATGGAAGTGTGCTCTCTTTAAGTGGCCTTTTATTTCATTAATGTAATATCCTCTGCAAGTAGTTTAATAAAAAATTATCCTTTTAAGATTTGAAGTTGCACAAGCACAATATTCAGTGGAGGGATGGCGTGTCTGTGAGTGTGCATGTGTTAACCACACACACACACACACACACACACACATTCCCTTCAGATGAATGTCTGGCTGTGGAGATTTTGTGTGATGACAGAAGGGTGTAGTTATGTAGTGTTTTGGTTTCAGGCGCTCAACGCCACTGTATGTGGAGGGAACACACGACACGGATATGGAGTTATTTCCAGTGTAAATCTGTGAAGCTGAACGGAAATGGATCCCATCATACAAACTTTGCTTCCAGTAACACAAAAGAGAGGATCTGCATTCCCATAAGTGCATGTGTTAGTTTCCCAGACACACAACACATCAATAGTCTGGCACATCAACAATCATGAGAGACGCGTGTGTGTGTGTGTGTGTGAGGCCGATGAAAGTCTGCACAAGTTACTCTTATACCGATTAGACCTCGCAATACTCACTTGTTTAATGTGAGGTCCAGAATGAATTGGGATCCAAAGGCCTGAAGCTGGAATGAAGCCTGAGCGAGATGGACCTCCTGATGAAGAAAGAAAAACACTGATTCAGACTCAGGGGATGCTAGAATGACCAACGCTTACAGATCAGGTCCCTCGAGCTGTCATAGGAAATGCAATCATTTCTATTGTACAATCAAAACATTTTTAAGCAATTCTAAAGCAATGTTTGACTTTGAGCGATATCATTATCATAGTAATAATCCCAAACATGTGTTCTTGTCAGGGCTGGTGAAATGTGTAGTAATGTCTATTTTCAGCTCAAATGTTGCATAAAGTTGTTTTGAACATTTCTTTTGTTTAGAACTCCCTTCTGAAGTCGTGAGGCATAGTAATGGATGCCAATATGCAAACAGCAACAGCAGAACATAATAATATTAAGATCCTCAAGTCATCTCCATTTATACACTCACCTAAAGGATTATTAGGAACACCATAGTAATACTGTGTTTGACCCCTTTCGCCTTCAGAACTGCCTTAATTCTACGTGGCGTTGATTCAACAAGGTGCTGAAAGCATTCTTTAGAAATGTTGGCCCGTATTGATAGGATAGCATCTTGCAGTTGATGGAGATTTGTGGGATGCACATCCAGGGCACGAAGCTCCCGTTCCACCACATCCCAAAGATGCTCTATTGGGTTGAGATCTGGTGACTGTGGCGGCCATTTTAGTACAGTCAACTCATTGACATGTTCAAGAAACCAATTTGAAATGATTCATGGTGTATTATCCTGCTGGAAGTAGCCATCAGAGGATGGGGACATGGAGGCCATAAAGGGATGGACATGGTCAGAAACAATGCTCAGGTAGGCCGTGGCGTTTAAACGATGCCCAATTGGCACTAAGGGGCCTAAAGTGTGCCAAGAAAACATCCCCACACCATTACACCACCACCACCAGCCTGCACAGTGGGAACAAGGCATGATGGATCCATGTTCTCATTCTGTTTACGCCAAATTCTGACTCTACCATCTGAACAGAAATCGAGACTCATCAGACCAGGCAACACTTTTGGTGAAATTTTGGTGAGCTCTTGCAAATTGTCACCTCTTTTTCCTATTTGTAGTGGAGATGTGTGGTACCCGGTGGGGTCTTCTGCTGTTGTAGCCCATCCGCCTCAAGGTTGTGTGTGTTGTGGCTTTGCTGCATACCTCGGTTGTAACGAGTGGTTATTTCAGTCAAAGTTGCTCTTCTATCAGCTTGAATCAGTCGGCCCATTCTCCTCTGACCTCTCGCATCAACAAGGCATTTTCGCCCACAGGACTGCCGCATACTGGATGTTTTTCCCTTTTCACACCATTCTTTGTAAACCCTAGAAATGGTTGTGTGTGAAAATCCCAGTAACTGAGCAGATTGTGAAATACTCAGACACCAACAACCATGCCACGCTCAAAATTGCTTAAATCCCCTTTCTTTCCCATTCTGACATTCAGTTTGGAGTTCAGGAGATTGTCTTGATCAGGACCACACCCCTAAATGCATTGAAGCAACTGCCATGTGATTGGTTGATTAGATGATATAATCCTTTAGGTGAGTGTATAGCGATTTTAACAATGTAGATTGATCCTTTAAAGTGATAATATGAAATGAAAGAAACAGATTGTTTTGTCTTTAAGGCATAAAATGGTCATAAAAATCCCATCAATATTCAAATGCAAATATTTTATTTAGTTGCATTACAACCGTCAAAGCTCACACATTGGTTTTGTTGCGCAGTAATTATTCAGTGAACATTAGTTTGGCTTAATGTAATAAATAATAGATGGCATTTACAATTACGAAGAGTCATGAAGAGGATGATATAGTTCTTCTTCTCAGCATTACATTTATAACTGTCCCACTTCATTATTCAGATATAACGGCACTGGAAATCTCATTCATACATGGACCACTGCACTTTAAATAATCTGTGTTTTCATTTTTAAAAATCTGACCACCAAATCTTACTAGATGGTTACTTAATGTAAAGAAATGAGCGGCTAAAGCTTCATCTTGTTGCACAGTGTATGAACATCACATTTGGAGAGAATTTGGCACATTCCCTGTTAGCTGAGATCACGGGTGGATGAAAGTTTCTTCTGTTGTGTTCTCTCCAGTGGGGTTTAATAATGCATGAGTTAGTGTTCGGTGATGCGTAGAGTTTGATTGTGCTGGGATCATTACATTATGCCTGAAGCTGGTTTACACGGGTCTGAAGGTCCATGAGAAGAAGCCAAAAAATAATGTGATGAAATGAAAGTGTCATTCATTACCAAACACAACAAGTCCACTGTCCTGCCCCAGCAGTGTCTTAATTAGATCCACACACATGAGCGGATGTGTCATGGACGCTGCGCTCTCACCTGTCTGTGTGCGTCAGGGATCTTGCTGCGGGTGTTCAGGTCATGGTAGGTGCTCTCCGAGGCTTCGTTCCGGTAGTAGATGAGGCGAGAGGGGTATGTGAGTGTGCGCTGTGAGTCCTGCGGGACGCTGGCATTGTGCGTCCGTCCCGCTGCAGTATCATCTGACACCGCTTCCCTGGGGATCTCAGCCTCCAACACTGACAACACACACACACGACTGAAACACGTCCGATGAGCCCTCCTGACACTAACTCCATCTAAACTAGGCCAATCTGACACTGAAGCTCAGAGAAACCAGTGAGGAATTTACAGGAAGGCTTTGGTGTGAGTGTGCAGACTACAATACATGCGTCACGAGAATCAATTTAGACTATTCATAAAGCTCTGGAGCTCATGTTATCATGTCTTACGTTATGCCATTATTATATGATAAGTACACCGAAAAAAAGGTTTTCAAGCAGTACCTCATTCAATTAATATTTTTTCATTCAATTTAGTTTACTATTATTTGTTTTATTTTTCAAGTTATATTTTTTTGGTTCAAAACATTGCTAAATATAAATATTTTTCATTAAGATCTTAAATGAGAACAATTTGTTTCAACGAATTTACAATTTCAAAGTTACACATTGGGAAAAAAAAGTTCATTCATCCAATTTAAAAATTTTAGGGTAATGGTTCACATTTATATTTTATAACTTGAACCAATGAATAATAAATAACTTACCCTAACCAATATTTTCTATGTCTATGAAAATGATTTTATAAAACTTGGTACAAAGTAGATTTTTCATGTTGAAGAAAGTCAGTCAATTTAAATTCTATTTTTGATCTAAACAAAAATATATAGATTTAATCAAACCAAAACTTGCATGCATATCAGCACATTAAATCTGTGAAGATCTCAGCAGAGGATGAGTAAACAACGCAAACAGCATTACCAGCTTCACTGATTAATGACCTATTATTTCATTTCCGTTTTGTATGAAATCAATGGTAGTATTTTAAATTCACCATGATGGTGGTTAGCATTTGCTTAGTTGTACTCTAGACCCTTGACACTTTAATTAAAAAATTCCTCTGGCTGCTATACATGTGTTAATTAAGCACAATTATAGCTAGGAATGCCATGAGATTAGGTGATGTTGGCTGTTTATTGATGATATCATCATGTAATTGCCTGAATCCTTGATTTTATTCAGGGTTTAATGCTTTGATTTTTTTGAGTAATGCTTGTGGTTTTAATATTGTTTTATACATAATATGAGTCATTTGATTCTACTGCATATCTAGCAATGTTATCACGTAATATTTTTTTTTTTTTAAATCTTATTTAGTGCACAATAAACTTTCATCTATGGCATTACTTAGATGCACACAAATATCAAGAAACAGCATATGAATCTCAACAATGGTATTGCTAAGAGGCAGGACATGATGCCCAGGCCCAATGAATATTTAAGACTTTTATTGGGATCCCTCTCTGGTTTTTTCATGAAATTCCCTCTGAGAAATAAAAGCAGAGATTTCTAAAGTCAATTTCTCAAGATTAAATGCACAGGAGGACTCCAAGCTCTACGTAATAGTATCAATCGAGGTACACGTAAAGTTCTGCAGTGTCCTCTGTGAGCCCAGACCACATCAAGTCTCAAAGACACACTGTATTAGCATGCACATGTGTGTCTCTGTCTCTCTCAGGCAGGACACTTTGCTCCCTGCTGTCCTCCGCATTCACACTAACACACACGATGTCCTTGCAGAACTCCCTGAAAACATCCCGAACTGCACAATCGCGAAAGCATTATAAAACACATTCCAACTATCATGTTTCGCACTGGCGGTGTGTGTAGCCTAAGTTCGGACCGGTTAAGGTTAGGTACGTACCGGCTGACGCGAACGCCACGAACGGCTGGAGTCGAGAAGCGAGGATGCACGCGAGCAGATTTGACAGCACCAGCACACACATGATTCATAGTTGGTCTGTGGACTCGCGAGGTTCACGTATGGATGCGGAGACTCGCTAGGGGCTCATTGTCCTTGATGGTCCTGATGCTGCTGATGGTGCAGAGTGAAGGCGGTGGCCAGCGCGAGATCTCCGCGAGCACGCTTCAGATAGTGATGATGCTCACTCCCGCGCGCAGGTGCCGTGCCCGTGCACATGATCCCCTGCCCTCTATACTATACCAGCTGATCTGCTCACAATTATTTGCATAACACTGTAGTAGCAGTCAAACCGTATTCACTTTATAGCCCTTAATACTGTAATTGTGGACAAATGTGGGCACAGAGGACTCAGGTGTGGTCCTAATTTGTATTTATTATATCACTGTCTTCGATAAAGTTTTGTCTATCTATTTATGGTGTTTTTTGAGGTATTTTTGAATTTATTTACTTCAAAAAGTACCATATTTTCTATGTAAATTATGCTTACTTTTATGTTTTTTTTTTTTTTTAAACTACATTAAAATATAATTCCAATAAGTTCTTAGAGCTAAAACCTAAAGATCAAGTGACTTTGCTGTCACCTGGTGTCTTATTTTGGCTTATTTTAGAATGCTCTAAATTACAGTTTTTCCCATTCATTTCTATGGGTGCCCATTTTTGACCCAAATACAAGATTAAGGAGTTGTTGTTGTTTTTTCACCCACTTAACATTGTAGAATTAAGTCAAAATATTGTGTGTGTTCAGGAGGCAAACTTAGGAAAAGTAGCCAAGTCTTGTAGCGCTCAGATCAAGGGAAGTATTTTTTGCCCACATTTGTCCAGAATACAGTTTTAGGGTTAAATATGAATGCGTAGCTACTAAGAAACGATTATACATGTCTTGTACACAGTTCATATATATGACTATATATAACTTTTATATAGGTATATGCCAGATCTTTCACATGCCTACCCTTGTGAAAAAGAAGTGTGCTTACTTGTATTGAAAGTGTACTTTTTGTGTGCTTAAACTCATGAAAGTATATAAGTGTACTTGCAGATAATATAATATAATTACAATTAAAGACCACTTAAGTTTAACTTAAAGTATACACTTTCATGACAATATTTATAAACACACTTAAGTGTACTTTTTAAAAATGCACTTTGTAATAATGTCTAATTAAGTTTTACTTATAGAAAGTACACTTTGGTGATCATATTTATAAACACACTTAAGTGTACTTTTTACAAATGCACTTTGTAATAATATCTAATTAAATTTAACTTAAATTAAGTAGACTTTCATCACAATATTTCTAAATACACCTAAGTGCATGTTTTAAAAAAATCATTTTTTAATAATGTCTACTTAAGTTTTAGTTAAAGAAAGTACACTTTCATGTTAATATTTCTAATCAAGTGCATGTTTTAAAAAATTCCCCTTTTAATTGTGTCTACTTAAATTTATGATTTTATAGTGTTTTAAAGTTATTAAAGTTATTAAATGAAATGTATTTTGATGAATTGACTAATATACTAAATAAAATAATAATTTTAATGGAAAACATGGAAAGTAATTCATTTTAATTTCAACTCAAGTGTGTTGTCCAAAAACAATTAGTTTATTTATTTTAAATGTGTTTAATCTAGAATATATCGACTGTGTGCATTAATGCTTGGAATGTGTTTTTCCAATAAATTTGCAATACAGTATAATCCAGGACAACTTATTGTTGACATTTTTCTACATAATATATGACAATAAAATGTAATTTATGAGAGGAGTCTTAGCATAACAGTAATGTGTACTTTACATATGTGAGAAAGTCAATTAAACACATTTAATTGCAATCCACACTTAACAAAAATATTGACTTTTAGTTGGTTGAAAGAGTAGCGCTTTGTGAACTTACAGAGTATAACAACACAAAGAGTTAGAACAACTTCAACTTAAACAGAAAAGTTGAAATAAAAATATACTGTAAATGAACAGGGTGTTATTTACAGTATTAGAAGCTATGTATAATTTTATTTCAGACAACTCTCAAAATAGTTTTAGCATTGAATATGGCAATGTTAATAAATTTGTTCTTTACTTTAATTGCACAGAATTAGGGGGGCTGGGTGGAAATATAGGGGGAGGTAAAGCCCTCCTAAATTGGCCCCAGTGATGCCTCTGGTTTATCCGTATGGGAAAAATAAGGGCTTTTTCGGTGAGAGCAGTTCAGGGGGTGTCATATACCACATTTGAGTATTAATAACCCAACATAATGACAAAGTCCTCTGAAGGAAATCATGTAAAGGTTATTGAACAGTCAAATGTGATGGGCAGTTTGTGGTTGGGGGACTAATAGTGGATAAGATTTTCCTAAAATTATTTCTTCTTTGTTTTTTTGTTTTTACATTTAAGTCATTTTAATGGGGGATTTTCCCTTCATAAACACACCATCTCTAAAGTGCAGCTAGAAGATTAAAACCATGTGTTAAGCTCGTCAGGTCTGATGACTCATTCACTACACTAACAATAATCCACTTGCAGTGGCAGGGAACAAACACGAAGAGGGAAGACTAGCAGTCAATGAAGATCTTACTCAGAGGAGGAAATTAAAACTGTAAATCTAACGAGACAAAGACCGTTTGTCGACATGCTTTCTGGAAATATCACATGCAAATAAATGCTGTTGTGCTTAAAAAGAAAAAAAAAACCTAAGTGCCCCACTTTGACAATGAATTAAGGTATCAAAACAATGTCGAATTAGGTTTTATGAATACATTTAAATAAATAAGTTATAATTATTGTAATTATTTTATTAAATTATTTGTCATCATATTTATATTGCTAATGGCAAATTTTCAAAAAGTGTCCACCTTCACATTTATTCACCATAAATATAATGAATGTGACATCTATGCATAAAATATAATCCCTGTGTTTAGTGTTCCTTGACTTTTATTTTGATATTTTTTTGTCTTGCTGCACCAGTGTTTAATTCCTGTTTGCCCTTGTTTATCCTTGTTAGTCTTCATGGTGTTTAATCAGTCTCACCTGTGCCTTGTTATCCTCTTCTTAGCCTGTGTAAACAACGCTTTCATATAGGTGACGCTTTTGAAATTGCGTCTAAATCCGACGCACATGGCACCCTTTCACGTCAATATAACACGCTTCGGTTATGGGTAGGTTTAGGTCTGGTTTGTTTCAGTCTCTGTTTGTTGGTCATTGTCTGTCTCCTATGTTTCCAATGTCGTCATTATTTGGATTATCTTTGTGTTTGTGTATAATAGAATAAAGGCCACTTGCTAATAGATCCTTAAAGGAACACTCCACCGTTTTATCATATTAAACTGTTCTTCCCTTAACTAAGACGAGTTGACACATACCTCTCTCGTCTCGCTCTGTCTTGCGGTGAAACTTTGATAGCACTTAGCTTAGCCCAGTTCATTCATTAGGATCCAAGCAGAGAAGCGACCAAACACCTCCACGTTTTACATGAGTAGTGTAACTCGACCATTATTTTCCATAATGTAATGATAAAAATTAAACTTTCATATATTTCAGATTCATTGCACACCAACTGAAATATTTCAGGTCTTTTATTGTTTTAATACTGATGATTTTGGCATACAGCTCATGAAAACCCCAAATTCCTATCTCAAAAAATTAGCATATTTCATCCGACCAATAAAAGAAGTGTTTTTAATAGAAAAAAAAAGTCAACCTTCAAATAATTATGTTCAGTTATGCACTCAATACTTGGTCAGGAATCCTTTTGGAGAAATGACTGCTTCAATGCGGCGTGGCATGGAGGCAATCAGCCTGTGGCACTGCTAGGGTTGGGTATCGAGAATCGAGTATCGATTGGATCCGGGAATAACTTTTTGTTTTTCCCGGAATCGTTCAAAAGTTAAAATTTCGATTCCTAGTTTCGATATTCACCGTCCGCCGAGCGGAAGAAGAAACCGCTGAACAACACCAACGAAGAAGCGTCTACCGGAAGTGTTGGCATAACCGCGCGAGTCGAACATTAGTAGCTTACGTCAGCGGTCCAAAGTGTGGCTTCACTTTTCTAAAAATAACGAAATCTCGGCAAAATGCAAAATTTGTGACAAAAGGAGTATTTGTGACAGGAGTATTTCCTTCAGAAAGGATTATTTCCTTCAGAAAGGATTATTTCCTTCAGAAAGGCCGTTGGTTAGCAAGGTTAGCTAAACTTTTTTGACCCTGCCTCTTAAAAGAATCGGAATCGAGAATCGTTAGGAACCGGAATCGAAACAAGGAATCGGAATCGGAATCAGAATCGTTCAAATTCAAACGATACCCAACCCTAGGCACTGCTGAGGTGTTTTAAAAATCACCAAAGCTTTATAAAATCACCAAAAAAAAAAAGTAAAAAAAAAAAAAAGTTTAAGCTTTGAAAAAGTTAAAAAGGCAAAAGTTCAATTCTAGTGTGACTTGGAAAATAAGTTGGAGGCCAAAGACTGTAAAATCTGGAGCAGATCACATGCTATAAGGTAAAAGCTATCTCTGATGACATTATCCGAAGATCTTAATGTGTTCTAGTCGATTTAATACAATGGCCCAGCTAATGCTGCCCTCCTGGCCCAGTTCAGTGACTCCTCCTTATAAACTGAAGAGCGTGACGTCAGGAAACTGCTGAGGAGGCAGAACAGCAGGAAGACATATCAGAGTTTACACCCTTACACCCAGAAAAGCCGAAAATCAGCTGCTTATATGAATACAGACCAGTGGCCTTATCTTCGGTTGTAGTGAAAATATTTGAGCAATTGTTACTTAAAACATTTGTCTAGACGGTCATCAATTGGCCTATGAGGCTAACAGGTCAGTGGATGATGATCTGTGACTTCATTCAGTTTTGCAACAGCTTGAGACTTTTTGTGGACTATAAATCTGCACTTAATACAATTGTTCCAGCTAAACTCTTGAGGGGTTGATCACTCCCTTGCTCTTTGGATTGTGGATTTGTTTTGAATAAAAGATCACAAGGAGTAAAAATTAACAACATTTCGAGCCCTAGAACAATAAGTGTGGGAGCTCCACAAGTCTGTGTATTGTCACTAATATTATAATCCACGTGCACTAATGAGTGTGTCTCGCACAGTGAACCAGTTAAAATTTGCACAAGTCAGGACATCCCTATGTTAGATTCCCATAGAGGGGCAGATTTCATGAATCCAGGACACTGGCCTTTAGTTAAAATCGCCCCACATCATCACACACACCCTTCACCACACTTAGAGATCGTTGTATTTCAGTTAGCCTATAGCTGGTTTGATTTGCATTGAGAGATGATCTTGTTGAAAGTCCCCATGCCGATCTTCAGGTCTGGGAGTTTAACACAGGGTTATTATGCCCCCTGTATTTTAAGGAAGAACTTATATTTATTTACGGTACATTATTCATTCACAAAGAAAATTGGTGTCCTTAAAGATTGGAGTTTTCCTCATTTTTAATTAAAGGAGTAGTTCATTTTTCAAAAAACTTTTGCTGATAATTTACTCACCCCCATGTCATCCAAGATGTCCATGTCTTTCTTTCTTCAGTCGAAAAGAAATTAAGGTTTTTGATGAAAACATTCCAGGATTTTTCTCCATATAATGGACTTCAGTGGGAACCAAACGGTTCAAGGTCCAAATGAGAGTTTCAGTACAAACTGCAAACTTGTTCAAAGGGCTTTAAACGATTCCAGACGATGAATAAGGGTCTTATCAAGCGAAACTATCACTCATTTTTTTTTCAAAAAAAATAACAAAGTTTAAGTTTTATAAGATCAAACGCTCGCCTTGCTCTGTTCTGTGGTGCACGTTCGTGGCTCTCCTGTTTGAACTCGTTCATCAAAATGAACAAATCTTTTTCCGAATCAATTCGTTCGTTTCTTTCGCCGAATGAACCAAATGACTCGTTCATTTTGATGAACGAGTTCGAACAGGGGTGCGTCACAGAACAGAGCAAGGCGAGCGTTTGAGCTTATAAAACTTAAACTTTGTTATTTATGTATAAAACGAGCGATAGTTTCGCTTGATAAGACCCTTATTCATCGTCTGGAATCGTTTAAAGCCCTTTGAACAAGTTTGCAGTTTGTACTTAAAGTGTCTTTTGGGACTTGAACCGTATGTATGGAAGTATGGCAGGGTGACGCAGCGTCTTATTCCCTCTTCAGGGAAACCAAGGTTATAACCGAGGCGTTCCCTTACAAGGGAGTTTGCGCTCCATCGATTGACGCTATGGGAACCCACGCCGCCATAATGACCAGTGTCTGTCTAGTGTGAAATTATCTGAAGAAAGCGCTAGATGAGAGCAACAGGCCTATGTCACGAAAAAATTGAAGACCAGAAGTACGTCTTTTATAGGGATATGGCTCTTCCGGTTAGCTTTTTACAATGGTGGAGTCCGATAGATACCGCTGGACCAAATATCTCCGCAACCTGCCTGAAGTCACATATGACGATGCGGTTCGATGGAATATGAAAACTCTCAAATGGGAAAGCGTGAAAGCTGAGGTATGGCTGTCTACGTCCTGATCAGAGCAACCGGGTGCACTTCAACAACAGCCGTTCGCCAGTAAGGTAAACGTTTCTATGGTACTATGTACTATGACGTTTGTACTATGCTTAGGATTGTGGGTAATGTAGTTTGCGGATAAAACATGTTTTTCTTAAAACAAGGCTGATTTCATACAAACTTCAACAGGAGTTAAAAAACCTCATAGCTCGTGGTCAGTCTACCTCGGATGGTTTAGACATTAGGGCTGATAATCTAAATCCGTATCGAGAAATACTGTTGACCGGAAGTTCTGTATCCCTACTCCGCGTTCCGGAAGCAGGAAGTGTGACATAGGCCTATGGGCCCTGGTGCAGAGCTCAAGTCTCCTGGGGTCGGTTGCATAAAACATCTAAGTTCTTTCATTTAAGACTCTTCATAGCTTTTTTAAATCCGTTACATTCTAATTTGATGCCAAAAACTAAAGTAAAACTGAATGCCCCTGACAAGAACATAAGACACTGTCTTAACATAATGTCTGTGTTGTTTGCTACCCTCACGAGTGGGCCTCGTATGTAAGAGAGATAGCCTGTCCACTTCCTCATCCTCTGCTTTGATGCTGGGACCCCTTGCTGTGGGACCCGAAACAGATGAGGTGAACAGCTGTTCTGGTTTACGTCAGGACGTGAGCATCTAATGCCTGAACTGGACGTACAGATTGTTCCTGGTCTTGGTCCCGGAATGAAGGAGGACAGAAGGCCTTCAGCACAATAGATAGACATCATTGGGAATCTCAGGAATGTGCCCGGCCTCGGGTGAACAAATGCCTTCTCCGAGCCAGATGCAAATTCCTACCGACAGACAGGGCTCGCAAATCTCCTATCCTTTTACGAGACAGGAGGAACAGCGAGATTAAAACACTTGACAGAAGCTCCTCAAGACTCTCCAGAAGTCCCAGGAGCAGGTTTTGTCCAATAAACTTATTGAGCAGAGGCCATGAAAAATAAAATATCTTCTAATTTAATCATGTTTTCCCAATTTAAAAGATCATATCAAGGTACAATTTGACAATTATAATGCAAATTTATTTTTACTAAATATTTTCTTATTGATGGTAATGTAGTGTCATTCAGTTGTTAAATTATTCCTAATGTGTCTAAAATTAAAATTTAAATCTATTCCCAACTTTTTACAAATGTTTTTAAGTTGTGAGTCTATTATTATGCTTAAATATGTATACTCATGCACTGCTGATAATCTTCTTCCTGCTACAATAATGACTGAATCTGGATCTATTTGTGGAAACATACATACAGTTTTACTAACATTATGGTGTAAACCAGTTATTAACCAGTTGGAGATAATGGCCATGGCAGCTGATAATTCTTCTGCAGCTTGTATGTAACCATGTCATCAGCATCTGACAATTAACAAGGACCCAATGGTGAACCCTGAGGTACACCAAGACATTGATTAGCTGGTTTTTAATTAGTTCCTGGAGGGCCGCTGTCCCGCAGAGTTTAGCTTCAAGCCTGAGTTTGACCCTTGTGTTCGAAAGGCTCTCTGAATCAAAATGACTGTGATAGAGAGTACATGGAGAACATCCTTCAGACGAGAGTCCAATACACTTCCACAGGAACTTACGTCGATGTCACGCTGACTTTGAAAACACCCACTCTTTCCTGCTTAGTTTAATTGTTTGTTTTTATGACCACTGTGGACCAGTGGTGTATTGTTATATTATGTTGCAACTGTTTCAAAACCATTACTAGCTTTTGCCAATGCGTCTACATCCAACGCACAAGGCACCCTTTAGCGTCAATATAAAAAGCTTTGGTTATGGGTAGGTTTAGGTCTGGGGTAGGGTTAGACCAATAGGAGGTGCCTTCTGCGTCTCATATTGACGCTAAAGGGTGCCATGTGCGTTGGATGTAGACGTATTGGCAAAAGCGTCAGTCAGGCTGGAACCATAGACTGTAAAAAAAGATGGACGACGCCCCTTCGCTCTTTTCCATCAGAGAGAACTGAAGCCGCCAGTGTCTCGATATGACGCTGACGTCTTGGATCTTGAGTCTGCGCACTTGCGTGTTTCGGGACCAGTCATGCGCAGTCGTGAGCAGGAAGTAGAGCCGCGAAATCAAGGCCCCGCCCTCATTCTCGCTGAATCAAACGCGAGCACACGCCCCGCACTTTCATTAAGTGTCATCTGTCTGCTTCGTTCTTCTCCAATGATGTCTGCTGATCGCAGAACCTCGTTAAAATAAGGTAAATACAACTACTACATAATCAACATTATTAAAAAAGTCCGCTGGTGCTTCAGTGACTACCTCGCACAGAGAACCTGTCAATCACAGCTGTCCAGTGGCGTATCCAGGACATTTTTTGGGGGGTGGCCAAGATGGAACACAAAGCTAGAGTGGGGTGGCCATGGCATAGCGAAGTTAATGCGTATATGTACGCAGCCGACCATGGATCAAATCCCGGTCCTTTGCTGCACGTCACATCGTCTCTCTCTCTCCCATGATTTCCTGTCTCATAACTGTCAAATAAAGGTGTCTATCCTGTTAAAAACAGTCCTAACCACCAATCACAGACAGTCCTCTAGTATCTCTGGTTATTTTAACATGTCTATTTTTAATCAGTAATTATGGTCAGGATAGGGTAAATATTTTCTAAGAACTATTTTCTTGTAGTGTATTTAAGTCCTTGTCACTTCACAAGTTAGGTTAGATTAGCAAAATTAAACTGCTCTTAACTCATCCTATAGAATAACATGTATCAGTCGTCAGCTCATCATCTGTGTCACCTGTATTGTTACCCGAGTTTGCTTTGCTAATTGAGGCACCATCTTGTGATTACATGAAAACACAGAAATCCAACAGGACAAACCAAAATGCTTAACTATAGGATCTTATTCAAAAGTGAATCTGTAAAAGCAAAGAAGTTTGTGAGGAAAAAAACTAAATTTTGTTGTTCTTTACATGCTTAGTTTATGTTATTATTTAGCTTAGATATAATTTGTTAGAGATACTGGAATTTGAATTTCTTTGTTCTTTGCCAGGAGTGTTTTTATTTAACCACAAGAGGGGACTTAAATGAGTAAAGCAAACACAGGTAACACAGAGAGTGGCCTAATGACTGAATCATTTCATTAGGATGCCTTGTGATGTATGAAAATGTGCAAAAAGTGTTTACAACCCAGACAGTATTCATGTCCAAGGCCTTGATGAAAGTATGAATTGAAACGTTGATAAATAGTCAAGATGCTTCTTCATAATTTAACTTATGACATTTGTGCCATTTTAATGCAATTTACTCTGCCTATTTAAACTTCTAAAAATATATGTGGACTGTGAAGATGAGCTAATTGATACAAACAAAAAGTCCTTTTTAAACACTCCTTAAACCACAGAGCAAATAAATAAGTCACAGCTTGTTTTTGTGTTTTAAATTAAATCTAGACTGTCACACTATATTTCACACACTGGTTGGCGAAAAATATAACATTAGCTATAATTGAACACACACATCTGCAAAAACCACCATCTGTCTTCCAGAAAATAGCGTTTTATATTTCATAGCGGTGTATGAGTGGAAATAAGGTATGGCCCCTTTAAGAGCTGCGCGCGTCCTCTTTACCGTCTGCACTCTCTCAGGATGCTAATCTAGCTAGTACAGTGTAGTTCGACTTTTTCAGTTTTCCTACACATTCACAGGGAACTACGATATAACTAAACATTAAATTACCATACCTCTCAATCTACATTTTCCCACGTTTTTATCGTTGTATTTGTTGTAAGACTGTGACTGTCCACTTGTTTCACGGAGCAGCAGCAGCCAGCGCGCGCATCTCATTAGTAACCTGACCTGCATGGCCAAACGCCCGCTGAGCAGAAATCAGCTCTCAGAGCCTCAGTATGACTATTACTGTGTTATTAAAAAAGGTAAAACTGGACCTAAATCGGTTGATCAGCTGTCATCATTGATTGACAGCATTTCTCTTGTTTCTTGTGTTGACGAACTTGACCAACTACCTATCAGATCTGGGGTGGCCACAGGGGTGGCCAATGAGCTTTCAGGGGTGGCCCTGGCCACCCCAGGCCACCCCCTAGAATCGCCAGTGCAGCTGTCAATCATGATGCACCGTTTTTATCATCACATAACTAACTAAAAACAAACTTATTTTAAAAACGAACACTTGAAATTACATCAACGTGATAGAAACTACAGTAAATGACAGAAACTATCTTTGGAAAAAGGATATGTGAAGTGTAATTTAATTGTTTAGTTGGTCTCGCGTCCCATTGAATAACATGGGGATGCGGGATTTATGAGCTATACTAGGTCCGGTCACAGGGGGGCGATCGAGACGTTTTGGCTTCACTTTTGAGGGCTTGGCTGGAACGTCTTACCGTTTTTAGTTACCTGTGAAGCACTTTGGGCAACAATGTTGCTATTAAATGTGCTATATAAATAAATATAAGTTGAAGTTGAAGTAAACATTAAAAGCAAAAGAAATGGCAAGATTTTATGTAAAACTACAGTTATTTATTTTTATTTAAGCTTTACTTAACCATGGAGAGTCAAAATAGTTATAAACTGTATCTTATTAACGGAAAATTACTGAATTTTTACGAGATGTTTACTTTCCGGGGGTTTTCTGGCATCCCAGCTCTTTTTTTTATCAGGATTCTTTTTTTTTTTTTTTTTTACAGTGACTTTTCATGAAGTCTTATGGTCTACTCAGACAAACAGTTTTCTGTCAGTATCTTATTCATTTAGTTACCTCTGGTAAGATATTATAATGTTATAAGTTGTTAATCCATGTGAGAAAATATCCCATTGCATTACTTATAATTATGCAACCGTATAAACATTTCTGGTTATTTTAGGTTTTAATTAAAGTGGGTTACAACCTTATAGCAACATCAACTTAGGTTAATTAATGAATATACAAGATTAAATATGTAAGAAAACAAGAGTCTGTGAATCAGGAAGTGTTTAGTTTGGACTGATTGTTTGTGTTTAGAAACTAACAAAATGATTTAATTTAAATACATAAATAATGCATTCCAGCTTAGTACTGTTTACTATGATTGTGTGTCCTCTATCGGTCTGTTCCGAACATTATTTTCAGGATATCCTGTTAAAATGATTAGACCCCAGTGGAGCCACTGTAGCGATGCTGGAAACAGATTGAATGATTCAAGTGCTGTCAATGGCCTTAAACTATGACTCTCAACCAATTTAGCCCTTTCCTTCCAGTTCAGATGCTCGACCTCTTAATTTCCTCCGAATGGGCTGTTTACTCTGTGTATGTGTTCACAAGCCACAGAGAGCAACATAGATATATACAATGCATATATATATATATATATATATATACACGCAAATACAATATATACATATACAATGCATGAGATATATACAACGCATGATTTCACAGCCAAACTGCACTGGTTACCAGCCAGACGTTCATATATATATATATATATATATATACTGTAGTGTATATATCTTATGTATATCTGTCCAGTGTGGAAGTTTCGGTTAGTGAGGGTTATTTGTTGGGTTAAAGCTCTTTATCTTCTGATTTTAGAAGTAAAGATACAGACAAATAGAACAATATGATGAAAATGTATATATGCTACACAATAAAAGCATAACCAATCATTTTCATTTTATTTCATTCTTTTTGTAACCAAACTCTAAAATCTGAAACTAAAATCTCTTTTACAACGTGTGACCTGGCCAAGAAAGCAGTTAAAATAACATAAACACATTAAAAACAGGGATCACAACAGCAATTTACCAAAGTATGAAACGCATAATCTGTTAAAAGTAACTTAAACTTGTTTAGTTATGGAAGCACATCGTCTTGGTACATTATTGCAAGCAGAAGAAGCATTATATACACTCTAAAAAAATTTTGGGTTGTATTAACTAAATTTTGGGTCAAATATGGACAAACCCAGCTGGTGGGTTATACTTACAGTTTTAAATTGCATTTTTAATCAAATGTTTGGGTTTGTCCATATTTGACCCAAAATTGAGTTAAAACAACCCAGCATTTTTTAGAGTGTATAAAGAGTAATTTCCTCTGTTCGGACCAAAGGATCTTTAATAAATAGCAAACCGTTTGAGCAAAGAGTATTTGTATTAGAAACGCAGAGAGACAATTAAGATGTAATTAGACCACAAATAGACATTATAATAAGGCAAACTGCAAATCTCAGTCATTATGGGCACTGATTTCATAAACAATAGGGTTCAAATTTAGCTCTTCATCTGCAGGTCATATTCCAAGCAATAGGAAGTGACTCACACGAATCCCTGGTTTGAATTAAACACCATATATACATCCTGTACATGTAAAGCCACACTTCACCTTCTGCTCGCTCTGAAACATACATCTGAGACTGTGAGTCAGACAGACTGCATAGATTAACACTGATTACTGCTAACCACACACATATGCACTTCATTTGCACAAAATGAAGGACCTGTAATAACCCACTGCTAATGTGATGAGTACAGAGACCAGAGTCTGTGCAACGTATTAACTGGTCACACCAACATTATGGTAAATTCGGAGAAATAAACGACTGTGCTTACATTAATTAATACTGTTGCAATAATTATAGCAGGAAATAAAAATTCAGGGAATTTTAAACACTTTTTGCCATTGAGACGACTAGGAAAAATGTCACAATTATATTGAATTAACCATATGTAATAATACATTTGAATATGCGCACGATTAATCGCAATTTCCATGTAATCGCACTTAAAAACTTTTTTTTTTTTTTTACATGGACACCTTTTGGGTTCAATCTTAATGAAATCTATCCGACTGATGAATCGACACTACGGAGGCGTATTGCATTCACTTGAAGAAAAAAAATCTAATATGTTTTTCTGAATGAACAAGTTAATTATCTCAGAATTACGAGATCATTTGTCATGAGAAAAAAAACTTTTGCTCTGTTTTTCTGAATTAACGAGTTAATTTTTCATGAATCATGAGAAAAAAGTTTTGCTCTGTTTTTTTTTTTAATTAACAAGTTAATTTTTAATGGATTTTTTTTTTGCTCTGTTTTTCTGAATTAACGAGTTAATTTTTCATGGATTTTTTTTTTTAATTCAGAAAAACAGAGCAAAAAAAAAAATTCCATGAAAAATTAACACGTTAATTCAGAAAAACAGAGCAAAAACTTTTTTCCATTGAAAAATTATATCGTAATTCTGAGATAATAAACTTGTTTATTCAGAAAAACAGAGTAGATTTTACGCTTCCGTAGTACACAGTGTTTACTTGAACAATAAATAAAGTAATCGGGTTGATGTGCGCGTTTATGTCACAAAGCCTCAAATTGGAATTGTTTGATTGACGAACTGCTGCTGTTCGCGCATAAGTCCGATTAAGCCATCAATCCGATTATAAAGATCCATAAACGGCTCTTAAACGCTGCACTGTGAAAGCACCAGCGGGCATATTTTAAAACATGAGAATAATTTATGAACCTCCTGTCCAAAAAAACAAAACAAAAACACAGTAACATGCTTTACTCCAAACTCACATTAAAACGATATTGAGCTCATCCTTCTGTGAGATGATGGTTTGTTCCACTGAATCAAGCAGTTGTGTTTAATGTTCAACAATCAAAGCGTTTAAATCTTCTGTTTATTCAGTTATAGCGATTAGTTACTCTCTCTGGGATTCCCTTTCGTGTGTGCTTGATAGCGCCCTCTGGCGTTCAGATGAAGTTTACAGCGATCAGCCGTTCTGCACTGAATACAATACAATAATCGCAGCGGGTGGTTTCGTTGCAATTCATCGTCTATTACTATAATCGGTTAGCGTTCTTTGACATATTTATTCCTGTTATTAAAGCTGAATTTTCAGCATCGTTACTCCAGTCTTCAGGCCCAGCAGGGTCACATGATCCTTCAGAAATCACTCTATGATGATTTGATGCTCAAGAAACATTTATGATTATATTAAATGACGAACGTTTTGCACTTTTTGATGAATAGGACGTTCAAAAGAACAGCATTTATTTGAAATAAAAATATGTTGTAACACAAATGTTTTACTGTCCCTTAAAATTTGTCCTTGTTGAATAAAAGTATTAATTTATATCAAAACAAAAAAGTACACAAAGTACACAAGTTCGTCTGAGAGAGAGAGAGAGAGAGAGAGAGAGAGAGAGAGAGAGAGAGAGAGAGAGAGAGAGAGAGAGAGAGAGATCGCTCCAGTCAGTGCAGTCAGTGAGTCTTCAGTGTTTATCTCGCATCCTTCACCAAACGACACACTTTACACGGCTTTTAAACCACTTTCAACAAATGGGACACACATCTGCCTAAACATTTGGGGGTTGGGACCTGCATAGCGAACAATATCTTCCACGACAAACAAGGTACGGCGACGTTTACACGTTATTTTTCTCTCTTGGTTAGTTTGACAAAACTGCCTTCACTAAAAGCATTAATGACACCTTACAATAAGTTTCATTAGTTAACACCCATTGAACTAACAACGAGCAATACATTACAGAATTTATTCATCATTGTTCATGTTAGTTAATAAAAAATCCAGCTGTTCATTGTTTGTTCATGTTTAAACAGTGCATTAAATAATGTCACAACCTTTAATATTAGGCCTAACTAAGATTAATAAATGATGTAGAAGTATTCTTAGTTAATGTTAACTATGTTAGTTAACTAATGATAACAAATTATTGAATAGTGTTATTCAGTAAACAGTGAATACTTCAGTCTACTTCAATGAACTGTTGTATAAAGAAGTGTTTTTCTTTGTTGCTGTAGGTTGAGCGATATGTTGCTTTGCATATTAAAAAGTGAAGTTCTAGATTCATTGCTGGTTTCTGGATTATTTAAATTGTCATATGGATGGTTTTCCAGAACTGAGAGTCAAATCTCTTTACAAATGTACAGACTTAAAGACTTACAAAGCTTTGTTTTGGGTCTAATTGAAACCAGTTTTATTCTTGAAGATCAGGCTATGCAAACACCTCTGGCCTCAGTGCTCAGGCGTTGGTGAATTCATTGGTGTGGCGAATCACAATATCATTCAGTTGTTGCTCATTGCTCATTCATCCATGCACTGTAGGGTTTTCAATGACAGCTCAGAACTAGCTTTCAAACTTTTTATGATGGGCTGATGTGTGTGTGTTGACCCCATCAGTCATGTTTAGTAAACTGATCACATTTCCAGAGAGACAGTGTTCATGCATCTCTCATTAAGGTCATAAAGTCCTCTGGTCGCACAGATGGAAAGATCCTGCTGTGAAACATTCCTGTTGAGTGAGAGGTTCGAGTTAGTGACAGATCTGAGGCATAAAAAGCCCTCTGTGTGTGTGTGTGTGCTGGCAAAAGCTCCTGACTGCACAGAGAAAACAAAAACACAGGAATGAGTTGATGAAGGAACGTGTGTGTGTGTGTATATGAGTGGGCCAGGCTTAGTCCATATCTCCTGTCGCTCTTTCTTCATCTCTCTAACCCTCTCTCTCTCTCTCTCTCTCTCTCTCTCTCTCAAAATCAGGGAAACACCCATAAGGGACAGCATTATCCTTTTGGCACGTTCACTGAGGAATATTTGCAGGGAGGAACTGATCCGTGAGCTGGACGCTGTCAGGTAATTCATTCTTCAACTCTGAAATGTCTTTAAATAGTGATAATAAATCTGGTATACATTTTGATCTGGACCCACTGAGAGAAAAATAGCATCATAATAACATATTCAATATTTCCATGAACCGAGTGTGACTGTTAGAACACATATTTGTGTATTTCTCAGTTATTTTTCATCTATGTGTCATTTTTGCCTCAGCCCTTTTAGATTCTTTAAAGGGATACTCCACTTTTTTTTTTGGTAAATAGGCTCATTTTAATGATAAGTCGAACCACGAACGCCGTTCATACAGTTCAGAAGTTCGCTGAATTTCATACAGTTCAGATCACTCAGCACGACGTTCGTGGTTCGACTTATCGAGACTATTTTCAAAGATGGCTCCTGTCTGTAAACACGAAGTGAACTGTTTTTATAAAGTATCTTCTTATTAAACGGTCTGTACACTTACAAAGTTCTCAATGCTTCGTTTTGCATGTATGGACCCTCATTATGTTACTGCGTTAGTGTGGGGCTATTTTGAGCCTTGTTAGTGGTATAAACTAGCGATTTCTTTTTACTTAGTCAATGCCCCCATTACTAGCATTATACGCTAAACAGTTTTTAGAGATAAAACTCTTTATTCGATTATCATGAAAAGAAATCTCAGAGAACGATTGACTAGGTACCGATGTTTTATTAGACCAAAGGTTCATTGTTCTCCTTTAAAATGCTAAAGAATTGAATATGAACTTGGTATGCAATACAATACAGTACACTGTCAATTACAGTATAGTAAAATAAATACATTTAGCATTAGTATTAGTAATGTTGTAGCAATCGAGAAAAACTGTAAAATGCTGAGTCAACTATAAGTAAAGCATTTGTTGATTGATTCCCTTGACATGTCTGTGATGCTATCCCAGAGTTAATGCTGTCACACACATCTGCCAAACAAATACAAATACATTTAGATTCATTTCCATATATAGTTTTCTGATCTAGTAACTTGTTCAGGAGCACATCTGGTGCCGCATTGCTCTTGTGAAGTGCTCCGCTACGAGTCCCACGAAACACAAGTCACGATAAAAGAGCTCAAGATGTGTAGAAGCAGGTTTGCTTCGGCATATGCGTTTTTACGTCACATTTGCTTTTGTTAACACTCTCATAGGCCCTGTTTACACTTGTATCAAGACACTTTCGAACACTTCTAGAGGTAGTTGAAAACACATTACACCGGATTGCTTTCGTAGTGTAAACACTCATGTGGTCGAATGTGTTCAAACAGCCTCTAAAGACTGTCTACTGACCTAATGACGTATAATGGGAAGAGCGATTGCCAGATGGGTTTAACCTTTGCCAGCTGGAGACCCAAGTTTGCTTTGATGATGAAACGCACCAAGCACAATGCTCTCTCTCCATTCCTGATTTCTAACACACACTTGCGGCATTCGGCTGGTCTCTCGGCTTCCAGAGCAGAAACTAAAGCTGATTCTCCACATGTTTCCGTCGTCTTCAGTCGCATTCTCATGTAAATAGCTTGAGCTTATTTTGTCCATTAGATCGAAAGATCTGAAAAAGCCGGCCATTGACCCTCCCTTCAAAGAAATCAGGACAAAAGTAGTTGAAAGTGGACTGAAGAGAGCGATTAAAACATTAGGTGTGAACGGGAATGTTTCTTTCGTCTACTTGTGATCCGATCGACCAAAACACAATCTCAATACCATTGTAAACAGGGTCGCATTGATCAGTCTTCAGCTCCACGATTTAAAGGAACGGTATGTAAGAAATGCATTTCAATTAATCATAAAATGGCCCTGATATGTCACTAGACATTAAGAAATCATGTTTATTTCAAACACTTATATCACTGACGACAGTACCAGGTTTGGCCACAATCTTACATACGGTTCCTTTAATATTATTAAGTAATATAAAAATATCAATATTATGGTTTTTCAATTATCTTGGGTTTTCTGTTCGCTTGAACATCCTAAGTAGCTTGACACAGCAACCAATGGTGTGAGATGGGGGCGTGGCTATCTCACAGCAACCAGTGGTGTGAGATGGGGTGTGGCTATCTCACAGCAACCAATGGTGTGAGATGGAGGCGTGGCTATCTCACAGCAACCAGTGGTGTGAGATGGGGGTGGGGCTATTTCACAGCAACCAATGGTGTGAGATGGGGGTGGGGCTATTTCACAGCAACCAGTGGTGTGAGATGGGGGCGTGGCTATTTCACAGCAACCAATGGTGTGAGATGGGGGCGTGGCTATCTCACAGCAACCAATGGTGTGAGATGGGGCGTGGCTATCTCACAGCAACCAATGGTGTGAGATGGAGGCGTGGCTATCTCACAGCAACCAGTGGTGTGAGATGGGGGTGGGGCTATTTCACAGCAACTAATGGTGTGAGATGGGGGTGGGGCTATTTCACAGCAACCAATGGTGTGAGATAGGGGCGTGGCTATCTCACAGCAACCAATGGTGTGAGATGGAGGCGTGGCTATCTCACAGCAACCAGTGGTGTGAGATGGGGTGGGGCTATTTCACAGCAACCAATGGTGTGAGATGGGGGCGTGGCTATCTCACAGCAACCAGTGGTGTGAGATGGGGGTGGGGCTATTTCACAGCAACCAATGGTGTGAGATGGGGGCGTGGCTATCTCACAGCAACCAATGGTGTGATATGGAGGCGTGGCTATCTCACAGCAACCAATGGTGTGAGATGGGGGTGTCGCTATTTCACAGCAACCAGTGGTGTGAGATGGGGTGTGGCTATCAACACAGCAACCAATGGTGTGAGATGGGGGTGTGGCTATTTCACAGCAACCAGTGGTGTGAGATGGGGGTGTGGCTATCTCACAGCAACCAATGGTGTGAAATGGGGCGTGGCTATCTCACAGCAACCAGTGGTGTGAAATGGGGGCGTTGCTATCACACAGCAACCAATGGTGTGAGTTAGGGGCATGACTATTTGTCACAGACCAATGGCAGATTGGGGGATTGTTCTGGGAAAAATTGTTTGATAATATTTGCAATTCCACTTGGTGACTAGTGAAAATTCATCGCCTTTAAGCAATTCACACTCCTTTTAATCTAAGTAAAAGTCAATTGACAATAAAGTGATTTTTCTCTCATTTTGCCTTTAGGATGTTGACCCAAGAAGACATGGACTATGAAAACCTCACTTACGAATACTCGGACTTTGGCTACGTAGAGGAGACCAAAGCTGATGGCTACACTCAGAGAGAGGCTCTTCACATCATCTCCGTGATCATCTACAGCCTGGCGTTTACTCTGGGCGTAATTGGGAATGGCCTGGTGATCTGGGTGACCGCGCTCAAAAGCAAAAGGACCGTAAACAGCGTATGGCTGCAGAATCTGGCCATTGCCGACTTCGTGTTTGTGCTTTTCCTTCCGTTCTCCATCGACTACGTGCTGCGAGACTTTCACTGGCTCTTTGGGAAGACCATGTGCAAGCTGAACTCGTTCGTGTGCACCACGAACATGTACGCCAGCGTGTTGTTCCTCACCGTCCTGAGTTTGGATCGCTACATCTCACTGGTCCACCTCAACTGGTCGGAAAGGTATCGTAACGTCCGGCGGGCCTGGTGGGTGTGTGCGCTGATCTGGATCATATCTTTCTGTTTGAGCTGTCCGGCCCTGGTATTCCGTGACGTAATCCAACATGACGGGAAGGTCGTGTGTTTTAATAACTTTCACAACGAGAGCATGCACATGGTAGCGGTGAGACACATTGCACTCGTGTCTCTGCGAACCACCGTGGGCTTTCTGCTTCCGTTCGCCACCATCACCGTAAGCGGCGTGTTGCTCGCTATCAAGATGCGCCAGTCCAACTCGTTGCGCTTGACCAGCTTCTCCAGGACCGTCTCCGCTGTGATCCTCGCGTTCTTCTTGTGTTGGGTGCCCTTCCACACCTTCAGC
The DNA here is from genome assembly GCF_016745375.1 of Pimephales promelas. The sequence goes on along the minus strand of NW_024121216.1, from coordinate 61,041 downwards.
CTGATGGAGCTGAGCATGCACCACAGCACATACCTTCACTCCGTGCTCATGGTGGGCTTCCCGCTCGCCACCAGTCTGGCCTTCTTCAACAGCTGCGTCAACCCCATTCTCTACGTACTGCTCACCAAGAAAGTGCGTAAACTGGTGAGGAGGTCGTTGTTCAACTTCACCAAGAACTCTCTGAGAGAACTGAGTCAGTCTGTGTCCGCCACCGAGTTAGACTCGGCACTGGTCAGCTATTCTCCTGAAGAGCCCATGGCCAACTCCTCCATCTGACGGGCTGCAGTCCCGACTCAAGAAAGCCCTAGAGCTCCAACTGGACTGAAAATAGATACTGGCTTTTAAAGGTGCAGTAAGACCAATGTTACTCGCAATGGCTATGTTTACATGCACACCTTGTGTTGAATTCATTTCCTATTGATGAATGTAGTGTTTACATGAACGCTAAACGTGATCAGGTTTATATCGGGTCACAAGCTTTCCGCATCCGCTCACTGTACAAATAAATATTGAGTTTCCCGGTGTTTGTGCATGATAGCCATTCTCCTACATTGGTTTATTTGTTTTAAACAGCAGATTTAATGTCCGTCTCTAATCATGATTTGGAGACAATGAGCATATAAACTGTTTTGCCGCTGCTTATATTTATCATCACGCAGTAAAAATGGCCAAAGCCAGTCGTCTGTGGATGAGAATAGGAAACAAGGACTGGTGGGACGTTGTCCTGCTCCACTTCACAGAGTTAAAGGAGAAGTTTGGAATGACAGGACACTCGTTTATATGACACTTTATTCAACAGGAACAACAGCTCGTTCCTCACGACATACGTCATCACGCTATTTCAACGTCATTGCACATGCGTCATTTCAGTTTTGGTTTTCAATCCGATCAAGTGTTAACATGTCCTCTCGATCTGATTAGAAAAGGAATGAACCACCTCTTTTAATCTGATCGAAATTTTCGGTTAAGGTGTTTACATGAAGGGTTTCAGTCCGATTGAGCCGTCAGTATGATTACTAATGGATTATTTGGTTGCATATAAATGTAGCCAATGTAAGCTCTGCAACCATTTTCCGGCTTTCATTCTTTGGTGACTCCAGTGATAGAAAGCTTTTCGTAAGATAAACTCATGTTTTAAAGCTATTGCCTGATCATAACCCATGATATTTCTCTAAGCTTTTCTCTTTTTTGTAATGTCTCTCAGCCTCAGCTGTCAGTCTTTCTTCTAATCTCCCTCTTGCTCACTCTCTCTCCTTCCCAATCATGAGTGGACACGTCCCTTACATCTTATTGGCTAACTCTCTCTCCTCCCCCATCATGAGTGGACACACCCCCTACTTCTGATTGGCTCACTCTCTCTCCTCCCCCATCATGAGTGGACATGCCCCCTACTGCTGATTGGCTCACTCTCTCTCCTCCTCCATCATGAGTGGACACGCCCCCTACTGCTGATTGGCTCACTCTCTCTCCTCCTCCATCATGAGTGGACACGCCCCCTACTGCTGATTGGCTCACTCTCTCTCTTCCATCATGAGTGGACACGCACCCTACTGCTGATTGGCTCACTCTCTCTCCTCCTCCATCATGAGTGGACACGCCCCCTACTGCTGATTGGCTCACTCTCTCTCTTCCATCATGAGTGGACACGCCCCCTACTGCTGATTGGCTCACTCTCTCTCTTCCATCATGAGTGGACACGCACCCTACTGCTGATTGGCTCACTCTCTCTCCTCCTCCATCATGAGTGGACACGCCCCCTACTGCTGATTGGCTCACTCTCTCTCTTCCATCATGAGTGGACACGCACCCTACTGCTGATTGGCTCACTCTCTCCTCCTCCATCATGAGTGGACACGCCTCCTACTGCTGATTGGCTCTCTCTCCTCCATCATGAGTGGACACGACCCCTACTGCTGATTGGCTCACTCTCTCTCCTCCATCATGAGTGGACACGATCCCTATTGCTGATTGGCTCACTCTCTCTCCTCCCCCATCATGAGTGGACACGCCCCCTACTGCTGATTGTCTCACTCTCTCCTCCCCCATCATGAGTGGACACGCCCCCTACTGCTGATTTCTCACTCTCTCTCCTCCCCTATAATGAGTGGACACGCCCCCTACTGCTAATTGGCTCACTCTCTCTCCTCCCCTATAATGAGTGGACACGCCCCCTACTGCTAATTGGCTCACTCTCTCTCCTCCCCCATCATGAGTGGACATGCCCCCTACTGCTGATTGGCTCACTCTCTCCTCCCCCCCCCCATCATGAGTGAACACGCCCCCTACTTCTGATTGTCTCACTCTCTCCTCCCCCATCATGAGTGGACACGCCCCCTACTGCTGATTTCTCACTCTCTCTCCTCCCCTATAATGAGTGGACACGCCCCCTACTGCTAATTGGCTCACTCTCTCTCCTCCCCTATAATGAGTGGACACGCCCCCTACTGCTAATTGGCTCACTCTCTCTCCTCCCCCATCATGAGTGGACATGCCCCCTACTGCTGATTGGCTCACTCTCCCCCCCCCCCCCATCATGAGTGAACACGCCCCCTACATCTGCTTGGCTCACTCTCTCTCCTCCCCCATCATGAATGAACACGCCCCCTACTGCTGATTGGCTCACTCTCTCTCCTCCCCCATCATGAGTGAACACGCCCCCTACTTCTGATTGGCTCACTCTCTCTCCTCCCCCATCATGAATGAACACGCCCCCTACTGCTGATTGGCTCACTCTCTCTCCTCCCCCAACATGAGTGGACACGCCCCCTAAATCACTTACTGCACCTTTAAAACTAATGCAGTACATAACCGTAAATATGTATTTAATGCATCATCTCTTTTATATTTAGTACCAATACAGTAGTCAACATCTGAAGTGGATTAAAACCTTTCATCAAAGTTATACATGAAATTTGAATAATACCCGTTCTTGTTTTAGGACAACTTTTATAAACTTTTTTTGATCCACTTCAAATGTTGACTACTGTATATATAAAGAGTTGAGTATAGAGTGTATAAGTGCATCTTGTGTAATGCGGCATCTGGGTTCTATATAGAACGTTAAAGGGTTCCGTCATGCACTTCACATATAGAACCTTTTAGGAGGTCCCATCAGGGATCATGTTATGGATTAGCTTTTAATTTATACATTTTTATTTTAAATACGTTTTATAAATCAAGTAGCTCATAAACACACTAGAATTTTTTTTTAAATAACCCGTTAAACATGTAAGTATTATGCAATCATCTTTTTATATATTTTTTGGCGTACAGTGTTCTTCAAAGTTGAGTCAAGTGCCCTAGAGTTCTATATAGAACCATGACTGAACATTATTTTCTAAGAGTGTAAAATTGAATGAAATTTCAGGTCATTTTACATATTATACTATTGTGTCATTTGGATGCACACTGTAACAGAATTAATAAAGTTACTAATAAATTGCTCTTTCTAATGTTTTAGAATTATTCTGCTTTATAAGTTATTAGATAAAAGCTCTACAACTTTAAAGTAACAACCTTTGTGCTATAATGTTGATTATAAAAAAGAAAATCTGGGTTACTGAAGAACTTCTATTGGAAGTGAGCAGACTCTTCCAATGGTAGTGTCACATTGTGATGAATTGCAAGACGCAGGATTAGGAAAAATATCATTAATCTTTAAAAGGTCTTTAATAATAAATTCAAAAAGGAAAAATGCAGAAGAATGCCAGGAATAAAAGCATACCACATAGATGAGACCAAACAAAGAACTGGGGAAACTAAGGGCTTAAATGCACTGTAAAAAAATATGTTCATGATTTTTTCTTTTGTCAAATCAACTTAGATGATTCTTGTAGTTCAGATAACATAATATGTTGAGTTTCTAGTGATTAAATTAATCTCCTTCATTGTATTAACTAAATTTTTCAATTTCAATGAACCTAAACTTTTAAGGCAACCAGGTTACTTATTTTTTTTAAGTTAAACCAACAATATTTTTTTAGTGTAGAGACATAATGATTGACCGATGAATGTAAATGATAACTAAAGGAACTATCTAGGGATTAATCAAGACTAAGGCTATGTTTACACGTGGCCGGCTATGATCATAAACAGACATTTCACCCTCTCCGTTTTCCAAAAATAACATCCTGCACACCCGTCTGTTTCAGAAAAGAGTTCGTTTACACGATCCCGTGAATATATGCGGCCACGGGCATGCCAAACCTGTAGGTGGCAGTGTAACGAGAAGCTCAAGCCCACGTCAGGCTAAACTGACCTGGAGACAGTGAGAAATGTATGGAAACAAAAGGGCAACTAAACTCGGCATAATCCTGACAGCTATATTGAATGTTAACTTTTTTTATTGTGAAGCTCAAATGCTCGCCTTGCTCTGTTCTGTGATGCGCATTCGCGATTCTCCTCAAAATGAACAAATCTTTTTCCGAGTCAACTTGTTCATTTCAATCGTTAAATGAACCAAATGACACAAAAAAAGATTTGTTCATTTTGATGAAAGAATTCGAAAAGGAGAGTCACAAACACGCATCACAGAACAGAGCAAGGCGAGCATTTGAGCTTATAAAAATTAAACTGTTTAAGTTTATTTAAAATGTATTAAATGAGTGATCGTTTCGCTTGATAAGACCCTTATTCATCGTCTGGAGTCATTTAAAGCCCTTTGAAGCTGCACTGAAACTCTCATTAGGACCTTGAACCGTTTGGTTCACATTGAAGTCCATTATATGGAGAAAATCCTGGAATGTTTTCATCAAAAACCTTCATTTCTTTTCGACTGAAGAAAGAAAGACATGGACATCTTGGATGACATGGGGGTGAGTAAATTATCAGCAAAAGTTTTTTTTAAAAGTGAACTACTATCGCAGTGTTGCTCTTAAAGCAGCTCGGACATGCATTAGGCTTTCTAACCGGTCTGTGAGACTAGTGTATTATAGGACCGCTCACATTGTTACCACATGTGTGTATCATGACTGACTCATCAAAGCTCAGAATGAGAGGGAACGCAGAAAACATCTGTGAGTCAAATTTTCTTGAAATATGCTGTATAAAAGTCACAAAAAAAGGAAAAAGGAGAGCACAGGGCTGGAAGCCTTTATCCAATTGACTTACTACACAGATTTTGCTGAAGTGTTCCTCTCAAGAGCACCGTAGTAGGCAAAGGCTAGGTGTCCATTGATATAATAAGAGCTTCTCTGGTGAAAGATTTGACAGAATTTACAGCACATGGGCCTAAAAAGTGCTGCGTCAGTTTTAACAAGCTTCGGGATTACTGATGATTTACTGTTGTTTGTGAGTTTCAATAGATTTATCAAATGCAGGTTATTTTAACCCTTTAAGTGACTATATTTTCTTGAGAGGAATACCTAACTTAACTCAAAGTGATCTGGTTGAGGTACGTTATGCCAAAAGAAATCCTCTAGATGTCACAGTGTCAATCAACAGCACTTTTAAAACACTTCTTCTAACATTATAAACAAATAAATCACCCCAGCCATGTGAACTGTTTTTGGTGAAACTTTGCAAGCTAAGCATTTTTTTTTTTTTACATATTACACTGTAAGAGCCTTAACTTTACAAAATGATGTTATTTGGTGCTATGAAAAACTTAATTTTAATAATTTTTCAAAAACATGCTCCAAACGGTTGATTTGGCACATAACGGTTAACGATCACCCCCCTTTTTGAGAATGGACATTACAATGCACTATTAAAACTTGGTTGTAATAAATGGAATAAAGACATGGGTTTAGTCTTGTTTTGAAGGAAACTCTCTGCAGATTATTGCTGAAGTAAAAACACTTCAAAAAGTCATGGAAGTTTTAAATTTACATTACTGTACTAAATATTTTTCTTTTATACAAAATACATATTTTACAAAATATTTTTTACATATATATCTAACCAAGTTGTGTTCCAAATTTGAAGTTGATATCACAAAAATTGAAGTTCCCATGAGATGTTGTTTAGGCGTAATACCAAAAATGACATTGAATTGAATTGTATTCTTTCTGCTGTAACAAATTAATAAATTTCTGTCCAAATATCACTTCTGTTACAAACTATGGACCCTTGAGATTTTCTGACAATGTGTTTTGTCAAGATTAGAAAAGGTTTTGAACATAAATTATGATGGACAATGAAAAATTATGGCAAAGTATGTGTATGAATTCCGGTACCATTACCATTAAGTGACATCTCAACCATTTGGTAGACGCCGATATTTAAAAAAATATGGGATGTGTTGGAAAAAAATACATTGAGTGAGGTTACTAGCGACATAAGAAGATAAGAAATGCAAACAAAGGATTTTAATCTCAAAGGATTTTAAAACTGGAACCTTAAATATTCTTGAACACTCCCCTGTCTTCCATTGGCTGGTCAAACATATAGTCCCGCCCCCAAACAGAATAAACGGGAGAAAGTAGCACACTTTTAAAATTGAAACGACAAAACGTTTGAGTTCATTCCTGTCAGGCTAAATTTGGTTTTATTTGAAAAGATGAATTGTGGGGTTCCTCTTTGTTTGTCGCTGTTACACAATCATGCGATCTTTGACAGATTTAAAAGAAGGAAGAAAAATAGCCAACAGACACAAGGCCAAGGAGTGATGCTTGAAATAGTATGGAAGGTACGAAGTGCAATCACAGAGACTCTCCTGTGCATAAACACAACATGCAAACTGTGTTTTGCATTCTACAAAAGAGCCACCAAGTATTTCAACCACATGTGGCGACAACATTTACATCTGTGTAGAGTTTACACCTCGTCACGCAGAGAGCGTGTGTATGTAGGTCAAAGAGGGAACTCGGTTTTTTCATCTTTAAGCTAAAGTGTCGTTTTATAAGCCTATTGGATAAAGGATTGGCATTGGGCTGCCTGAGACACGCTCAACAAGGTTAGCAACTAATAAATTACTAATAAGTTGAGCCAGATGCTTCGGGGTAAGATGGGCCAGTGCTATTGTTTAGAATCATGCAAAATTGTATGTAAATTCAAAGTTTGTGTGTTGCTTTTAAAAGCTGTAAAAGCAAAGCGTCCACACAGTTGATGTCAGGCTGAAGGAGAAGAGACAGACACTGCAGACGGTCGATCCAAACGCCGGAAATACCATTCGATTGGCTTGATTGAAATCTGGCGATAAAATTAAGGCCAGATTTCTGAGCTGCAAACCAAAGCAACGTTTTTCCTAAGAGACGTATGAGCCAACGGAGAACTTGTGGAAAATACATGAGGGAACAACAGCGAGACGGATGAACAAATATTGAGAGTTCAGAAATATAACAGCTTTGACTCTTACATACACTGTATAAGTGATCGGTTGACTTAACTTAAAAAAAAAAAACGTGAGGAAACCTGTTGCCTTAAAATGATTAAGCAAATATGCATAATTGAAAAAAATAAGGTATGTGGAATTGTCAAGTTCACTTAACTTAATTTTTTGAATTTCATGAATCTTATTTACTTAATAATTTTGAGGCAACTTTTAATAAAGTTACCTTTTACAGCGAACATGGCCTAAATAAAATAAGTAGAAAACGTTAATTGTCAAGCCCGAGAGGTCAACATTAACATAAATATTGTATTGTCCATTTTATTGTCTAATTGAGGTCTGAAATTTATACAAATCTGTAACCAAACTTTGCAATTAGGTTGTTTGGTGGTTTGTGTTTATTCATAAACTTATAGTTCCCAAAACTTAAAGCATTGAGTGAATAAAATAGTTGTTTGTTATACTTTGTTGAATGGTTTAGCTTGACGTAACCTTTTTTTAATACATTTTTTTTGTACATTTTTTACATTACTTTAATCTCCCCTAAGAAATTACAGGAGAAACGTCTGAAATGCCATTGAAACAAGTAAGTCTCCTGAGAGTTTCTCTGGGCAGAGTTTGAGGCTCATAGAAGACCATAGACTGGCATTATGCAAATGAGTTACATTGTTAGTTGTGTAATGGGAAGTGAGACTGGAATTGCTAATGACTGTTTTCAGAATCACTTCTTTCTTTGGGAGAGCAACTCCTCTGCTCTGGGCTATTCAAACATTTTGCAGACCTTTTACATTCAGCCTGACATTATGATCTGAGTAAAGATCCGTGTGATAAAGCATGAATATCATGATGACGCTCGAGTATTTTCAAATTGCTTATACACAATCAATGTTGGGTAAGTTACTCTAAAAAAGTAATTAATTACTAGTTACTAATTACCTCTTCAACAATGTAATTAGATTACTGCACAAATTACTCTCTCTAAAAAGTATTTAATTACTTTTAATTACTAATTACTTTCACTATCCCATTTCAATCTCAACCAGCTGAATAATACAATAATAGACATGAATCTGTTTTAATTCTTTCAAATAAATACTATAAAATTGCATGAATTATCCTTAAACTGACCAAGGTGGAGAAGGTTACGTTATAAAAACATACTTTTTAGCATCAGACAATACATTTTGATGTTAAACCCACTATTGTTTTATGTCTGATCTCATGACATCACACTTTTTTCATACATATTTTACAATAATTCATACGAATTTGTACGAGTGCCATTTAGATTCCTCATAAAATGCATACGAATCGCTGTGAGATCGGATTTATCTATACACAGTATTTACCTCAATTACAACAGAAGTAACTGTAATTAAATTACAGATAAATGAAGAGTAATCCATTACTTTACATTTTCAAGGGAAAAGTAATTAAATTACAGTAATTAATTACTTAGTAATTAGTCACACCCAACACTGTACACAATTTCTGAAACAATGGCTTCTCACACGCACACAACATGCAAACATCAGACATCTCTTGTGAAACAAACACATCATTCAAAACTATTTTAACTCTTCCAAAAGTAGTGTTTTTGCATAGTAACTCTACACACACAAATCAAATGATTATCCACACGCACCCCAAACACACATATAGTGTGAAACTTACTTTTGCTTGTTCAGAGTGCAGTGGAGTACAACAGTTTGTCATACATACATGTATGTGCACAAATACACTGTATATACAGTATGCATATGTATACATATAAACTACAGCATCTATATGAAGAGTTCAGATGCAAAAGCCTCTAAATGCCATTTGAAATTTTCTTCTTTAATGATGATTTTTTTCAAACTTGTATATTTAAGTTCAGTAATTTCACTTAAATAACAATTAATAGGTAATTATCATCGCCATTTAAGTGAAATCACTGAACTTAAATATACAAGCTTGATAAAAATGACCATTCTAGAAGAAAATTTCAAATGGCACTTAGAGGCTTTTGCATCTGAACTCTTCATGTGCACAATTGAGGAATATTACAGTTATTGAGCCGAACTGAAGTGACTTGAGCTGAATATTGACATTAGCGGCTTGTTGGCCAAGACGGTTCTCAGGCGATTTAATTCTCAGGCAGGTCAGAGCCCATACATTCGGACTCAGATTCTGCCTCAAAAATGAGTTACGGAAATATGAAAGAGCCAAAGATGTTCAAAAGAAACGTTTCTTTGAACTAAACCTCTTTTTCATGTAAGGGTGCAGCGTTGCGTATGTATGATTCACTGCTATAGGGATAACTGCAGTTTTCCCCTCCAGTGAATGTCTTAGGGTGAGGTTGTTTTTTATAGATGCATAAAGGCAAGAAAAAAGAACAGGCTATTGAACTGATCTTTGTCATCATATGCTGTCAGGGTTTCTGCCACCTCTATGTCTGGTTTAGTGACAGAGATCTGACATTCCCGGTTTGTCATGTGTTTGTGTTGTTGTGAGCACTTGGCTTGTCATGTGTTTCCTTGTGCCATGTGCTCTCCTGTCTATTGTCTAGCCCCGCCCATCTTATCTCATTATTGATTCATTTCCCCCACCAGCCTGCCTCGTTACCCTCTTGAATGCTCGCGGGTGAAAATGTACAAATATTTTATCGGATGTGCCTTTCGTTTACACGGCAACGGCATTTTGGGGGCTTAAAAACGCAAAAAAAGTGAAACCACCCTCCAGACGCTCCGCCGTCGCGTTCCCGTGTAAAGGCCTGTTCACACCGGGACGAATTTTGCGCGTGTTATTCGCCGACATTTAACGCCTTCTGACTCGTGACGCCTCGTGAAAGGGCGCCAATGTGAGTGTGCACACCGACGCGTAAAACACCACACGTAAAAAAACACCTCAGGTCCGTTTTTTTAGTTCAAAAACTATCCGACCAATAAGATTGGCGCTTTTGCTCACGTGTCTGGAGCTTCTGAAGTTATAGTAAAACACAACTTATTGATTCATTTCCCCCACCTGCCTGCCCCGTTACCCTCCTATGTTTGTTCCAGGCCTGTTTACACGAGAGCGCTCGCGGGTGAAAGCGTAAAAATATTTTGTCGGATGTGGCTTTCGTTTACACAGCGACGGCGTTTTGGGGGCTTAAAAAAGCAAAAAAGTGAAACCACCCTCCTGAGTGAAAAGGAGGGTGGTTATTCGCCGACATTTAACGTCATTTAACGCCGCGTTATTCGCCGACATTTAACGCCTGGTGACTAAACAATGTGACTGTGCACACCGACGCGTAAAACGCCACGTGTAAAAACGTCATTTAAAAAAAAAAACGCCTCAGGTTCTATCCGACCAATGAGATTGGCGCTTTTGCTCACGTGTTTGGAGCTCCTGAAGTTACAGTAAAACACAATTTGGGGGCGCTCAAACACAAAACTGTCTTGCCGAACACACATACGCAACGGCGAAGAAGATATACGCCAAGTAGCGTCGCCGTCTACACAGCCAGGGAGAAATAAGACGAGGAAGATGCGAGGCAAGATGAATGTAGAGCTGCTGGTCTCGTTGATGTTAGAATATAAAGAACTATATAACAAACGCGACAGCGACTACAAACATCTTGATAAAGGAGAATTGTTATGGAGTGGTATTGCAGAGCAAATTGGCGCCATCTAATGTCAGGGAATGAATTTGCATGTTCACTCGGCTCATTGTCAGCGAAAACCGCTTGGGTGTGAACACAAAAAACGCGTTGAAAAACTCTGACGAATAACGCGCGCTGATATTCGTCCCGGTGTGTACAGGCCTTAAAGGGTAAAAACTAGGGTTGTCAGTTTAACGAGTTATTAACAGCGTTAACGCAAACCCATTTTAACGCCGTTAATTTTTTTATCACCCTATTTCTTTCACCCTTTTATTGATAGACAGTGTTACATTGTGTGAGAGATATTTTATATGTGTTAGTGTGAAATTGAACACTATTCCAATGTTATTTTCAATAATAATAATAAAAAAGCCACTAAACAAGCCAATCACTTTTCCATGTTGATAAGAGCATTAAAATGAGAAAAAAATCAAAAGACATTTAGAATAGATAAAAATATGCGATTAATCGCGAGTTAACTATGACATTAATGCGATTAATCGCGATTAAATATTTTAATCGTTTGACAGCACTAGTAAAAACACAACAGTCTGCTAGACAGTGAAGGTTGTACGCAGGCGCGCGGACTTGGTGTTGTTGTGTGCCAGTGCTCCATCGCCACCTAGCTGCCTGGAGTGCACACTACATTGAATTTCACACACTTTTGCGTCACCATGTGCACGCGGATTTCCCACCCATAACACTCGTCTAAACGTAGAATAAAAAGTGATAACGCAACGCCACTTTTGCATTTTCTCTTCAGATCGTTTCCTTGTAAACATAGCCTTAGTCTCCCTGTGTTTGCAGTCCTGTGCTGCTTTGTTGTCCATGTTCCTTGTGTTTCCTGATTCTTGTTTTCCCCATGAGAGAGTTTTGTTTGTAGTTTACTTAATTTTTACTACCCATTGTTTCTGCACTTGAGTCCTCGCACCTTTAATCTACCCATTCCGAGACAAATGCACACTTTATCGAGTAAATTTACACAAAATATATAGTTTTATATCGTTTTTTAGTCCAAAAAGCCCCAGTCTGCCTTATATAACAGTGTTACTTCAGCGGGTCACACCCCTTGGAAATAATAAAAGAATATACTTCCATTCGAACTGAATGTAATGTTTCCGGACACTTTTTAAAAGCATGTAAAATTCCAAGAAAATAAAAAAAATATTATAATTTAAATGTATATTTAATGCATCAACTTAAGAGTGCTTTTTGACCCACTTCAGTTTAGTACATCTTTATTTCATAATTACTTCTTTTGTCTTTGAAATATGGTTAAAGTTACGGATGAATGTACCGACAAACATTTAAGATAAACTAAAATATACTTTGATGCCAATTTCTATTGACACTTGTGTCATGTATTTAAATACATTTGTAATGGTGAGGTTGCAATTGTAATAGTACAAATATAATATTGAATAACTCACTGTATATGGCAGTAACACTTTATTTTACAGTGTCCTTGTTTCATATGTTACTTACCATAGCAGTAAATTATGCATAATAAAATGCAACTAACCCTCAACCAAACCCTAATCCCTATAGTAAATAAGTATATACGCTGGTAATTACTATGATTCGGTACTTAAATGTATAATTACGCTATAACAATGACACCTTAAAATAAAGTGTATTGACTTATTTGCTTGTAATTATGCATAATTTACTGTTATTACTGCAGTAAGTACATGTAACAAGGACACTGTAAAATAAAGTGTCACTAAATATCTGTTTAAGGTTTGAAGTGCGTGCTTTCAGTACAAGCACACTTCTTTTCCAGACGGACGTACAAGTCTGCACTTGCAGTTGGATGGACACACACACACACACACACACAGTTTTATCAGCGCTGTCGTCGATGAAGCGTGTCGTTGGTCAACTGGTTGAGGTCTTGTTGATGGAAACTCGAGGATGGCGGCATGAATCCCACAGTCTCACGGGACTATTCCTCATGTTTACATTCCTCTGAGATGAGAGGTCTAGTCTTCAAAAGAACAGTGTGTATTGTCACATTTTGGTGTGGCAAATTACAGGTCCTTTCAGCAAGTCTCTTCACATCTCTGAAGCCTGCACTGATGGAGAGACAATAGTGTTGTCAGCATGTTCAATGAGTGTTTACTGGACTGCAGATGTGAGTTTAAATTAAACGTTGAAAGTGGGGAAGAGTTCATGAATTCCCAGCTGTTGCATTGTAGATGAATAATACTGATAGGCTTTAGACACTTACGTAGATCACACTGTAGAAAGATATAATATACAAAAATATAAATGACCTCTAGCATCAACAAGGCATTTTCGCCTTTTTTCCCCTTTTCACACCATTCTTTGTAAACCCTAGAAATGGTTGTGTGTGAAAATCCCATACTGTAAAAAAATATTCAAGATTTGTTATCACAACATATTTTCTTTTGTCAAATCAACTTTATAATAATTTATTTAGTTGAGATAACTTATTATTTTCAGTTTCTGATGATTAAATGAATATCCTTCATTGTATTAACTCACTTTTTCCAGTTCAATCAACTTAAAATTTTAAGGCAACCCAGGTTACTTACTTTTTTAAGTTAAACCAACAATATTTTTTTACAGTGCAGTAATCCCAACATTTTTTCTTTTGTCAAATCAACTTAAATAATTTATTTAGTTCAGATTACATATAATTTTGAGTTCCTGTTGATTAAATCATTTTTCTTCATTGTATTAACTCACTTTTTCCAGTTGAATCAACGTAAAATTTTAAGGCAACCAGGTTACTTACTTTTTTAAGTTAAACCAACAATATTTTTTTTCTGAGCAGACTCAGACACCAACAACCATGCCTCGCTCAAAATTGCTTAAATCCCCTTTCTTTCCCATTCTGACATTCAGTTTGGAGTTCAGGAGATTATCTTGACCAGGACCACACCCCTAAATGCATTGAAGCAACTGCCATGTGATTGGTTGATTAGATAATTGCATTAATGAGAAATTGTGTTCCTAATAATCCTTTGGGTGAGTGTATATTAAAGTGTAATGTATTCCTGTGATCAAAGCTGAATGTTCAGCATCATTACTCCTGTCTTCAGTGTCACATGATCCTTCATGATGATCTGATGCTCAAATATAAAAAATAAAAAGACTTTGTTTTAAATTGTTAGTTTTTATTGTATATTTTAATAAATATAGCCCTGGTGAGCAGAAGAAATCTTAAATAAATAAATAAATAAATAAATTCCAAACTTTTGACCGACTTTCTATCACAGAGCTGTCATTGAAAACTTGTTTTTTTAGAAAACTTGAAATACTACGGAGCCCCTGAAGGGTCATGGTGATGGAAAAAAAAGAAAAAATATATACATCAATGGTTTTGCAAGCACATGCCAACGTTATGCGTCACCCCGAGAAAACTGTTCTTTGCAAGTGAAGTTTCTCAGGGGAACTATCTCTCTTTCCATCACCATGTCCATTATGGATTACTTTTATTGTGCTTTTTGTGATTGTCAGAGCTTGACAGCACATTTCATAATGTAGAAAAGATCTTTTTGTGTTCCTCAGAAGAAAGCATGAGGGTGAGTAGATAAGGACAGATGTTGTGTGTGACGTCGAGTGAGTAATGCCGTTGTTCTCGGCATGAAGGCCGTCAGTGTCGTGTGGGCGAAAGAACACGTCAGCGATAGTCACTTCACTTTGATTGCCCTACTGTAAATAAACCCCTGCAACATGATTCATGTCTTTAGTATTACATGTTGTCAGTGTTTGGTTTCGTAATGTTTGTGCTGTCTTTTGAGAACGCTCTGCACAGGTTTTATTATCCACTAAATGATCTCTACCTTTCATGGTTCAGTCAACCCTGCATTGGCTGCCTATTAAACATCGTATACATTTTAAAATATTACTGATTACTTATAAAGCACTGAATGGTTTAGCTCCGCAGTACTAGTCTTTCACGTCTATTGCGATCTCAAAACTCCGGCCAGTTGATAATACCAAGAATATCAAAATCGACTGCTGGTGGTAGATCCCTTTCCTATTTAGCACCAAAACTCTGGGACAATCTTCCTAACATTGTCCGGGAAGCAGACACACTCTGTCAGTTCAAATCTAGACTAAAAACACATCTCTTTGGCCTAGCATACACATAACACATTATAGACTTCCTAAATTCAAATTAGACAGTTTAGATCAGCCGGAAGTGGGAACACGTCCCGTAAATCCTGATGTACTTGGTACATCATAAGAAGGATGGCGTCTACGCTAATGTCAGTTTCTCTGTTTATCCCGAGGAAACCCTCTATGGGGGACCTGTGTCTGGACCCATCCCGACTCATCCTTAAGTGCCGCCCTCATCGACACGACCTCAACATCTCGTCTCCAAACCGGCGTGATTACTTCGACTTCCAAACGGATGGAAATGGACAAATTCTCTTAAAGGAGTAGTTCACTTTTGAAAGAAATTAAGGTTTTTGATGAAAACATTCCAGGATTTTTCTCCATATAATGGACTTCAATGGGAACCAAACGGTTCAAGGTCCAAATGAGAGTTTCAGTGCAAACTGTTCAAATGTCTTTAAACGACACCAGACGATGAATAAGGGTCTTATCATGCGAAACGATCGGTTATTTCAAAACTTATTCCAAAAATGTAACTTTTCTAAGGACAAATGCTAGCCTTTCTCCATTCTGTGAGGCGCGTTTGTAACGTCACGTATTACGTAATTACATTCAAAAGGTCACGGGCGACGTAGCCGAAAGTACAGAGTCAGTGTTTACAAGTTGAACGCATAGGTTGAACGTGAAAACTAACTCAAACGCCGTTTACAAAAAAAAGGAATTAAAAGATAAAACAACAATGTCGGACGATTTTGATTCTGTACTTCCGGCTACGTCGCCTGTGACCTTTTGAACGTAATTACGTATTAGCTAGCATTTGTCCTTAGAAAAGTCACATTTTTGGAATAAGTTTTGAAATAAGCGATCGTTTCGCATGATAAGACCCTTATTCATCGTCTGGTGTCGTTTAAAGACATTTGAAGCTGCATCTGAAACTGTCTTTTGGACCTTAGACCGTTTGGTTCCCATTGAAGTCCATTATATGGAGAAAAATCCTGGAATGTTTTCATCAAAAACCTTAATTTCTTTTCGACTGAAGAAAGAAAGACATGGACATCTTGGATGACATGGGGGTGAGTAAATTATCAGCAAAAGTTTTTTCAAAAGTGAACTAATCCTTTAATGTTTCGATCCAATTTGTTTTGTAATCACTGTTCCTTCGTTGGCCAGAGGAGACTGAGCCTGGGTTCTCCCGAGGTGTTTTTCTCCATTCAATCACCTGATGGATTTGGTTCCTTGCCACTGTTGCCTTGGCTTTTGGTTTACTTAGTTGGGGACATTTAATGCTCAACAATATTATTGATCTGTGTTGTATTACTTTCATGCTGTGAAGCTGCTTTGATACAATCTGTATTGTAAAAAGCGGTATATAAATAAAGGTGACTTGACTTGACTGAACACACACGCTCCAGATCTGATGAAGGACTTGCGCCTGGACACACACACTCCAAATCTGTATGCGACGACAACGCAAGTAATTTATTGAGGTCAATTTGTAAAGAAAGACTACAAGCATGCGCACACACATATTCAAACGTGCACACCTGTAGACTAATGTAATACGCATGTGCGTGCCGTATCCACGCGTTCGCGTTTCTGAAGTTTGAGCAGAGATAACCGTTTTTGGCAACAGTTTACATGAATAATCATGAACTGAACTAATAATTACTTTACTATGAGTTAAAGGGTTAGTTCACCCAAAAATGAAAATTCTGTCAGTATTTACTCACCCTCATGTTGTTTAACCCCGTAAGACCTTCGTTAATCTTCGGAACACGAATTAAGATATTTAAGATATTAAGATCGCTCCTGCATACAGTCCATAGGCTTCTTGAGGAAATGACTCTTGCTGTCCTTGAAAAGTCATTAAAGACATCGTTAAAATTGTCCAAGTGACTACAGTGGCTCAATCTTAACTTTATCGAACGACGAGAACACTTTTGTGCGCAAAAAAAAAAAATAAATAACGACTTTATTTCAACTATTCGTTTATTTCTCCCTCTGCGCGAGTCAGGTTACTAGTTTAATAGCGTAAGCTTCTGTTATTGTACGTCACACGCATCACACACACATGACCAGCGTCGGCCAATAGTGAGCCTACGTGTGACGTAGCTTTACGCAATCACACTACGTTAACTGACTACAGGCTCATGGAGAAGGAAGTGAATAGTTGAAATAAAGTCGTTATTTTTGTTTGTTTTTGCGCACAAAAAGTATTCTCGTCGTTTGAGAAGTTAAAATTGAGCCACTGTAGTCACTCGGACTATTTTAACGATGTCTTTAATGACTTTTCGAGTCATTCCCTCAAGAAGCCTATGGACTAGTACACAGGAGTGATCTTAATATCTTAAATATCTTAATTTGTGTTGCGAAGATGAACGAAGGTCTTACGGGGTTGGAACAACATGAGGGTGAGTAAATACTGACAGAATTTTCATTTTTGGGTGAACTAACCCTTTAAGACATGTACTAATGGGGAACTAACCTTAACTACGACATGAGTCATATGAATTTCTACATGAATATAATACCTACACTAACATATTCATTAACAGATGCAATTTTCTAAATTAAAATCGTAAAATCGTATCCTTGTTAGCACAGATGATGCTTATTTGTAAGCAATAAGGTATAAGAGGCTGTGCTTTATCGTGAATAAGTGACGGCTGAAGGGCGTTGTTAGGCTCGACGCACTTGCCTGGAGTACCTTATTGCTTTTATAAAATGGTTAAAAGTAAAAAAAAGTGTATTAGTGCAACTTTCATGAAGTAAAATCACTAAAAGTCTTCCTTACGCTAGAAAAAATAGTCCCTGACCGTGACCGCAACAACGCTCCAATGTGTAATATATGCATGAAAGCTCAAATAAACACAACGCACCCATAACCGTTGGGTGAATCGGTCATAGCCGTGTTTCATCATGAATAAAGCCTAGCTATTGACCAATCAGAATCAAGGATTGGAACTAAGCGTTTTATAAATGTGGTTATTTTATGGATTGGTTTACTGTCTTTATATCCCAATGCAGTTGGATAGTCTTGTGTTCTTGCTCTTTTTTTGTCCATTTTCTAGAACATGTTTGATTGAGTTTACCCTGAAATGTAAATTAAATGTTAGTTAAGATGGGATATTCATGCAGGAATTCATATGACACATGTCGTAGTTAAGGTTAGTTCCTCATTAGTACATGTCTAAACTCATTATTCGTCTATAAAGTTATTATTAATTCATCATGATTATTCATGTACTACTATTGTATAGTATAATAATACGCACATTAAAAGCACCTTGAAATCTATTTCTCTTCTTGATATATTATATAATGAAGTGTGTGAAGTATAAACAGCACCTGGATGTTTTCACCAGCAAAACAAAGACATTTGTTCCCTCTCGGAAAACATTCCTGGCGTTCCTCCTTCCCCTGACTCGGCTCATTATATCGGGCTGTGGTTCAGGACGTCCGAGATGTTTGGCAGTGGTCCGTGGGGTTTCACAACAAAACAACACAGTCCACTCATCCAGACCACAATGATACGTCGTCCTGAAGCTCTCGACGAGGCCGGCGCGGGGTTCACAATCTGCAGCTCTAAAAATATCAATCCACATCAGACTGAAGAATAACAGGGTTTTTCCTGAGTTGTGTCTGGATCTGCTGAGCACATTTGTGGAGAAAACACTTCAGAGCCATCTGGGAATGTAGGAGCGCTGACCTCGAAACCCAGTGATTTGACCTCTTGACCCTGAAAACCATATGCAGAAATTTTACACACACTTTGATCACTCAGACATCAATGTGTTCTCAAGGGCCGTTTACTAGACCAATAAAAAGAGGAATTTTAATGCGTCAGGGCGTTTCGGGGGTCTGAAACCGTCTCGGGTTACGACTGTGGCAGTGCACGGCACGGCAGTCGTATTGGCTGTACTGATGCCACTACTCGTGAGACCCGGTCTAGGGAACGTGTCATCAGAGCCCGTCTAACGGAGAGCTTTGGCACTTCCTATTAGCCCAGTTGTGTATCATCTTGGTTGCAGTTCCATTAGAATTCCACTGGAGGTGATCATGAGCGAGAGCAGAATGAATGGGAGTCTATGGGGCTAAACGGCTAAATGTGTCTCTTTCACCTGCTTGTCGTTAAATCAAAATAGATTTTATTGTTGATTCCGCAAGTTCAATATAGATTATAGGCCAAAAGTCGAATGAACGAGTACTTATGTCCTTTTGATTTCTTACAGGTTAGGCTGTTGTTGGCCAGAACACGCTAGCATTCTGCTATTGTGTGACATCATCAAAGTTTTGAACGGATTTTTAGAACAGATAAGTAAACTTAAAAATGCAATTTTCAGCTGAGTGTATTATCTCAGGCCCCCGTCCACACTACTGCGTTTTCGTTTAAAAACGGAGACCTTTTGCTACGTTTGCACCTCCCGTCCACACTAAAACGGGAAAAACGAAGACCTAAAACGGAGAAGTTTAGAAACGCTGCAGCTGCGTTTTGCGTTTTGAAACTCCGGAGGGCGTTTTAGTGTGGACGAGACAAAACGGAGGAGTTTACAAACGATGACGCAGAGGCTCACGCTCGGCTCTATGATTAGGTGTCATCAGTCATGACGTGTCCTTCCCTGATTCGCCAATCACTGTTTACACCGGCGCGCGCATGCCCAGTGTTGGTGAATGGTCACGTGATCAGCGTTTTCAGTCGTTTTAATGTGGACGGAGATCAATTCTAATATGCAGACAAAACGCTGGTGTGGACGGAGATCGTATTCGTTTTAATTCTCCGTTTTTAAACGAAAACGCAGTAGTGTGGACGGGGCCTTAGCCCTCCCCTTTAAATGCAACTTTAAAATTACTTGACAAAAATTACATCCTGAGAAAAATGGATTTTTGGGGGTGAAACCTCATTGACTCCCATTCATTCTGCACTCGACCGTGAGCGCCCCCGCATGGACACAGATGCGTTACTGCAGCCAGTCCAGAACCCGGAAGTAACCAGCCAGTGCCAATTCTCTTCAATTAGACATTCTCTGGTGTCATCCACTTATCGTCTGAAGGGACTGTTCAGCAAAGCGGACGTGTCTCGTTCCCTGCTCTCTCAGCCGTGAACGATACACCAGCGCCACCATGCATGCTACGAATGGCTGTGACAAATATCAAAAATGGCCGTTTTACTGAATAACAGAGGCACTCACACACACTGTCAATTTCAAAAGATACAACTCATCGAAATCTCATGAAATGAGTGGTTCATTGTGTTTTGCTTCGGTGAGTCGATCTCACGATTAGGATTTGATTATCCTGGACTATGATCTGCCTGTGCTGTGTGTGTGTGTGTGTGTGTGTTCTCTTCGCTGCTGTTTATCTGTTCAGGAGTCGTGCAGCTTGAACTGTATTACGGTTTTAATAAATTAAAGTTAAAGGGTTAGTTCACCCAAAAATGTAAATTCTGTCAGTATTTACTCACCCTCATGTTGTTTAACCCCATAAGACCTTCGTTCATCTTCGGGACACGAATTAAGATATTTATGATATTAGGATCTCTCCTGCATACTAGTCCATAGGCTTCTTGAGGGATTGAAACTTGCTGGCCTCGAAAAGTTATTAAAGACATCGTTAAAATAGTCCAATCGTAAGTTTATCAAGTGACGGCAACACTTTTTGAGTGCAAAAAACAAAATAACAAATTTATTTAAACTATTCATGTCCTTCTCTCTCTGCCTCGAGTCAGGTTACTAGTTTAACAGCGCATGATCTGTTAATGTACGTCACACGCATCACACACATGACCAGCGTCGGCCAATAGTGAGCCTACGTGTGACGTAGCTTTACGCAATCACACTACGTTAACTGACTACAGGCTCATAGAGAAGGAATAGTTAAAATAAAGTCGTTATTTTTGTTTGTTTGTGTGCACAAAAAGTGTTGTCGTCGCTTGATAAAGTTAAAATTGAGCCGCTGAAGTCACTTGGACTATTTTAACGATGTCTTTAATAACTTTTCGAGGACGGCAAGTTTCAATCCCTCAAGAAGTCTATGGACTAGTATGCAGGAGTGATCTTAATATCTTAAATATCTTAATTCGTGTCCCGAAGATAAACGAAGGTCTTACGGGGTTGAACAACATGAGAGAGAGTTATTACTGACAGGATTTTCATTTTTGGGTGAACTAACCCTTTAAGTATTCTTCTGTTTTTTGGTCCTCCTTCCTCTTTGCCCCAATGCTAGTCCTAGCCGTTGCGTCTGTGGTTAAATACCCTCCATGAAACCTCATTAATTTATTAGCTTTTTAAACAAAACAAAACACTTTTATGATTTATTTTAACACAAAATCTGTTGCTCCATCAATGTTCAGTACAAACCTACCTATATACATATATATTGTGCAATCGTATATGGGTTTCATTAATGTATAAATAAGTTTAATAAAAGCACATGTTTCTTAGGGTGTGCCTCAGTCCTGTCGTAGCCTCAGGGAGATGTGAGTCAGAGTAACCCACCCAAAGCTCTTGCCCAGCTCTGCTTCATCATTACCAGTGACAGACACTTTACAAAACATGTGTTTTACAGGGTTTCATAGGAAAAAGTCTGTTTTTTGCGTCCTACACAAATGTAAACACGCACTGCACACCGCCAGTGTGAGTCACCGTGAAAACAAAATGTACTATTCTTATCTAAAGGAGTAGTTCACTTTTGAAAAAGCTTTTGCTGATAATTTACTCACCCCCATGTCATCCAAGATGTCCATGTCTTTCTTTCTTCAGTCGAAAAGAAATGAAGGTTTTTGATTAAAACTTTCAAGCATTTTTTCCATATAATGGACTTCAATGGGAACCAAACGGTTCAAGATCCAAATGAGAGTTTCAGTGCAGCTTCAAAGGCTTTAAACGATTCCAGACGATGAATAAGGGTCTTATCAAGCGAAACGATCACTCATTTAATAAATAAATAAATAACAAAGTTTAAGTTTTATAAGCACAAATGCTCGCCTTGCTCTGTTCTGTGATGCGAGTTCGTGACTCTCCTGTTCGAACTCATTCATCAAAATGAACATAAATTAAGATAAATTCTTCATAAATTATAAATTAATTCATAAATTAATTAAAAAGCAAACCTGATGCACATTTCTTTTTTTCTTCATTTCCTAGAACTAGTTAAAAAACCTTGCTGTATTTTTGTATAATTAATTAAAATAAAGTAGCCTGACACCGTAATCTCAGAGAAAAGCGACTAAAACATGC
Source organism: Pimephales promelas (assembly GCF_016745375.1). The sequence goes on along the minus strand of NW_024121216.1, from coordinate 38,819 downwards.
CTGCATTCATAAATACAACTTCCCACATCGTAAACACGACTTCCCACCACATAAACATGACTTCCCACATCGACTTCTCACCTCGTAAACACGACTTCCCACATCGACTTCCCACTCTGTAAACACGACTTCCCACATGGACTTCCCACCTCGTAAATACGACTTCCCACATCGACTTCTCACCTCGTAAACATGACTTCCCACATCGACTTCCCACTCTGTAAACACGACTTCCCACATGGACTTCCCACCTCGTAAATACGACTTCCTACACCGACTTCCCACGTTGACTTCCCATCTCGTAAACATGACTTCCCACCTCGTAAACACCACTTCCCACCTCGTGAACACGACTTCCCACCTCGTATACTGCACAAGACTTCCCACTTCGTAAACACCACTTGCCACATCGTAAACACGACTTCCCACATCGTAAACAAGACTTCCCACATCGTAAACAAGACTTCCCACCTCATAAACACGACTTCCCAAATCATAAACACGACTTCCCATATCGACTTCCCACCTTTTAAACACGGCTTCCCACATCGTAAACATGACTTCCCACATCGTAAACACGACTTCCCACATCGTAAACACGACTTCCCACATCGACTTCCCACCTCGTAAACACGGCTTCCCACATCGTAAACATGACTTCCCACATCGTAAACACGACTTCCCAAATCATAAACACGACTTCCCACATCGACTTCCCACCTCGTAAACACGGCTTCCCACATCGTAAACACGACTTCCCACATCGTAAACACGACTTCCCACATCGTAAACACGACTTCCCACGTCGACTTCCCATCTCGTAAACACGGCTTCCCACATCGTAAACATGACTTCCCACATCGACTTCCCACATCGTAAACACGACTTCCCACATCGTAAACACGACTTCCCACATCGACTTCCCATCTCGTAAACACGGCTTCCCACATCATAAACATGACTTCCCACATCGACTTCCCACCTCGTAAACACGGCTTCCCACATTGGAAACACGGCTTACCACATCGTAAACATGACTTCCCACCTCGTAAACACGGCTTACCACATCGTAAACATGACTTCCCACCTCGTAAACACGGCTTACCACATCGTAAACATGACTTCCCACATCGTAAACACGACTTCCCACATCCTAAACATGACAAACACGACTTAGCACCTCGAAATCATGACTTCACAAACACGAACCTCCCACATCGTAAACATGACTTGCAAAGTCATGAATCGCAAACAATCAAAGAATCGGGTAAGATTTGTGAAATTGTACATAAGATTGCTAGCGTAAATTAAATTTGCATGCGCAAGAGAAGATTTGTAAAGTTATAAATCGCCCTTTGAGTGTAAAAAAAAAATATTTGCAACATTAACTATTATTCGTAAGTGTAACTCATTAATTAATGACAATGGCACGATTCTTTATGACATCGTTTGCCTTCATATCAGTGCCCTCTCTGCTCCGGGAGGTTTTTTCACTGCTTGAAGAAATGTAGCCTATGTGTGTCCTACTCACAACAGCTGGTCTGTGTCAGGTCAATGAGTTTAACTCAGACAAGAGTCCAGCACACACACACACACACACACACACTGTCCCTCATCGTCTGATGATGAGTCTGTTCAAACTGCCTCTAAATATCTCTAAATATAAATCAGTGAGAGAGCCATTCTGTGAATCCTTCTTGAGTGTATGATACCTTCTAGAGGGCAGACCGGGCACTGCATGACACACTCCTGAACCCTTCACTAATGTCACAAACAAGCGAAATGCAAGCTTCATAGTGATAACAAAAGTGTATGAAGAAATGTTTCAGAGAAAACTGTATCAGTTTTATTTTTCTAATGTAGTGAAGTAAGTCACAAATAAAGTTCTGCTGTAGTCAACAACTGTATCATTTAAACCTCATCTTTAATCACCAAAATGACATATTTAAATGTTTTTTTCCTTGAAAAAAAAAAAAATGTCATCCCCTAAAATATCTTGAATGTAACTCGACACCCTTGCCTCATTTAGTACATGGTTCTCGGAGCCCCGACTCCACTCACTCACTCAGCTCAGAGATCCACTGGTTTACGATCACACGTTGATCTGATTGGTTACAAGGTCGTTTGTGACGTCAGAACGACATCTACGGCGTGAGTTCGACGCAGAAGTATAAATTGGGCTTTACATATTCTCAGTTTTAGTCATATTTACCTTGATTTTTCTTCTTTTCATTACCCCCTAAAGAGGTCACCCTTTCACCCAGCCATGTGTTCACTGTGGAGTTTCTAAGTATTCAAACCTAAAACAATGATCCCAGGATTCTATTTTGTACGGGGCGCAACTACCCAGTTTCAGAGGGGTATGCAGCAACAATTTTAGCACAAAAATTTTGTGTTCTGTAATGTTAAATTCAGCAGTCTGGTGCACTTTGAGAAATCAAAATTAAAAGCTCCAACCCATATTCAGGGTGCAAATTAAACAGAGATAAATTTGAACCTCTTTTAGTTAGTGTCTGTCTACATTACACTACTACATAATAATAGTTATAATATTAATCCCATGATAGTAATTGCCATTAAGGCTATTGTAAAACAAATGCACAGAAAAATAAAGGAAACTTTCATAATTAGTTTTGCACTAATTTCTATACTTGAAAGATACTTGCGCATAATGACATATTTCATGGGCCAGTGTGTCAGAAAAAAAAACTAAAGCTGACTTTTTTGACCAATGCATTACACCAGCACAGCGCCGCCAATTAAGCAAAAAACAAAACAAAAACAAACAACAAACAAACAAATGGGCCGCCGATGTATGAGTTTTGTGGGCCGTTAAGACAAATAAATTAAAAAAGGAAAAGCACGTCGGCCCAGCGGGAATCTCCCGGTAGTCCCGATGACCACCGAGATAAAGATATGCCTGGATGTCACATTTTAAATCCTACCTGTTGGCTTTCAGCAATGCATGCAGTTATTTAGCTGCTGTTGCATCAATTGACATACCATCTCCTTTTCTCTCTTTCTTTTTCTATTTTTAGCCCCACAGCATTTTGTTTTATCCATCTTTTTCGACGACAACTCACGGCGCCCCCGCCCGCTCGCGATATTACCCGCCCCCCTTCTCCATGAGGGCGCTACTCTAGCCTCGCTGTTAGTCCTCTAAAATTTTATATAACATTGAAGGAATGCAGAAATGATTTAGAAACGGACAACGGCAGCTACATATAGAAATACAATATAGCCTATATATATATATATATATATATATTTTTTTTTTTTTACCATCGCTTTGGCGCCCCCCATTGTGCTGCGCCCCTATGCGCCGCATATAGCGCATACCCACTTTTTGCGCCACTGGTGGTGGAAATGACAGTGAACCCAGGCGAAAAATATAAGAAAACGTGAATAAATATTGCAATATATAATATGTATAATTGAAATAGACATTATTTTATAATTTGTACTTAAAATATACATTATTTAAATATTTAATTTAGAATTAAGCAAGGTTGAAGGTACAAAGTCTGGCTTAGGGACAAGAGGAAAACAGTAAAAATCATGCATAAAAGGCCTTTTTTTATATAATAAAAAGAATGATTGAGCCATGAAAATTTTTTATAAGTTCCCCTTAGGATGAAGTAAGTCTGACAAAAACAAAAAAGAAGACATGTTTTTTTTTTTTTAGATTTTATTATTTCATCCAGGGACAAGAAAAGTACCATAGTTAAAGAATCACCTAGTAGTTGATCGTGGTAGTGCTAGTGGAGCAGTTGTCATGTCCCCGCAGAGCCGCTAGAAGTGCTGTGAGTCTGCCGAGCACTGAACTCTAAACCCCCGCAGATCTGTTCAATGAGAGCACAAGATAATATCATAATATCGAAAGTGCATTAGTGGTCGCTTTTACGGTTCACCACTTCAGCAGGGAATAATATTCCGTAGCATAAGGAATTCCGATGAATATTCGGTGCAGTTGATGATCCGTGGCGTTTATACAGTCTGCCCGGAGTGAGACAGCGTAGAGGCTGAACCCACTGCAGGTAAGCGGACTCGATTACAGATCTACCCGACGCATGAGCGCTCTGACCCCGACACCGCGTTACTCGAGCACCGAGGCTTGTTAGCTACTGTAGGCCAATGTTTACATTGACTTAGAATGTATATTCTGCCGGCCGTATTGTGTGGCTATTGCGTTTTCTTAATTAAAAGAGGCTGTAATAATTGTACAAGTTTTTAAGAGATTAGTTGGCAATGGAGTTTACATTAAGCGATTATTTATGCCTAATCGGCCGTAGCGCCCCGCTCTTTCGGCCTGATTTAACGGGCCTCATCCGCCATTGTTTTATAGCCACCTTCACAGCGAGTAATAGACACAAACTTCACGTATTTAATAAAATCAGATAACAAAATGTGCGTTTGTATGGAGTTATACTTTTTTTTTTTTGCATTTTAAAGCTAAAATCAGCGCAGTATCACAGCAATGTTTCTGTTTCCTGGGTTTGTTTTTAGCATTGGAGCTAACGAGGGAAATATCAAGTAATGTGTTATTTTGACAGCCAGAGGCTCAAACTACATTTTAAACTGGTAAAAAAAAATACGGAATTGCTTTATCCACAGCACAGTTGTCCAAATATTGGCTGATTATGATGTTTTATGAGTTATTTAGCTTAACGATTTGGTGACAGCTATGTTTATTTAACAAAATCGATCATTTGTTAACTACAAACAAGAAAGGGTGATATGATATCCGCTTTTAAATTCATTAATTCAGTGTCACAATAAAATCAACATCTACCATAGTATTTCCATGTTTTTTTTCGCGAATTACCTTGATTTACCATGTATATCACATGATGTATTAAATATGTTAAGTAAGTGTCATTAAATAGAGTATTTTGTGCCACCACCACATTCATCATCTTCTTATTTTGACTACATAGTACATAATTTCTAACCGTGTCTGCCACATGCAAGCTGAACCGTCCCGTCAATCGTAATACTGTCAAAACCAAGCTGAGGATGTTATATTCATCACTGTTATGGCTTTGACATATGCCTGTTTGTTTTGGTCCCACTGATCTCTGTCCTTGTGTTCAGATCTTCTCAGTTAACCTCTGACCACATAACCTAGCTGTGACTCTGGGCTGACATAGTTCAAATAATAATCCAAGACACAAGGGCTGTCAGTAGATGTTACATAACATGTACAGGCTTCATGCAGTAAATGGTGTAAATGTCATTCATGTGTTGTAATGTAGACTCTTCTCTGTGTGTGTGATCAGCTGATGTTCTCAGGGACCAGAGTCACGTGATGTACGAAGGTAAACACATCCATTTCTCAGAGGTGGATAATAAGCCGCTGTGCTCCTACAGCCCCAAACTCTGCAAGCAGCGCAGATTGAACGGATACGCCTTCTGCATTCGTCATGTTCTGGAGGACAAAACCGCTCCGTTCAAACAGTGCGAGTATGTGGCGAAGTACAACAGTCAGCGGTGCACCAACCCCATCCCCAAAGCAGAGGAGCGACGGTAAGAGGAGTCACCAATCATCAACTGGTGCTCAATTTAATTGAATGATTTAGACCATTTTCATTTCCCTTAATGGTTATAGAATACCAGGTGAAGTGTGGCTTGCCTGTGAAAAGTTTTATTTTTTGTCCCAATTTTAATAATCAAAAAGCATGTCTCATGACAGAGACACGCAGAACATCTATTCTTCAAATTTTAGAAATTAGTTTAATTAAATTACAGAAATTAGTCCATATTAGTCTAGATTCCACCAAAAGTACATGAAAGTCGATACCACAGTTATCCATATTTCTAAAAACAAGTTACAATTATCTCACCAATATGTTTGCTCATTCAATGTATTTGTGTGTTTATGATGTAATTTATTGCGAAAGTCAGTAATAAATCAAGAATGAATAAACACATTAGTAGCAGTAGCAATAATAAATACAGTAAAATAAAGTTACAAATTAAACAATGTTGTAGGCTATCATTTTTCAGGTAGGCCTACAGTAGTATTCAAGTAAAAATACCCCAGAAACTCAATTCAAATATAAAGTAACTCTTATTTGTGTGCCTGCTGTGGTAAAATCACTGTAATGCACAGACTTGAGTGGGTTATTGAACAGCGGCTACAGTAATATGATTTTCTACAATATCAACGCAATGATATAAGCTGCACTTTCTAACTCTTCTCAATTAAAGCAAGTCGACACACACTGCAGTGTGTGTTTTTTAAATTTAATAAGTGTATAATAGTTAATAAGGAGTAGTTCACTTTTCAAAAAACTTTTGCTGATAATTTACTCACCCCCATGTCATCCAAGATGTCCATGTCTTTCTTTCTTCAGTCGAAAAGAAATTAAGGTTTTTGATGAAAACATTCCAGGATTTTCTCCATATAATGGACTTCAATGGGGTCCAAACGGTTCAAGGTCCAAAAGACAGTTTCAGTGCAAACTGTTCAAAGGGCTTTAAACGACACCAGACGATGAATAAGGGTCTTATCTAGGACCCTTTGAGTCATGACTCGAAAAAAGATTTGTTCATTTTGATGAACAGGAGAGTCACGAACGCGCATCACAAAACAGAGCAAGGTGAGCATTTGAGCTTATAAAACTTAAACTTTGTTATTTATTTTTTAAATGAGCGATCGTTTTGCTAGATAAGACCCTTATTCATCGTCTGGAATCGTTTAAAGCCCTTTGAACAGTTTGCACTGAAACTCTCATTTGGACCTTGAACCGTTTGGACCCCATTGAAGTCCATTATATGGAGAAAATCCTGGAATGTTTTCATCAAAAACTTTAATTTCTTTTCGACTGAAGAACGAAAGACATGGACATCTTGGATGACATGGAGGTGAGTAAATTATCAGCAAAAGTTTAAAAAAAAAAAAACTGAACTACTCCTTTAAGTACATGTAGTTACCTTGCATTAAATACAGTGCTTTCTTGTGTAAGTCTAAACCTCTGAGATGTTGTTTTCTTTCTCTTTATTCCAATAATTTTATAATATAATTTATTCTGATGTGTAGTTTCTGTCCTGTAGAAATCTGAAAATATCTACTTGTTTGACAATACGCAGTTGTTGGCAGTGAACGCAATATGAACTGACTAAACATTATCTATTCGTTCTTCAGAATTATATAACAGGTTTGTTAGTTAACCAGAATCATTACCATATAATTCTCATCCCTAAATGTGTGGATAACGGGTATAATTGTTTACTGAAACTAAAGCTAAAAACATCAAAAAAATGTTACTTGAAATTTTTTTTAACTGTAATAAAAAAAAAAAAAAAAAAAAAACTTAAACTAAAAGAAAATGAGAAATGTTGCCTAGGCAACTACCTGAATTTATTTTTAAGTTTAAGTACAAAAAGTACTAAAACTAAATAACAAATTAAAAACTATAGACATATTTGAAAAAAAAAACAACATCAACAAACTAATAAAATGTAAGCGCAAGAAAAAAATCAAAATTAAAAAGCATATCAGTAAAATAAACTAATACTCGTGGAAAAGTTCCTGGTTTAATAGCGCTTTTAGATTAATCGCGATTAATCACATCTAAAAATAAAAGTTTGTGTTTACATAATATATGTGGGCGCACTGTGTATTATTGTTCTGTATATACATAAATACACACATACATGCATGTATATTTAAGAAAAAAATATTATTTATATATAAAATATGTATAATTATATATAATATAAATCTATATACAGTATATACAGGAAAATATTTCTTAAATATATACAAGCATGTGTGTGTATTTATATATATACAGAATAATTATACACAGTGCACCCACATATTTTATGTAAACACAAACTTTTATTTTGCATGCGATTAATCGCGATTAATCGTTTGACAGCCCTAGCTTTTACCAAAGTCTATGCATTACAACAATACTAAATATATATATATATATATAATTTTTTTTTTATAATGAATTGTATGTTTATGTTTACTGTTGATTTGTATTGAATAACCTAAGATTTTTTCTTATCACCAGTGATAGACCATCCAAGTTTTGCTAAATTCAAAAAGTTCCTGGTTTGATAACATTACATTACAACAATATAACATGAGAATAAATGAAATAAAATCCGTAGCATGGCTTTATTTGACAGAGCTTGTATGATGTAATGGTTCCTGTGATTTGAGGTAAGCGTTGTCCCTTTGCTCCGGCAGATACTGTAACAGCCACCTGCAGGTGCTGGGCTTTATCCCGAAGAAGGAGCGCAAGAAGAAGCACGAGGCCCACGTGGAGTCGGTGGCCCTCAACATCACCGTTCCCTCTCTAGCCCTTAGAGACTCCAACGGGCTCGCCCCGTCCCTGACCCCGATGCACCTCTCGGACGCCGACCTCCTCGACCCCTTCGCCTTCTACGAGGAGGACACGGACGGGGAGGAGAGCGTGGCGCAGAAGAGCTTCGGGAGGCCTGTGATCGGCCTGAGAGTGACCACCCGTGACCCGGAGCGCGTCATCTCTGAGACCTGCACACTTCCGACCCCCCCACGCTTACCGAAACCCCCGCCGCCTCCTCCGCCGGCTCCACCTCCACCCCCACCCTCGGCGCGACTCGTCCCGCCACCTGCGCACACGGACCGGCCCGGGGCGGGTCAGACGCTGCTGTGCAAACCCGCTCCTCCTCAGACTGGGCCTTCTGTGTCGTCTGGGCTTCAGCAGAGACCTGTCCCCGCCGCAACCCCTCGCCCCCCCGACGGCCCGCCGCCCCGCTCCGTGGCCATGCGCCCCGCGGCCTTCACGGCGCCCCCTGTCTGCCTGCTCCGGCTACAGCACCTCGTGCAGCTCTACGCTCACAGACAGCGGGAGCACGGAGACCTGTTCCCACATCTCGGTACGCCCTCCTGTCTGCACACACACCCTTCTGTCCTACACACTCACTAACTACACGTTAGCCTCAGTCGGGTAGTGGATTTTACCGATAACCACTGTTGGGGAAAGTTACTTTGAAAAGAGATCCATTGCAATATTGCGTTACACCCTTAAAGGGATAGTTCACTTTGAAATGAATTTTTTTTTATTTATTTATTTTTTTTATTAAGGAATCAATATAAAAAAAGAGTACAAGTAAACAAACATAACAGTAAGAGGAAAAAAACAAACAAAATAATAATACAAAAGGAGAAAAGTGAGCCAACTTATACAAATATAAAATCAAAATCGACAGATGGCAATACGGATGCATCTATATCTCTCTTGAAATGAATTTTTGATATGTTTTATCTTACCTCAAGGGCATCTGAGATGTAGGTGTCTTTGTTTCCACAGCATTTTCAATTTTGACATTTTTCAGTCAAACCGTTGTTGTCTATCAGTCATACACTGGAGGCTAAGGGGGTCCACCAAAGATCATGCACAGAGAAGTCCAAATTAAACATGATTTAATGACTCGTAAATGTAAGTACACATTGATGGCCTAAGACACGAAACGAGCGATTTGTGTGAGAAAACCAACAGTATTTATATCGTTTTTACCTCGTGTAATCACAGTGATCTGAATCAGTTGTTCAATGTCCAACTGAACCGAACTGAATCAGTTCAATGTTACGCCGGAAGTGATCGCTTGCGTGTGACGTCACTCAATATTTACACTGAGATTTCGGAAGTTTTACCTTTTACTAAACATATTTAGATATACCGAAATCGTCTTCCATTGCGGTTTCCCGTATATATAAATATGTTTAGTGAAAGGTAAAACTTCCGAAATCTCTGTATAAACAAAGAGTGACGTCGGCACGCAAGCGATCACTTCCAGACCGAAGCGCCCGTGCCGTCAGATCATTTTGTCATGGCTCTGATTACACGAGGTAAAAACGATATAAATACTGTTGGTTTTCTCACACAAACCGCTCGTTTCGTGTCTTAGGCCATCAATGTTTACTTAGATTTACGAGTCATTAAATCATGTTTCATTTGGACTTCTCTGTGCATGATCTTTGGTGGACCCCCTTAGCCTCCAGTGTACGACTGATAGACAACAACGGTTTGACTGAAAAATGTCAAAATTGAAAATACTGTGGAAACAAAGACACCTACATCTTGGATGCCCTTGAGGTAAGATAAAACATATCAAAAATTCATTTCAAAGTGAACTATCCCTTTAAAAGACCTGTTCCCATTGCTTCATCCACCTCCTTTTCAAACCATGCACTTGTATACATTGTTTGTTATGTAGCCTGTAATGTTGATTTGTGAGAACTAGAATGCAGGTTTGAAATAAACCTCATCATCATCATCATGTGTGTTTTCGCAGGGCTAGACTGGTCTGAGGACAGTTCAGATGAAGATACAGAGGAGCTTGTTCCTCTATTGCCTCAGGCCTGTAGACTTCAGGAAAGAAGGTAAGAGATTCACTCCTCTGGCGCAGTAAATAAAATGCAATTTACGGTAACACTTTATTTTGATGCCCTCTTTTGAACATTCTGTTGACTATAAGTAACTACATGTCAGCTAACTCTCATTAGCTAGGGCCAGAGTATGTGAGCGGAGTGAAGCGGCAACAATTTCCCATCCACACTCCAAGCATTATATAATCACTCCGCTCCAGCTCCGCTCCGTGTTCACCATTTACCGCTCCCGCTCCACTCCTCGCTCACTGATATCAGAAACACCGCTCCGTGTTCGCTCCCCAAGGAAATTCAGAATAAAGTATTTAAGTATGCTTTAAAATCTCACAAAATGTCTCCTCATCATAATAGGTACATAGGCATATTAAACAAAAAAATAATAAAAAAAAACAATGTTAGGAGAATAGTTGCAATGTTGTTTTTTTGGATTTGGATAGTGTGCAAACTTTTCCTATGACATGCTATGCTTATTACAGGTTATCAGCATTATAAATTAAATATCATTGCTGCTTTTTGCAGAGCACATTTTGTTTGGAAAGAAGACAATAACTACGTTTTCATCAGTTATTTATTTACGGGTCGCTACATTTCTCACAGATTCATGCTCATTTAAAATCAAATACTGACAGATAGCCTACTGTATGATTACATTTGTTTGAATGCAATGCATTAGTGAGAAAGCGATTGCGTTGGTGAATAAGTGTTACCTGTTTAAAATGTGCTTTCACCCGATCCAGCCCGATCTCATGAAAGTCCGTAGGCTATCTATAGCACATATTTTATTTCTCGTGTGCATAGCCTACGATACGCACTTAATGGCAAGAAAGCACTTCACACCCATCCTAACCAAGGGGTTTAGTGTGCTTTATTTGCACGCAAAAACAATTTTTTGGCATATAATTGGCATGAGAAATAAAATTTGTGCTATAGATTCGCCCTTTCATGAGATCGTGGTGCCCGATCATGTTCAGTACAGGCTTGATAACTATAACCTCCCGCAGCCACTCATGTCCATCGGCGTCATCATAACCTTCACATTTTTTTTCTGATTTGAGTGATCCATCTGTATCATGCTAGCGTAATGTGTTTAACACGTGAATCCTTACTAAAAATGCAGTTCTATAATGAGCCGTTGCCATGAATTGTCCTCGTGATAGAGCGGTAGTGGAGCACGCTCGGAGCGAGTGAAAACCACGACGCTCCGACTTTTAAAAAATCCGCTCCGCGCTCCATTCAAAATCATGCCGCTCCACTCCTCGCTCCACTCCCACTCTACTCTGCTCACATACTCTGGCTAGGGCTGGGTAATAAATATCGATTTCTCGATATTAATCGATTCTCATTTTTACGAACCGATATCGATTCTTAAATCTCAAGAATCGATTAGTCATCCTGTTTCATTTGAATGAATGGATCATTGTATTGTGGCTGCGCGCATTCAAAAAATCGCAATAATCTTTGTCCTTTGTTACTATTGATATGAAACAAAGTCTCAAATTTCAAATTACGTCCATTTTCTTTAGAAATTCAAAAACATAAATAGCGTTTTGGCGCTGTGGCGTGAGATCGCTCTGGAGAAGCAGCAGCGCTGATCTCTCTTCCGGGTTAATAATACCAGTCACAGCGCGAAATAAACATGAATGAGCGTCTGAAAGTGTGTTAAAGATAGAGTACAACTTATCCAAATCCGTATCATGTCACATTGATTCGCTCAATCAGCGTCATATTTACCTCAGAAAACCCACATAAACTCGTTAGTCAGCTAGAAAAAATAACTCTATAGAGGAGCATTTTGCTAAATATATACGCCATATTACATATGCATTATAATCTTATTGTTCTTCAATATTTAATGCATATTTGAATAAATCTGGCAAGTTTTTATGACAGCCACCATTTAAATGTTTATATTTCATATAATCTTCCTATTATAAAAATAAATAAAAGTGTAATTTAAGTGTTTGTATAGCTACAAAACAGTTCATTATTACCTTCATATTAGGCTAATGAAGTCTATAGGCTACAACTAGACTCCCATAGTGCAGCATTAGTTAAGAGATTTGATTTCCTTGTGAAAATTTGCCATTTATTGTAACTGATATCCAAAATAATCGATATTGAATCTGAATCGAAATCGAATCGAATTGCAAGCTTGTGAATCGAAATCGAATTGAATTGTGAAATTTATGTCAATACCCAGCCCTAAGTATTAGTAGACTGTCTGCTTAATATCTGCTGCTAACACTTTATTGTGTTGCTCCTCCAACACACACTCTACTGACTATATGTAACTTCGCAACTACATGTCAACTTAATCTATCCCTAACCCTACGAGTCTACTAGAGTAGACTGAAAGTTAGTGCACATGTAGGTGCGACATTACTTATCCTCAACAGAATGCCATCCATATAAAGTCAAACCCAATTTACAGTTCAGTTCCTTCATCAGTGCTAGTAAAATGTTTAAGAGACAAAGCCATTTTTTCAATCATTTTATTACATTTTATAACTTTTTGGTGTCTCTGTTTGTGTGTGTGTGTGTGCCAGCTCCTCCAATGAAAAGCCTCTTTCCCGGCGGGCACGTCTGGCACAGCTCTGCTCGTACCTGCAGGAGAGGTACAAACACCTGTGCCGACAGGACAGGGCCGCCACCCGGCACAGCAGATACCGATACGCCTTCCGGAAAGCTCTGCTTCACGCTGCGAGCAAAGACCCAGACTGCACTGCACAACTCATTCAGAAGCTCAGCAAGAGCTCTCAGACCTCCGCCGGGTGCGTTCCTCAGCCCACATGTGTACCGCTGTCTCACCACTGTGTTTTCATTTTCATTAGGGCTGCACGACATTGGAAGAAAACTTGCATTGCGAAATTTAGTTTTTCTTCTATAATATATATTGTGAATATAAAAAAACAATTTCACCAGATGATTTGAATAGATCCATTTGAAAAGAATGAATCATTCTAGAATAAATAAGATGATTTTGTAGGGGAGGGAATTTTCATAGAAAACTATAAACAGATTACAAGCATAGATGCATACAATAAAATTGAAATAAGCAGTGCTTCGTTTTTCGGAAAAATCTAACTGTAATCGGGTACAGTTGTATTATTGAATAATCAAATTTAAAATTACAGATGAAATTGAATTAATACAATTTATCTTTTTTTAAAGCTACAAAAGTCTTTTTTGTTATTTGATCACCATTGGTGACACACACACAGCTGTGGATATAGTAGGCTGCTGACACTTTAAGACGAATGCACGGACATAATATAAATGACACTAATCTGTTTTCTTTCTCAATTGTTTACAACACATATCCGACTGTTTAGGGTACTCACCGAGACGGCATTTTGACTTAATTTTGCGTGCATGCGTCTGTTTAACCTCAAAAGAAAGAAAGGCATCTGCGCAACTCTAAAAACAGATGCAAATGATAAACTTTCACTCTATGATGTTAAAACGATATATTGTGCAGCCCCAATTTTAATGTTTGTGTATGTATTTTTCAGTTCAAGGTCTGCAATACCACAAAAGTATGAACGGGTAATATGTACGGGAACCACGAAGGGTCAAAACTGCAGCGACGTAGCTTTGCCATTTTCACGCCACTGTTTTCAACGTATCCTTTAATATATGCATACTTCAGGTAAAGTGAGCATGTGTTGGTGGTGGCCTGGTGTCAGTCTGAACACGTAACGCAGTTGTCAGGTGTGTGTTATGCTCTTGACAGCATGCCGCTGCAGATATCCTACTGAATCGCTCGCAGCAGCTGTTCTCCAGTTGCACGGCACGGTTCGCTGATGGACAGCAGTGCTCCGTTCCTGTGTTTGACATCACTCACCAGACACCTCTTTGTGACGAACATGCAAAGAAAATGGTGAGAAACCACACCTCATATGGATAACCTTAAAGAGATGGAAAAAAAGAAGAAATTTAGCCCGTGATTTACTCGCCTAGGTGTGTATGACTTTCTTACCAATACAATCAGAGTTTATATTAAAAAATGTCCTGGGTTATCCAAGCTTTATATTGTCAGTGGGTAAAGGATGAGATTTTATAGCTTAAAAAAGAGCTTTCATCCATCATAAAAGTGAATCCATCTATCATAAAAGTGGATATAAAAGTGCATCTATCCATCATAAAAGTGTATCTGTCCATGATAAAAGTGCATCTATCATGATAAATGTGCATTTGTCCATCATAAAAGTGCATCTGATGGACAGATGCATTTTTATGATGGATAGATGCACATTTATCATGATAGATACACTTTTATCTTGGACAGATGCACTTTTATGATGGATAGATGCACTTTTATCATGATAGATGCACTTTTATGATGGATAGATGCACATTTATCATGATTGATGCCCTTTTATCATGATAGATGCACTTTTATGATGGATAGATGCAATTTTATCATGGATAGATGCACTTTTATCATGGATAGATGCACTTTTATCATGATAGATGCACTTTTATCATGGATAGATGCACGTTTATGATGATAGATGCACTTTTATCATGGATAGATGCACATTTATTATGATAGATGCACTTTTATGATGGATAGATGCACTTTTATCATGATAGATGCCCTTTTATCATGATAGATGCACTTTTATGATGGATAGATGCACTTTTATCATGGATAGATGCACTTTTATCATGGATAGATGCACGTTTATCATGATAGATGCACTTTTATCATGGATAGATGCACTTTTATCATGATAGATGCACTTTTATGATGGATAGATGCAATTTTATCATGGATAGATGCACTTTTATCATGGATAGATGCACTTTTATCATGATAGATGCACTTTTATCATGGATAGATGCACATTTATCATGCATAGATTCACTTTTATCATGATAGATGCACTTTTATCATGGATAGATGCACATTTATCATGATAGATGCACTTTTATCATGGATAGATGTACTTTTATCATGGATAGATGCACGCTTATCATGATAGATGCACTTTTATCATGGATAGATGCAGTTTTATGATGGATAGATGCACTTTTATCATGGATAGATGCAGTTTTATGATGGATAGATGCACATTTATCATGGATAGATGCAGTTTTATGATGGATAGATGCACTTTTATCATGATAGATGCACTTTTATCATGGATAGATGCACTTTTATCGTGGATAGATGCACATTTATCATGCATAGATGCACGTTTATCATGATAGATGCACGTTTATCATGGATAGATCAGATGCACTTATCATGGATAGATGCTGCACTTTTATGATTGATAGATACACTTTTATCATGGATAGATGCACTTTTATCATGATAGATGCATTTTTATCATGATTGATGCACTTTTATGATGGATAGATGCACTTTTATGGACAAAACAGAAACAGCCATTCACGGCCATTATAAAGCTTGGAAGAGGCCAGGACATTTTTTAATATAACTCTGATTGTATTCGTCTGAAAGAAAAATGTCATATACACCTAGGATGGCTTCATGGTGAGTAAATCATGGGCTAATTTTCATTCTTGGGTGAACTATCCTTTTAAAGGGATGAATTAAAAGCACAGAATTGGTTGTAAGTAAATGTGTGTTTGTGGCAGGATAATTTTCTGCGTGGAGATGGCAACAGACGCAGTCTGCAGCAACAGCGGCGTCCACGTAAGAAGACCAAACCACCTGCACTGACTAAGAAACACAAGAAGAAGAGACGACGAGGTCCTCGCCGACCGCAGAAGCCCATTCCCCCAGCCGTGCCACAGGGCAACTTACTAATGCCCTCCCTCTCACTGCCCGCCCACCACGCCCATGTCAGGTGCCCAATCACAGTCTTGCTTCACAAACGTGTTGTCGTTACAGTCCTAAATGGCATAGCACATCACAAGTACCAGTCACTCAAGAATGGCTCCTCCGAGAACAGTTCACACAAAGTATATGTGTGTCCACTGGGGCCAGTAAAGCGTGGGACTGCATCAGTTTTGCACAAACTTTTTTAATGGCATGGGATCATTAAAAATTCTGAAATTAGGATCTCTTCATTTGAAGGCCATTAAAAATGTAAAAAGTATTTTTTTCTTAGGCATTCACTTTTAATAAGAGACGTTCAATCTGAAGCCTAGGTACTCTGCATCTTCCAGGTCCACCAGAGCTAAGAGATAGAAGTAGATTCTTTTTAGTTTAGTTGACATAAATTAAAATCTCAAAATCTTAAGAGGGGATAACATAAAGCTTTGTTATTTTGGCCAAAATAACAAACAAATCTTCCTTTAAGGGGGTTAGAAATAACCAAATTAACTGTCCAATAATCTGGAGAAAATGTGTATAATCATCGGGTATGAATCAGAATTGTCGCAAGGTTACTATAACCACCATTAGGCTTGGAGCAACAGTTTAAACTCTGTCACTACTTTAATTGCTAGCTTCCCGAATAATACCTCCGCTGGTTTAAGGACAGACATGAACCCCTGAAAACAGAGGTTTATTACCGACATCGGGAACAACACGAGGATCTGTGCTTGTGATGTGTTGGCCAACTGTTCATATTCATGTATTTCATAGAGTCTGTTTCTGACTTGATTCAACTAAAATCAGGGTTCGTACCAGGTGCTTTAAGTACTTGAAGTAATTGAAGTCCTGGAAAACCTTCGAAAACAGCCATTTTTTTTTATTTTTAAGTATTTTGAAAATTATTGATAAAACAATCTTTACACACAAAATTAAAGCTGCCATCTGTCTGATGTTAAAGTCCCTGTAAAGGCAATTCTACAAAAAAGTTCTAAACACATTATAAATGTATTGCTAAAACATATTACAAAGTCTGTGAACTGTGAAGTACTGAAATGTGGAGTTTGACCGTTAAACAGTTTTTCACCGTTGCAATTTTACGGATTGTTTGGGCGGAGCTAAAACAGGGCTCCGTGACGCACTGGAGCCCATGAGCTCCTGGACACGCCCCTATTTGATGACGCACAGAGTCTGATCTCTCCCCTAACACACAACACTCCCCGAACACATTCGCATTCACGGCTCAATCGCTAATGACTGTCAGTACAACTACAGCAGAGCCTACAGTTTTCTAGCTAGCTATGCCTTCGACACGGACATGCATGGGCTACAACCTGGATGCGATCATGTACAAAACAGATCGTATCTTCATTTAAATTCCCTAAAAACGATCACATCAAGAAGAGGTTTTTAGAGAGCCAACCTTGATGAAGAGCTGAGGATCACTGCCAACACCCGCCTCTGAAGTGATCATTTTACACGGGATCGTTTTATAAACTTTCCTCAGAGACAACTGGGATTCACTGATAATCCGCTGTTACTGGTGAACAGGGCCGCCTCAGCGTTCATCCTCCCGTCCCGAAAGCAGTATCAGCTAATATCACCGTCGACATCTTTCCCGCGAGTTCA
Source organism: Pimephales promelas (assembly GCF_016745375.1). Next base: position 21,009 of record NW_024121216.1, on the reverse strand, counting down.
GCGCGGCCAGAGGACACGCCCCCAGCATTTGAGAGCAGAGATAACTGCTCATTTTTTCATGATTTTTATTTTATGTACTTGTCGGCTTTTTTATCATTCAAATTCGGCTGGGTGGCTAATTACACATTTTGCTGTGGTGAGACAAACTCAGAACACATACTTAATTTTGACTTTACAGGGACTTTAATATAGAGCCATTTTGCATGGTATTGCTCACATAAATACCTTCGTCAATCATATATTCATGGGAGAAAATAATGGGAAAGCGATATCTTTGTCATAGTATCCTTTCAGTGGTTAAAGTTAGCGCTGGCATTGCATGTGCTGCACTTTATTTGTACCCTTTTGTTTTATTAGTTTATTTATCTATTTACCTTTTTTAGAATTTAAAAGATAATAAATAAAGAAATTGTTTGATAAGTGAGATCTCTGGTTGTAGTTCTTGAAAAAATCCGAGTCATTTGATCCGACAGTATCTGTACTACGAACCCTGTAAAAGTACTTTATTTTGCGCTTGCTCTCGCAGGAGTCCGTCGACCCCCGAACTCAGTGCGGATGAGCTTCCTGATGACATCACAAACGAAATGCCTGACATTCCCAACGACCTCGAGCTGAACCAAGAAGATTTCTCTGACGTGCTGCCCAGACTCCCTGACGATCTGCAGGATTTCGACCTTTTTGAGGGTACGGTCACATGTGATTATATGACAGCAGAATATGGTCGAGACTTGAGGGTGGGCTCTCGACTCGGGGGCAAGCGAGCCCTCACACAGACTACCCTAGCATTGTTGCAGTTTTGCACCAGTTTGTCAATCTTCTTGTTAGTTGGCATGTTTGCACTTTGTCTGAGTTGTCTTTGTGGATCCAGGTAAGAATGGAGAGTTGTTGCCCACCACAGAGGAGGCAGAGGAGCTAGTCCGAGCCCTGCAGGCGATGGGCTCGTATCCCGACTCCCTGGCCTGTTTGTCCTCGATGGGTGAACTGACCCCGGCGGACGGGGTGGACCACCGCACCATGGCTGTGTTCTCCGGGTCAGGGGTCACGACGACCGGCATTGGAGATCTTCTAACCAGCCGAGAGACCTTTCACAATCTAGAACTGGAGGGGAACCTCCTCCATGCCCCAACAGACCATCATTTCCCAACATCCCCTTCTCCGCAGCCAACCCAGAGCGGCACCGCAAGCTCAAACGGGGGATTGACACAACGAACGTTTTCCCGAGCGCCCAAACCGGATACTCATTACAGCAGCGAGCCCTACAGGGATCACATCTCGCCCCGACACGGTGCCTCTTATCAAACCGACCCGCCTCTCCTATTGGAGGTGCCTTTGGGTGGAGCACCGGTTCCTCCGCGCACCTCCTGGAATAACCTCCCTCTCTCGCTCACCGACCCGGCTCAGTTCGGGAACCTCCTCACTGCTGAAACTCACCTTCTCTCCACCTCTCTGTCCACCCCTCCATCCACGTCCCACTCCACAATCCTGCAACCCAGCGCCGCGCTCTCCGCTCTTCCCCAAACCGGCCTCACCTCACCGTCGTCCTCGCCCTCCTCACGCGACCTCCTCACACACACCCACACACAACCTAAACTACAGCTCCCACAGTTCAGTGCAGCCTTCGGCCACCAACTGGCTTCCCACAGCGGGATCCCCAAAGACCTGCAGCCCAGCCATAGCTCCACAGCGCCCCCTACAGGCTTCAGCATCACCAGTGCCACTGCTGCCACGCCCCCATTCCCTCAGAGCAACTGAGGCCTTTCAAAGAAATAGTCACTCACTTTTCATTCGTGGAACATGAAAGAAATTTTGATCAATGTTCACTCTGCTATTTTCCATAAAACGAAACTTTAACGAGTAGTTCACTTTTGAAAAAAACTTTTGCTGATAATTTACTCACCCCCATGTCATCCAAGGTGTCCATGTCTTTCTTTCTTCAGTCGAAAAGAAATGAAGGTTTTTGATGAAAACATTCCAGGATTTTTCTCCATATAATGGACTTCAATGAGAACCAAACGGTTCAAGGTCCAAATGAGAGATTCAGTGCAAACTGTTCAAAGGGTTTTAAACGATTCCAGACGATGAATAAGGGTCTTATCAAGGACCCTTCGAGTCATGACTCGAAAAAAGATTTGTTCATTTTGATGAACAGGAGAGTCACGAACGTGCATCACAGAACAGAGCAAGGCGAGCATTTGAGCTTATAAGACTTAAACTTTGTTATTTATTTATTAAATGAGCGATCGTTTCGCTTGATAAGACCCTTATTCATCGTCTGGAATCGTTTAAAGCTCCTTGAAGCTGCATCTGAAACTGTCTTTTGGACCTTGAACCATTTGGTTCCCACTGAAGTCCATTATATGGAGAAAATCCTGGAATGTTTTCATCAAAAACCTTAATTTCTTTTCGACTTGGATGACATCTTGGATGACATGGGGGTGAGTAAATCATCAGCAAAAGTTTTTTTAAAAGTGAACTACTCCTTTAAACGGTGACCAAGATCTGTCAAGCTCCAAAAAAGCAATTTCTGCACATTCAAACCTGTGCTTAACTAGTTATGACGTGACAACCGAGGGCGTTTTGGCAAACATGTTTTCACTCCCAACTCGTTACACATCGACACTCAATGCGGGTAATCAGATCAGGACGCATTTAATTCATTGCGCTTGTAAAAGTAGAAATGATTTCATCACCCCTACCCTAAACCTACTCACTTCTCAACGATATAAAACACTTAACAGGAAAATAAAAGTAAACTATTCATTTTATTATATTATTTTAAGGTAGGCTATTTATTGCAAAAAACTGGAAGTATAAAAATATAATTTCCTCATGATAAAATCCTCATTGCATCTGTGTATTGGTGCCAGAGGTTTCTCATTGAAATCAATGGATTATCCTGTGCGTTAAAAAGTGGTACCAAGGGGCCCTGACCTAGTTGGGAGTGAGAATGTGTTGGTTTGGCATCATTGATGTCGAATCTAGTGTGAAGTCTTCGCATGCCATATTATTAGATACATATTTGCCTATTTGCACACAAATTTTGAGTTTGAGTAACCCCACCAAGTTTTCAGTGCGATTAACGTATCTGAACAGCTATTAATGCGCCTGTTTAGATACACACTGAAAAGAAAACGGGCTGACCAATAAACCTCTTGCTATTAGTGCAACAAGTCACTTTTATGGAGCTTGAATGGCCCAGCTTTCATTGCATGGAGAAGAACAGCGTGAACATGCTTGAAAACATATTTGTGTTCTACAAATGAAAGTCAGTCGTGGGTTTAGGGTGAACTAACTGACTGACACCATAGACCAGCAGCAGATTTGGGTCTTTCCAGACACGTATCGCTGCTTGGTCAGTCAACAGTGTCCATCCCATGCTTATTGTTGTACTGAACCAAGAATTGTCTTCTGCCCTCACATATACCCCCTTTTTCAATGGTGCTAGTGCTGGAGCCTGTGATCCACCTCAGACCGACCCATATTTCTACTGACTTGTGAGCAAAACGATGATCTGACTGACTACATTACTACATTACCTGCTCACGTGTATTGCAATCTCAGTTTACTCCTGTTTTGAGAACTTAATTTCACATCCAGAGTAATTATCGTCAGAGAAAATCTACGTAGAAATGTCAATTTTTCGGAGTCTTTTGCCATCCATTGGCCCCTAATGTCACTATTTCTTCTATTGAGACCAACGGGTGTACGAGCTAAGGATCAAAACCACCTTTTCTTCAGTGAAAACGTGCAAAAGGGTGCCGTGCACCAGCACTGTGACAGTGGGAAAGGGGTGATGGTCTGCTGTACTAACGCTAGTGAATCGTCTTCTACCATACTAGTTATTTCTCACATGAAATGAGGATAGCAGGTGTCCTGTTGAGTCCTTGTGTTAAGGCCCAGGTGTACTTCATTTTCTGTGTTCAGCTCAAGCCTTTCGAAGTATGCTCCTTTAGCCGTGCGTATACTTTGTTATCAAGTCACTCACACATGCGCTGTTGCCACAAAAATGAGGTTGCATGAACCCGGATGGACGAAGTATACTTTGGGCTTTAGGAAGATGCTTGTGTGTGTGTGTTGGCTGGAGAAAAAGGAGGACAAGACCCTGGTTTATGCTTGGTATTAGCATCCATCTCAGGTGATCTGATCACAAGTGTTAGGCTAAGAAGTTCTCCTTTACACCAGGTGTTATCATGCATGTCCTGTGACCTCATGAAGGGTTTTGTAGGGTATATCGTTCGTTCACATTAGCAGCGACACAATCCCACTCATTTCAATGGACAGCTGGAGATTTCCAGTGACAGAAAGGATCGAGACAAAGTTGAGATGTTTAACTTTATGCAAATTAATGGCTCTTTTCCACTACACAGTACTAGCTCGACTCGGCTCGCCCTTGTTTGGTTTTCCACTTTGTAAAAGTTGTACAAGAGAGAATCGTCACCATAGCTTGTTTTCACGTGACGTCACGCCACTGTGTTGCCATGGCACGAAATGCAGATGGAGGGCAGGAAGTGATTTTTTCTATATTTAGGAAGCACTATAACACACTCAAAATGCCTATGATTTGCGTCATTTATGGTTGCTCAAATTGATCAAACTACGAGGAGTTTTTATCGTGTGCCCAAAGTTGTTGTTCATAAGGGTGGAAAATACAAGAAATCGACAGAAAAACACCGGGAAAAATGCCTTGCAAACCTACGTCTGCAGTCGGGAGGAGCCGAATGGGAAAATGCCTGTGTGTGTGTGCAGTGATCACTTCGTCAAATGTGAGTTAATACATTATTTATGCGGCTTATAATTACATTATTCAGGTGTTTAAATACACTTATGTGGCTGTTTGTGTAACGTACCAGTTTCCGAACTTTGTAAAGTCAAAGTATGTCTGTAAGACGAGTTAGTTGCTGATATCTACAGGCAAATCTCTCAATTCAGTTGAAAATCGGTCCTCTTCATAACGTAAGGATCACGTCCAACATATGTTTCGATTTTCTGTTTATATATATTTCTCTTGTAATAGCGTCTAAAGTAGTACAGTACGGATTTTCCTCCATCTCGTCCATTGCGCTCTTCACTCCTTGCCCTCCATCTGCATTCCGCGCGTCAACACAATCACGTGACTGCAAACCACCTATTCACTGCGTCATCATTGCACGCGCCAGATGGAGTATTCAGAATAATCCCGCCATGTTTAAATAGTTACTAAACTTACTACTATTATTATGGCAACTCGGAAGAATACGGCGTGGTTAAACGAGGAGGTGCAGACTTTCCTTTGTTTGGTTGCCGAAGAGAGGATCCAGTGAGAGCTTGATAGGGCAACGAGGAACGAAAGGCGTCGACCAGTTACTATTTGTGGCGGTGCGAGCGAAACGGAGCGAAAAGCGAGTCGAGTCGAGTTGGGACTGGTAATGGAAAAGCGCCATAAGAGCGACTTTCGGGAGCGACAACCAATAGGAGCAAGCTGACATTCAGTTCAATCTATATCTTTTATTTACATACAAATGTCTTTTACGTCCTTTAGTTTGTCAAGAGATTTAAAGCGCAGTTATTGAAGATAACACAAAAAAGATGAGATATCGCATGTGCGAACGTGCTCCAGTGCGCAAGAACGAGTTTATGATTGAATCTGGAAATAAAGCCAAATAACAGAACCGTGAGAATCAGTCCTCAGACGCCACGTCTTTATTTATTGCAAAACATCTCAATTCTCAAAACATTCGATCTCAAACAGGTTCATTAAAAGAGGCTATTACCCCAACGCCTGTGTGACATCATTAACCAGCGTGGTTGAACGACCAGTTTGTGACGAAACGGTTTCGGGAAACAGTTGCATTTGCCCTTTTGCTACAGATAAATAGCCGCGATGGCAAAGAGCACTTGCTGTTTCTCGTTCACCTTTAATAGGCATTTTATGGACTAATTCCATTCTTATTGAGGCTATTTTCACACGGAAACGATTCTGAAGAGAAAACGCAAAAGTGGCGTTGCATTATCACTTTTTATTCTGCGTTTAGACGAGCGTTTTGGGTGGGAAATCCGCGTGCATATGGTGACGTAAAAGTGTGTGATATTCAATGTAGTGTGCTCTCCAGGCGGCTAGGTGGCGATGTGGAGCACTGCCACACAACAACACCAAGTCTGCGCGCACATGCGTACAACCTTCATTGTCGCGGCTGAGGAGCGTTTTAAAGATTTTCACTCTGGACGGTGGTTTCACTTTTTTTCGTCGTTTTTAAGCCCCAAAAACGCGTCTTCATGTAAACGAAAGGCACATCCGATAAAATATTTTTACGTTTTCACCCGCGAGCGTTCTCGTGTAAACAGGGCCTTAGGCCGTGTGTCCACCAAAGCGTTTTTCCACGCTCCTGGCGTATGTTTTCAATTGTTTTCAATGGGAGCGCCGCGTTTTTTAAACGCCATGAGCGTGCAAGGCGCTGAGCGTTTTTTTCGCGCTGAAGCGCCGAGCGCCTGGCGTTTTTACTGGTCGCCGGAAGTTGAAAAATGTTCAACTTTAGAATAGATAAAACGCAGCGCTCATCACTGTCACTTTTTACCCTGCTGTCCAATCATAGTGGAGGAGGGGCGGGACTAATACCACACCGACCAACTGTCAACATTCAAACTGCTGCGGATATTCTGTATCATAGCAACGAAACGTCTCAACGGAAAAAACGCTGCGCTGCCAAAACGCTCTCAAGCGCCCAAAGCACGACGTCTTCAGCAGAGCGTCTAGCGTTTCAGCTGTGGTGGACACACGGCCTTAGACTTTTCTGAACGATGAATGTCATTCACAAACGATACTAGGCAAACATCAGTGGGAAATCTCTTCTCTGATTATGTGTGCAATAGTGAAAAAGAGGAACAATCTATCACTCGCAAAAGATCAAACGACAACGACGGACTAAATCATGTTCAAAAAGCCATTTAAATCTGAGATTTTGACTAATTTGATCAATGCCACCTTTATAGTTGCACCTTGCTCGTAAAATTGTCCCAGAGATTCAGCATTGCATGAGAAAGTCGTTCTCTCGTGTCTCGTGTAATGTTGCATCTCTGGAAGTGTGTTTGGGTCACCCAAGATGGATACCAGGTATGAAGAAAACCAGCCAGTAGCCCAGAATGAACAGCCAACAAACCTTCTGTCTCAGATATCAGGGCTGGTCTAAGCTTGACGTGGTCTACCATACGACTTGTAATCAGGACACAAATCTGTATGATTCGGTGATGGGTTTTTGCACACGCTCAGTGGACCCGGCCTGGACTGCCCACTTCATCACACGGTTAATGAAAGCAATAATCTCCTCCGCAGAGCCAGTCTTCAGGTGATCAACGGTTTCATTCACGACTTACAGCAAAGATCCCAACCTTGTAACAACACTGACATGGAACTCATTCAGCGAAGAGGAAACAGAATAATGACACTCTGAGGTAATTCTTTTGCCAAATATATGGGTTACAACGTTGGTTTTTCTTCATGGTGCTTATCAGTTTAGAGCCTCGTTTGGTCCTCTTAACACAAGAGCCCTTGGTGGCAAGGTGTAGAGTACAGTAGAGGCGGCGGGAGGAAACGACCCTGCCTTTGCTGTGCCGACATTTGGTGCAATTTCTTCTCCAGACTTCCACTGAAGTGTCCACTTCAAACTTAGACCCCCGTAAGTCAGCCTTACGCCACGTGGGACCAACGATCCCTGCAGATTTCAAAGTTATGACCGTAAAACCAAGGTTTCGGGTAGATTTTAGACACTGAACGATGATCATTGTTAGGTATTTAAATATATTTATAAAATAGAAACCTCTAGCTTGGGTTTTATTGGTTGAATCGAGAGAAACTAGACATTTGCAAAATACGTGTTGGAACTGACGCATTTAATGGGATTGGTAGTTTTAATGGCTATCAAAACTCCGATTGATTGATTGGTGTTGTGTACCTGTGTCTTTTGTTCTGACGAAGAGACCGTGATCATGTGCAACAGTGTTTTTGATAGCTATTAAAAAGTAACAGTCAGTGGTCGCTAAAAAACATAAAACCACAACCATGGCCCTTATTCACACCAATCTCACGAGTCCAAAGGATTCATGAAACACCATTAGAATTAAAATGTGCAAATCGCCATAAATGATTACACTGAATAAAACCAATGTGACGTTTCACTTAAAGGAGTAGTTCACTTTTGAAAAAAAACTTGCTGATAATTTACTCACTCCCATGTCATCCAAGATGTCCATGTCTTTCTTTCTTCAGTCGAAAAGAAATTAAGGTTTTTGATGGAAACATTCTCCATATAATGGACTTCAATGGGAACCAAACGGTTCAAGGTCCAAATGAGAGTTTCAGTGCAAACTGTTCAACGGGCTTTAAACGATTCCAGACGATGAATAAGGGTCTTATCAAGCGAAACGATCACTCATTTAATAAATAAATAAATAACAAAGTTTAAGTTTTATAAGCACAAATGCTCGCCTTGCTCTGTTCCGTGTGACTCTCCTGTTCGAACTCGTTCATCAAAATGAGCAAATATTTTTCCGAGTCAATTTGTTCGTTTTGTTCGTTGACTGAACCAAATGACTCGGAAAAAGATTTGTTCATTTTGATGAACGAGTTCGAACTGGAGAGTCACGAACGTGCATCCCAGAACAGAGCAAGGCGAGCATTTGAGCTTATAAAACTTAAACTTTGTTATTTATTTATTAAATGAGTGATCGTTTCGCTTGATAAGACCCTTATTCATCGTCTGGAATCGTTTAAAGCCCTTTGAACGGTTAAACTCTCATTTGTACCTTGAACCGTTTGGTTCCCATTGAAGTCCATTATATGGAGAAAAATGCTGGAATGTTTCCATCAAAAACCTTAATTTCTTTTCGACTGAAGAAAGAAAGACATGGACATCTTGGATGACATGGGGGCGAGTAAATTACCAGCAAAAGTTTTTGGAAAGTGAACTACTTTAAGAATGATTTATAGAAAGGATTCGGTTCGTTCTCACGTCAACGGTCTCATTGAATCGAATGATTCCTAAAACTGCTGTTACGAACACCCAATTCATTTCTGAAACCAGTGTAGTATAAACTTGCATTAAATCAGTGTAGAACCACTCTAATTGTAAGTATTGAGTTTATGAAGATTTGGCGTTTGTTGAGTGCCCGAACGATCACGCAATTTGGACTGTTTTGAGGGTATCCTTGATTAAGTGAATCTCAAGGTGTTCAGATGCACTTTCACCTGCACTATGTTCCACGGTTACTTGCGCGAAAGCCTGATACTTGTGAACGAGTCGGCTTTGGTTACTTACCCCACTCTCTGTTTCTCCGAGGAGCTGAGACGTTGTGTGTGTGTGTGTGTGTGTGTGTGTTACTACTGTGTGTGCTGTGCGGGTCGGCTGCACAGAAACCGCTTGCACTCTGCGTTCGGATGGCTGACTGATTCCTGTACTCACTGAATGTACTGTAGGACCGTTTTTAAAAAAAACTCATAGGATAGTCTAGTCACCTTTTGTTATCGGTCTTTAATTTGTCTAAGGTATTTTTTTGTATACAAAAGTTTACATTTTTATGTATATTTTTCTTGTGTAAAAAAATTATGTAATAAGTGTATAAACATTGTATGTAATATCTGTATATAGAGTGACAAATTTTGATCTTGTTTTTTGATGTAAGGATTAAAATTGTGTGAATTTGCTCCGTTTTCACTGCCGTTTTGGACCTGTTCTGCTGTTCTCTACACACTCGTCTACAACCCTGATAGCACACGTACATCTGCAAGATGTCTGTTAAAGATCACTTAATTTGGAAAGCATCTGCTGCCATTTACTAACATCTGATAGACATCTTTAAGATATCAGTTTAACCCTCTGATGGTCCTCGGTCACTTCTGACCGAATCATTTTCTGTTTTGAATTTAAAAAAAATCACAACTTCATCGGAAGGTTGTGATACTTGGTGACTTTTCTGGCATTTGGTATGTGAATACAAAAAAAAAATTTAGGTCATGATCTGAGCATGCTAAGTGGTCATAAAAAAAAATAAAAAAAAGTCACACTCGTGGTTTTCGGTCAAAAATGACCGACCTATAGGAAATGAATGGGAAATGTACAAAAACACAAATCTACAAATCGTTCACGATTCTAAAAGAAAGCACACCGCAGGAAAGGGGTGACACTACAACATCAAGAGTGCAAAAAATTCACACTCACCCCCACACACATACAAACACACTTTTATACACACACACACACACCAATAAAATCAGAACACAAAAAATCTGTTTTGAAATTTTTAAAAATCACAGCTTCATCTGAATGTTACGAAACTTGGTGACATTTCTGGCATTAGGGATGTGAACACTAAAAAAAATTGAGTACATGATCAGAGCATGCTAAGTGGTCGTAAAAAAAAAAAGTCACTATTTTGGTCTTCGTTCAAAAATGAACAAACACATTTTTATCACTATTTCTAAAAAAAAAAAAAAATTTAAATAAAAAAATCTAAAACTTGATAAGATTTGTTTCAAATATATATTCAAATCCACCAAAAAAAGTAAATGTGTTCATAAACATCTGTGGAATTCACATGCCTCTCCATAGAGAACTGTACATGCCATCTAGTGGTTACACCATTATTCTACGCTTTTTCTCTATACTGTAACCAGATGGTGCTAATTTTCTTAAAAAAAAAAATTTTTTCTGTGGCCTAGACTCTATATTAAACTAAAATACTGCATTAATAATTAAAAATTAATAATAATATATATATACATCGTAAAATATATATTTTTTTCCATGGAAAAAATAGACCATAAATATTGCATAAATACTAATAAATTCAATCAAATTGTCTCAAAATACTGAATTAAAATGAATAAATATTATAGAACAAAAATAAATTGCATTGGTTTTTATTGGGATGGAGGAAGTTTCATTTTTAGGTGTCCGGTCACTTCTGACTGCAGAAGGCTCAGGGCGTGACTCCTAAACGAAGACCATCAGAGGATCAACATACTAGTCTGGTAGGAAGGGGGGGGTTCACCTGCACCCGAAAGATATATTTTTTTTAACCTAGTTTTTTGTAATCCTTAAGGTGTCTAGAAAATGAATTTTGATGTTCCCCGCGCAAATTTTTGTCCCATATGTGATTTTTTGTATCATCTTTTGTGTCCGTGCTTGATTTTTGGCTGCGGAAAATGAAAACTTTAAATCTACATAGAATCTGAACAATACATCCTACAGACACAATCTACCCCATTTTCTCTTCGTCTTTGCATGAGGAATTGATAGATATGAGGATTGTCATGATTAGATGATGTATAGTGCATAAAAACTCAAATAAACACCAAAAAATGGTGACATTGGATCACTGGAACTCCTGTCCTATGGACCCTTCTGATATATGTTTTCTAACTTTTATATTTTTACAGTCTTTAGGATGTCTAAGAAGCAAATGTTGATGATCCCCACCTGAAATATTGTCACATGTATGTATTTTCTGGCTATATTGGTTGCCACCCTGGATTTCCAAAAAAGCACATATAGGCAGTCTGTTTTTCTCCTTTAGTTTTCAATTTGATAAATCTCCTCCATTTTTCATAACTGGCTATGTAAATTATTGTTGAGCACATGTTGAGCTTGTTCCCAATGTTCACTTGTTGCACATTAAAAATATAACATAGATATTTTAATTAAATAATACATTTTAAGATACAACGTGTTGAAAAATATGCATTAATTAAAAATCACATCATGTAATTAGGATTCACTGGTAATGTGAGGTTTATTTAACATACATTTTTAAACTAACTACACAAATACATAGCCTACACCATGCACCAACACACAATTAGAAAGGTCTTTCTTGGTGAAGAGCATTTAGCGTTATGGAAGCCCACATTAACTGGCAGATAATGGTCTCTCCAGGTTTCTGTTAAGTTGAAAAAAAAATGTTATGCTTAATAATTAATTAATTATACTTTCATTATTATTATTATTACTACTGCTGAGGGAATGTGTTTCATCTCGAGTGGGACAATCTGAACAAAATAACAACAAACATTCATGGCTCAAGTGTGGTGAACTGGACCGGTGGGATCATGATACAGGAGGTGAAACCTGAATTTGATGCCCCCAACTCTCTGGAAATTCCACGAATGCTCCCACTCTACGAGTGGAACAAGACGCGCTCCCTTATGGTAGATATACCTGAGACCCTAAATTCATCATCAAGTCATGATTAGATGATGTATAGTGCATAAACACTCAAATGAACACCAAAAAATGTAAAAATAAATTGTGACATTGGATCACTGGAACTCCTGTCCTCAGGACCCTATTGATATATGTTTTCTAACTTTTGTACTTTTACAGTCTTTATGATGTCTAAGAAGCAAATTTTGATGATCCCCACCTGAAATAACTATCTGTCCATCATAAAAGTGCATCTATCCATCATAAAAGTGCATCTGTCCATCACAAAAGTGCATCTATCCATCACATAAGTGCATCTGTCCATCATAAAAGTGCATCTATCCATCATAAAAGTGCATCTATCCATCATAAAAGTGCATCTAACCATCATAAAAGTGCATCTGTCCATCATAAATGTTCTATTATTTAAAATGCAAAAAAAAAAAAAATAATAATAATAATATTATTATTTTCAAGGTAAAAAGGATTCTTTTGCCTGGATCCACGCCGAAGAAAACGTCTAAATGTCACGTTTTTAATGAAGCAGCCTAATTAGTAAAATGTCTATTTTCTTGGGCGTCCCCCAGCTCCTCGTTTAAGCAAAAGGTACCCTGTCCATCTGTTTCACGGAGCAGCAGCCAGCGCGCGCATCTCATTAGTAACCTGACCTGCATGGCCAAACGTCCGCTGAGCAGAAATCAGCTCTCAGAGCCTCAGTATGACTATTACTGTGTTATTGAAAAAGGTACCCCAGGCCACCCCCTAGAATCGCCAGTGCCTCTATCAGAATCCAGAGTTTTGAGAAGATTGGGGATACTTAATTTTTCGCCCAAAAAAAAAAAACGTAAGGGGTAACACTGTCGTTTTTTTTTTCCTGGTCGAAATTTTGAATTTCGATATCTCAGCTCTGGAAGGGTCTAGAGCCTCCATTGTTGCACTCAGGTCTAAGTCTCATGGCCCTCTATCAGAATCCAGAGTTTTGAGAAGATTAGGGATACTTAATTTTTCGCCCCAAAAAAAAAACCATAAGGGGTAACACTGTCGTTTTTTTTTCTGGTCGAAATTTTGATTTTCGATATCTCAGCTCTGGAAGGGTCTAGAGCCTCCATTTTTGCACTCAGGTCTAAGTCTCATGGCCCTCTATCAGAATCCAGAGTTTTGAGAAGATTGGAGAAACTTCATTTTTCGCCCAAAAAAAAAAAAAACGAAAGGGGTACCACTGTGGGCTTTTTTTTTCGGGTCGAAATTTTGAGTTTCGATATCTCAGCTCTGGAAGGGTCTAGAGCCTCCATTTTTGCACTCAGGTCTAAGTCTCAAGGCCCTCTATCAGAATCCAGATTTTTGAGAAGATTGGGGATACTTAATTTTTTGCCCCAAAAAAAAAAAAAACGTAAGGGGTAACACTGTCGTTTTTTTTTCTGGTCGAAATTTTGAATTTCGATATCTGAGCTCTGGAAGGGTCTAGAGCCTCCATTGTTGTACTCAGGTCTAAGTCTCATGGCCCTCTATCAGAATCCAGAGTTTTGAGAAGATTGGGGATACTTAATTTTTCGCCAAAAAAAAAAAACGTAAGGGGTAACACTGTCGTTTTTTTTTACGGGTCGAAATTTTGATTTTCGATATCTCAGCTCTGGAAGGGTCTAGAGCCTCCATTGTTGCACTCAGGTCTAAGTCTCATGGCCCTCTATCAGAATCCAGAGTTTTGAGAAGATTGGGGATACTTAATTTTTCGCCCAAAAAAAAAAAACGTAAGGGGTAACACTGTCGTTTTTTTTTCTGGTCGAAATTTTGATTTTCGATATCTCAGCTCTGGAAGGGTCTAGAGCCTCCAATTTTGCACTCAGGTTTAAGTCTCATGGCCCTCTATCAGAATCCAGAGTTTTGAGAAGATTGGAGAAACTTCATTTTTCGCCCAAAAAAAAAAAAACGAAAGGGGTACCACTGTGGTTTTTTTTTCGGGTCGAAATTTTGAGTTTTGATATCTCAGCTCTGGAAGGGTCTAGAGCCTCCATTTTTGCACTCAGGTCTAAGTCTCAAGGCCCTCTATCAGAATCCAGAGTTTTGAGAAGATTGGGGATACTTATTTTTTCGCCCAAAAAAAAAAAAAAAACGTAAGGGGTAACACTGTCGTTTTTTTTTCTGGTCGAAATTTTGAGTTTCGATATCTCAGCTCTGGAAGGGTCTAGAGCCTCCATTTTTGCACTCAGGTCTAAAGCTCACGGCCCTCTATCAGAATCCAGAGTTTTGAGAAGATTGGGGATACTTAATTTTTCGCCCAAAAAAAAAAACGTAAGGGGTAACACTGTCGTTTTTTTTTTCGGGTCGAAACTTTGAATTTCGATATCTCAGCTCTGGAAGGGTCTAGAGCCTCCATTGTTGCACTCAGGTCTAAGTCTCATGGCCCTCTATCAGAATCCAGAGTTTTGAGAAGATTAGGGATACTTAATTTTTCGCCCAAAAAAAAAAAACGTAAGGGGTAACACTGTCGTTTTTTTTTCGGGTCGAAATTTTGATTTTCGATATCTCAGCTCTGGAAGGGTCTAGAGCCTCCATTTTTGCACTCAGGTCTAAGTCTCATGGCCCTCTATCAGAATCCAGAGTTTTGAGAAGATTGGGGATACTTAATTTTTCGCCCAAAAAAAAAAAAACGTAAGGGGTAACACTGTCGTTTTTTTTCCGGTCGAAATTTTGAATTTCGATATCTCAGCTCTGGAAGGGTCTAGAGCCTCCATTGTTGCACTCAGGTCTAAGTCTCATGGCCCTCTATCAGAATCCAGAGTTTTGAGAAGATTGGGGATACTTAATTTTTCGCCCAAAAAAAAAAACCCGTAAGGGCCACTGTCGTTTTTTTTTTCGGGTCGAAATTTTGAATTTCGATATCTCAGCTCTGGAAGGGTCTAGAGCCTCCATTGTTGCACTCAGGTCTAAGTCTCATGGCCCTCTATCAGAATCCAGAGTTTTGAGAAGATTGGGATACTTAATTTTTCGCCCAAAAAAAAAAACGTAAGGGGTAACACTGTCGTTTTTTTTACGGGTCGAAATTTTGATTTTCGATATCTCAGCTCTGGAAGGGTCTAGAGCCTCCATTTTTGCACTCAGGTCTAAGTCTCATGGCCCTCTATCAGAATCCAGAGTTTTGAGAAGATTGGGGATACTTAATTTTTCGCCCAAAAAAAAAAAAACGTAAGGGGTAACACTGTCGTTTTTTTTTCCGGTCGAAATTTTGATTTTCGATATCTCAGCTCTGGAAGGGTCTAGAGCCTCCATTGTTGCACTCAGGTCTAAGTCTCATGGCCCTCTATCAGAATCCAGAGTTTTGAGAAGATTGGGGATACTTAATTTTTCGCCCAAAAAAAAAACCCGTAAGGGCCACTGTCGTTTTTTTTTCGGGTCGAAACTTTGAATTTCGATATCTCAGCTCTGGAAGGGTCTAGAGCCTCCATTGTTGCACTCAGGTCTAAGTCTCATGGCCCTCTATCAGAATCCAGAGTTTTGAGAAGATTAGGGATACTTAATTTTTCGCCCAAAAAAAAAAACGTAAGGGGTAACACTGTCGTTTTTTTTTCGGGTCGAAATTTTGATTTTCGATATCTCAGCTCTGGAAGGGTCTAGAGCCTCCATTTTTGCACTCAGGTCTAAGTCTCATGGCCCTCTATCAGAATCCAGAGTTTTGAGAAGATTGGGGATACTTAATTTTTCGCCCAAAAAAAAAAAAAACGTAAGGGGTAACACTGTCGTTTTTTTTTCGGGTCGAAATTTTGATTTTCGATATCTCAGCTCTGGAAGGGTCTAGAGCCTCCATTTTTGCACTCAGGTCTAAGTCTCATGGCCCTCTATCAGAATCCAGAGTTTTGAGAAGATTGGAGAAACTTAATTTTTCGCCCAAAAAAAAAAAACGAAGGGGTACCACTGTCGTTTTTTTTTCGGGTCGAAATTTTGAGTTTCGATATCTCAGCTCTGGAAGGGTCTAGAGCCTCCATTTTTGCACTCAGGTCTAAGTCTCATGGCCCTCTATCAGAATCCAGAGTTTTGAGAAGATTGGGATACTTAATTTTTGCCCAAAAAAAAAAACGTAAGGGGTAACACTGTCGTTTTTTTTTTCGGGTCGAAATTTTGAGTTTCGATATCTCAGCTCTGGAAGGGTCTAGAGCCTCCATTGTTGCACTCAGGTCTAAGTCTCATGGCCCTCTATCAGAATCCAGAGTTTTGAGAAGATTGGGATACTTAATTTTTCGCCCAAAAAAAAAAACGTAAGGGGTAACACTGTCGTTTTTTTTTCGGGTCGAAATTTTGATTTTCGATATCTCAGCTCTGGAAGGGTCTAGAGCCTCCATTTTTGCACTCAGGTCTAAGTCTCATGGCCCTCTATCAGAATCCAGAGTTTTGAGAAGATTGGGGATACTTAATTTTTCGCCCAAAAAAAAAAAACGTAAGGGGTAACACTGTCGTTTTTTTTTCGGTCGAAATTTTGAGTTTCGATATCTCAGCTCTGGAAGGGTCTAGAGCCTCCATTGTTGCACTCAGGTCTAAGTCTCATGGCCCTCTATCAGAATCCAGAGTTTTGAGAAGATTGGGGATACTTAATTTTTCGCCCAAAAAAAAAAAACGTAAGGGCCACTGTCGTTTTTTTTTCGGGTCGAAATTTTGAGTTTCGATATCTCAGCTCTGGAAGGGTCTAGAGCCTCCATTGTTGCACTCAGGTCTAAGTCTCATGGCCCTCTATCAGAATCCAGAGTTTTGAGAAGATTGGGATACTTAATTTTTCGCCCAAAAAAAAAACGTAAGGGGTAACACTGTCGTTTTTTTTTCGGGTCGAAATTTTGATTTTCGATATCTCAGCTCTGGAAGGGTCTAGAGCCTCCATTTTTGCACTCAGGTCTAAGTCTCATGGCCCTCTATCAGAATCCAGAGTTTTGAGAAGATTGGGATACTTAATTTTTCGCCCAAAAAAAAAAAAAACGTAAGGGGTAACACTGTCGTTTTTTTTCGGTCGAAATTTTGATTTTCGATATCTCAGCTCTGGAAGGGTCTAGAGCCTCCATTGTTGCACTCAGGTCTAAGTCTCATGGCCCTCTATCAGAATCCAGAGTTTTGAGAAGATTGGGGATACTTAATTTTTCGCCCAAAAAAAAAAACGTAAGGGCCACTGTCGTTTTTTTTTTCGGGTCGAAATTTTGAATTTCGATATCTCAGCTCTGGAAGGGTCTAGAGCCTCCATTTTGCACTCAGGTCTAAGTCTCATGGCCCTCTATCAGAATCCAGAGTTTTGAGAAGATTGGGGATACTTAATTTTTCGCCCAAAAAAAAAAAAACGTAAGGGGTAACACTGTCGTTTTTTTTTCCGGTCGAAATTTTGAGTTTCGATATCTCAGCTCTGGAAGGGTCTAGAGCCTCCATTTTTGCACTCAGGTCTAAGTCTCATGGCCCTCTATCAGAATCCAGAGTTTTGAGAAGATTGGAGAAACTTAATTTTTCGCCCAAAAAAAAAAAACGTAAGGGGTACCACTGTCGTTTTTTTTTCGGGTCGAAATTTTGAGTTTCGATATCTCAGCTCTGGAAGGGTCTAGAGCCTCCATTTTTGCACTCAGGTCTAAGTCTCATGGCCCTCTATCAGAATCCAGAGTTTTGAGAAGATTGGGATACTTAATTTTTCGCCCAAAAAAAAAAAACGTAAGGGGTAACACTGTCGTTTTTTTTTCGGGTCGAAATTTTGAGTTTCGATATCTCAGCTCTGGAAGGGTCTAGAGCCTCCATTGTTGCACTCAGGTCTAAGTCTCATGGCCCTCTATCAGAATCCAGAGTTTTGAGAAGATTGGGATACTTAATTTTTTGCCAAAAAAAAAAAACGTAAGGGGTACCACTGTCGTTTTTTTTTCGGGCCGAATTTTTGAGTTTCGATATCTCAGCTCTGGAAGGGGCTAGAGCCTCCATTGTTGCACTCAGGTCTAAGTCTCATGGCCCTCTATCAGAATCCAGAGTTTTGAGAAGATTAGGGATACTTAATTTTTCGCCCCACCAAAAAAAAAACGTAAGGGGTAACACTGTCGTTTTTTTTTTCTGGTCGAAATTTTGAGTTTCGATATCTCAGCTCTGGAAGGGTCTAGAGCCTCCAATTTTGCACTCAGGTCTAAGTCTCATGGCCCTCTATCAGAATCCAGAGTTTTGAGAAGATTGGAGAAACTTAATTTTTCGCCCAAAAAAAAAAAAAACGAAAGGGTACCACTGTCGTTTTTTTTTTCGGGTCGAAATTTTGAGTTTCGATATCTCAGCTCTGGAAGGGTCTAGAGCCTCCATTTTTGCACTCAGGTCTAAGTCTCATGGCCCTCTATCAGAATCCAGAGTTTTGAGAAGATTGGAGAAACTTAATTTTTCGCCCAAAAAAAAAAAAACGTAAGGGGTACCACTGTCGTTTTTTTTTTCGGGTCGAAATTTTGAGTTTCGATATCTCAGCTCTGGAAGGGTCTAGAGCCTCCATTTTGCACTCAGGTCTAAGTCTCATGGCCCTCTATCAGAATCCAGAGTTTTGAGAAGATTGGGAAACTTAATTTTTCGCCCAAAAAAAAAAAACGTAAGGGGTAACACTGTCGTTTTTTTTTCGGGTCGAAATTTTGAGTTTCGATATCTCAGCTCTGGAAGGGTCTAGAGCCTCCATTTTTGCACTCAGGTCTAAGTCTCATGGCCCTCTATCAGAATCCAGAGTTTTGAGAAGATTGGGGATACTTAATTTTTCGCCCAAAAAAAAAAAAACGTAAGGGGTAACACTGTCGTTTTTTTTTCGGTCGAAATTTTGATTTTCGATATCTCAGCTCTGGAAGGGTCTAGAGCCTCCATTGTTGCACTCAGGTCTAAGTCTCATGGCCCTCTATCAGAATCCAGAGTTTTGAGAAGATTGGGATACTTAATTTTTCGCCCAAAAAAAAAACGTAAGGGGCCACTGTCGTTTTTTTTTCGGGTCGAAATTTTGAGTTTCGATATCTCAGCTCTGGAAGGGTCTAGAGCCTCCATTTTTGCACTCAGGTCTAAGTCTCATGGCCCTCTATCAGAATCCAGAGTTTTGAGAAGATTGGGATACTTAATTTTTCGCCCAAAAAAAAAAAACGTAAGGGGTAACACTGTCGTTTTTTTTCGGGTCGAAATTTTGATTTTCGATATCTCAGCTCTGGAAGGGTCTAGAGCCTCCATTTTTGCACTCAGGTCTAAGTCTCATGGCCCTCTATCAGAATCCAGAGTTTTGAGAAGATTGGGGATACTTAATTTTTCGCCCCAAAAAAAAAAAACGTAAGGGGTAACACTGTCGTTTTTTTTTCGGGTCGAAATTTTGATTTCGATATCTCAGCTCTGGAAGGGTCTAGAGCCTCCATTTTTGCACTCAGGTCTAAGTCTCATGGCCCTCTATCAGAATCCAGAGTTTTGAGAAGATTGGAGAAACTTAATTTTTCGCCCGAAAAAAAAAAAAACGAAGGGGTACCACTGTCGTTTTTTTTTTCGGGTCGAAATTTTGAGTTTCGATATCTCAGCTCTGGAAGGGTCTAGAGCCTCCATTTTTGCACTCAGGTCTAAGTCTCATGGCCCTCTATCAGAATCCAGAGTTTTGAGAAGATTGGGAAACTTAATTTTTCGCCCAAAAAAAAAAACGTAAGGGGTAACACTGTTTTTTTTTTTTCGGGTCGAAATTTTGAGTTTCGATATCTCAGCTCTGGAAGGGTCTAGAGCCTCCATTTTTGCACTCAGGTCTAAGTCTCATGGCCCTCTATCAGAATCCAGAGTTTTGAGAAGATTGGAGAACTTAATTTTTCGCCCAAAAAAAAACGTAAGGGGTAACACTGTCGTTTTTTTTTCGGGTCGAAATTTTGATTTTCGATATCTCAGCTCTGGAAGGGTCTAGAGCCTCCATTTTTGCACTCAGGTCTAAGTCTCATGGCCCTCTATCAGAATCCAGAGTTTTGAGAAGATTGGGGATACTTAATTTTTCGCCCAAAAAAAAAAAAAACGTAAGGGGTAACACTGTCGTTTTTTTTTCGGTCGAAATTTTGATTTTCGATATCTCAGCTCTGGAAGGGTCTAGAGCCTCCAATTTTGCACTCAGGTCTAAGTCTCATGGCCCTCTATCAGAATCCAGAGTTTTGAGAAGATTGGAGAAACTTAATTTTTCGCCCAAAAAAAAAAAAACGTAAGGGGTACCACTGTCGTTTTTTTTTTCGGGTCGAAATTTTGAGTTTCGATATCTCAGCTCTGGAAGGGTCTAGAGCCTCCATTTTTGCACTCAGGTCTAAGTCTCATGGCCCTCTATCAGAATCCAGAGTTTTGAGAAGATTGGAGAAACTTAATTTTTCGCCCAAAAAAAAAAAACGTAAGGGGTACCACTGTCGTTTTTTTTCGGGTCGAAATTTTGAGTTTCGATATCTCAGCTCTGGAAGGGTCTAGAGCCTCCATTTTTGCACTCAGGTCTAAGTCTCATGGCCCTCTATCAGAATTTGGGAAGATTGGAGAAACTTAATTTTTCGCCCAAAAAAAAAAACGTAAGGGGTACCACTGTCGTTTTTTTTCGGGGCCGAATTTTTGAGTTTCGATATCTCAGCTCTGGAAGGGGCTAGAGCCTCCATTTTGCACTCAGGTCTAAGTCTCATGGCCCTCTATCAGAATCCAGATTTTGAGAAGATTGGGATACTTAATTTTTCGCCAAAAAAAAAAAACGTAAGGGGTACCACTGTCTTTTTTTTTTCGGGCCAATTTTTGAGTTTCGATATCTCAGCTCTGGAAGGGCTAGAGCCTCCATTTTTGCACTCAGGTCTAAGTCTCATGGCCCTCTATCAGAATCCAGAGTTTTGAGAAGATTGGG
>NW_024121215.1:434680-454711 GCF_016745375.1 Pimephales promelas | reverse complement strand
AGACAGATATTCGTCAGAGACCAAAATGACAGTTTAGAAACTTTAACACTCTGGAGATCGACTTGCAGGGAGAAAGTTATGAGAACAACTGAGCTACGGAAACTCTGAGTGGACAAAACACAAGAAACTCAAAACCCAAATACCTCTTCTCACAAGGGCAGTACAATAATTCTAGAATGATTCTATAAACAATCATAATCACATTGCAGCAGTATATCGGTGAAAACCATGATTACTGTGTCATTGATCCTATACAGACCGGTATATATCTTAAAGGGTTAGTTCACCCAAAAATGAAAATTAAGTCATTAATTACTCACCCCCATGCTGTACCAACCCCGTAAGACCGTCGTTCATCTTCGGAACACAAATAAAGATATTTTTGATTGAATCTGAGAGCTGGATCAGTCCTACATAGACTGCCTAAGGGACTGCCTCTTGACGGCCCATAAAGTCATTAAAGAAAAGGTTTAAATATTCCATGTGACTACAGCGGCTCAATTATAAGTTTATCAAGCGATGAGACTACTTTTTGTGCGAAAAAAACATAAATAACGGCTTTATTCGACTATTCACTTTCTTATGGGCGCATGCGCGAGAACTGAGACGAGGACGATCTCCTTCTTGTTACCGGCTGCTCACCGCTTAGGAGCGCAAAACTTTCTGTTTACAAGCAGAGGAAGATGCGCGCTGTACATACGCTTTTCAATTTGCGTATTTTCCGCACTATAAGGTGCACTTAAAAGCCTTTAATCTTCTAAAAAAACGACAGTGTTCCTTATAATCCGGAGCGCCTTATATATGGATCATCATTTTATACGGTAGGGGGCAGTAATACTCCTAAGCGGTGAGCAGCTGGTAACAAGAAGGAGACGAATGAGAACGTCCTCGTCTCAGTTCTCGCGCATGCGCCCATAAGGAAGTAATAGAATAGTGGAATTAAGCCGTTATTTATGTTTTTTTCGCACAAAAAGTAGTCTCGTCGCTTGATAAACTTATAATTGAGCCGCTGTAGGCACATGGAATATTTAAACCTTTTCTTTAATGACTTTATGGGCCGTCAAGAGCCAGTCCCTTAGGCAGTCTATGGAGGACTGATAAAAAACAAAATCTCTCATATTTTCAATGTTCAATGTTGACAGCTGGAGTGGATGCGGTAAAAGTTTAATATATCAACTTGCTCCGCTTAGTACGTCACCTTCTTCGTTGCTCTGATTGGCTTTAGCGCTATCCAATTGCGTGCAGAGAGAATTTGAAAGACAACCGTTTATCCCACCCCTCGGATTGAGCCCTGTCAATGAAGAGTTTCCAGACCTAACATCCTGATGTAGGTCTGGCATGCCAGGCTAGAACGAAGGTCTTATGGGGTTGGTGCAGCATGGGGGTGAGTAATTAATGACTTAATTTTCATTTTTGGGTGAACTAACCCTTTAAGGAGACCAAAACGTGACAAGTGCATAAAAAAAAACAGTAAATAGAGGAAATAGAGGACAGAAATGAAAGGAATAAAATGTGAATATACATATATTGTTTTAATATTTAAATATGGCTATTCACATGGAGTCTTAGGGCCCTATTTTAATGATCTGAAAGGCCCTGGCCTCGCGAGCCGCACGGGCCATCTGAGGATGGAACGGCGCAACCGTCAAGGTCCAGACCCACTACACGCCGTGGCATCATCGCTAGACCGGAGGACCACCAGTTCCTGCAGCTCCAGCAAACTGGATTTGAAATGCTGGAGCGGGAGCTGTCTGGGATGCGGCGAAGTGTGAATGCCATGCCTTGACCGGATGGCGATGTTGCTGCGGCCTCTCGGGCGCATCTCCTCAAGCCTGGAGAGGATTGCTGCAGCCATGGAGCGTGGCCCTTCACCACCTCCAGTTGTGCCTCCTCCTCCTTCCCCCACTCCATCTCCGTCCACCCGTTCCACCAGGCGCACATCGCACAATGCCATTCTTGGACCATCAGGTGCCCAATCCCGCCGTGGCGTGCGTCGCAAAACTAGCAGAGGAGGGAAAAAGAAATAAAGTTTTTCTGTGTAAATATTTTTAACCTCATTTTCTATTTGTATTTTTTTTTATCAATTACTGTTTGAAATAGTTTTTTTCTTTTTGACAAAATATAAAGAAATGTCACTAATAAATACTTTTGAATGTTTTCGACTCGTTCTCTCTGAATCACGAGTATGGTTATATTTTTTCAATGTAAGTAACATTAGACCGAGATAACTTTGCTTACCTCACTATAGACGATGCAGCAGCTCTTCTGCCAAATAAGCTCTCCTCTCCCGTGCTGCTGCAGGGGCATTTGGGTTAAGTGGCATCGGCACATGCAGTTCACCATCACGTCTCCTTTAGTCCTCTAATATTTCCTCATCTATGTCAACAACACAACCTTGATTTATGGAAATGTTGTGTAAAACACAACACGCCACAAAGAATGCTGCGACTTTTTGAGGACTGTACTGTAAAGTGCCTCCTGATCTATCCAAACACCTGAAGCGCATTTTCAGTGTCCCGAGTGTTCGTTCAATTACACAGCGTGTTTGTGTGTGTTTTCGATTAAACTGGATTTGACGAATTGTTTCTGGCATCAAAAATGGTGTCATCAGGCATGTCTTTAATGGATACCCGTTGTCCCCTAACAGCCACCCATCCGACGGGGGATTCCCTCGAAGATGGCAGGAATGGCAGAGTTCGCCAGTATGAATGAGTCATGGCTCGAGCCAGGATAATTTGCAAAGACATGGGTGATTTTACTGTAAGCATCGCAAATGACTTGTACGTTGATTGAATAGGTTCCCTTGCGGTTGATGTATACAAGTGCGTTTTCTGATGGGGCACGTAGCTGCACATGGGTGCAGTCTACCTGATGTAACTGCATGTATAGCCGAACTTATGCCTGATTGTGAAATGCCTCCAATGGAGCTAAGGGGGTGCTGGAACGACCCAGATGCCAAGGTCAAGGTCAAGGTAAACTTTATTATCCCACAAGGGGAAATTCATGTAGTCATTACGCGCTGTTATCACAACAAACCTTCTAAAAACAAAACATTAAAAGAGAAACACAAAAAGAATAACAATACTGTGGATTTGACAATCACAATCCAACATTTAAAGCTAAAACTATAACAACTTGCGATGTACTTGATCATTATACAATCTGATTGATGTAGGTACAAATGATTTATTGTACCTCTCTGTTCTAATTCTCTGTTGTATAATTCTACCAGTTGACCTATTACTTCTCATAAATTTATAATGAAGAGGGTGAGCAGGATCCTTGAGGATCTGATCAGTTTTTTTTAAGATAAGTTCATTATACAGTTCAGCTACCGACACCTGGTCAATTCCAATGATCCTGCTGGCCATCTTAATCATGCGCTGCAGTTTCCCTTGATCTTTAACATGCATGTTACCAAACACACAGATAAGGCCAAAGGACAGAACACTCTGGAGGAAACTTTTATAAAACATAACAAGAATGTGTCTTTCTAGTCTAAAATTATATAATTTTCTTAGGAAATACATCCTTTGGTGCATTTTCTTAGTTTTTTTCAGTGCACATTCATTAAAAGTTAATTTCGAATCAATTTCAACTCCCAAGTATTTATATGTTGCGACTCTCTCCACCAATTCACCATTGATCTCAGAGGAGGGAACTGTTATTTTGTTTTTACTAAAATTTATGACCATCTCTTTTGTTTTCTTCACATTGATTTCGAGGAAGTTCTCAGAACACCAATGAGTGAAGCCCTGCAATTCCCTCTGAAATCCGCTCACAGAAGAATTGTCTGATTTTAAAAAGCCAACCAATGCTATGTCATCAGCATATTTAAAATAAGTGTAGGATGAAGAGGTAGCTTGACAATCATTGGTGTATAGTGAGTATAAAATAGGCGACAGAACGCACCCTTGTGGTGCACCTGTGTTTGTCGTTTTTAAGGAAGATATACATGAATTGAATCTGACTTGCTGACTACGCTCAGTCAAGAAGTCATAGATCCATAAAATCAATTGTGGATTTACTCCTAGGTGCACTAATTTTCTCACCAACAGGTGGGGTTGGATCGTATTAAAAGCACTACTGAAGTCAATGAACACAATCTTGACCAGGCTCTGAGTATGCTCAAGATGCTCATGAGTGCTGTTAATCAAAGATAGCAGTGCATCCTCAACACCTCTCTCTGCACGATAGGCAAATTGATTCGGATCTAAAAGAGGTGAAACCTCATGAATAAGTTGTTTTAAAATTATTTTCTCAAAACATTTCATAACTGCAGAGGTAAGAGCAACAGGGCGCAAATCATTAAGTTCTTTAGGTCTATTGTTTTTGGGCACAGGCACTATTAGGGATTGTTTCCATAGGCTGGGAATGACACCTGTATCTATTGACAGCCGGAACAGCCTTTGGAAGGGCTGTGCCAACTGGTCAGCACACACCTTTAGTGTCCTGCAGCTGATACCATCAGGACCACAGGCTTTACGGGAGTTTATACGTCTAAAATGTGATTTAACCTCATTAATAGAGATGTGAATGCCCGTACCCTTCATCTCTTTCACTGCTGTGATGGCCTCACTCTGTTCAACTTTAAAATCATATTTATCAAATCTACAATAAAAATCATTCAATTGATTTGCCATATTAAAATTGTTCTCTACTACCATCGGGTGCTTCTTGGGCTTATATCCTGTGATAGATTGGACTCCCTGCCAAGCTCTCCTAGCATCATTTTTAAAAAAAGTTTCTAACTTGTGTTTATATGCTGCTTTACATTCATAGATCTTACTTTTAATCTTTTTCTGTACTATCTTTTTTTCTTCTCTACTTCCACCTAATTTAAACACACGCTTTTTCTCATTAAGGAGTTGCTTTAACTCTGGGGTAACCCAGGGCTTGTTGTTTGGGAAGATCGTAATTGTCTTTGTGGGGATGATTGTGTCCTCACAGAATTGTACATAACCAGAGATAGCAAACACTGCGTCATTGACGTTATCAGTCCCATCTGTCACTACATTCCAATCGGTGCACTCCAGGCAATCCTGAAGTGTCTCAGTCGCAGCAGCAGTCCAGCATTTAACCTCCACCTTTTTTGTTCTCTCACGCCGTAGTCGGGACACATATGTAGGCATCAGTTTAATCATGTTATGGTCCGAGTTCCCCAAACCGGGCAATGCCTTAGAATAAAACGCGTCCTGGATGTTTCCATAACAATGGTCGAGGCAAGCTTTATTTCGCGTAGGACAGGTGACATATTGTTGGTACGAGGGTAAATATTCCTTTAAACTGCATGAGTTGAAATCACCCAACACAAAATTAGCTGCGTCAGGGGTATCTTCCTCCGCTTTAGTTACAAAGTCATGAATCAGGGTGGCAGCGGCCAGTGTATCAGCGGAGGGTGCAATATACACAACAAACAGTCTAATTTGGTGTATCTCCCGAGGCAGGTGGTAAGGCCTTAGGGAAAGCGCTAACAGTTCAATATCCTTCGTACAAATATTATACTTCATTGTAATATGACCAGGGTTACAGTATGCATTGTTAATAAAAACGCACACACCTCCACCTTTCCTTTTCCCGGAGTTCTGGTTACGGTCCATCCTCACCAGCGTGTAGCCCTCTAAATCGACCGATGAGTCAGGGTCCGCCTCCGTGAGCCAGCTTTCAGTCAGACAGATGAGACAGGATTGCCGGTATTCGGTGAGGTACTGTGAACAGGCCCGCAACTCATCTGCTTTATTCCTTAGGCTTTGGACGTTGCCGAACATAACAGATGGAAGTGATTGTCTGTAGGGCTGTCTTCTCAACCGTTCCCTGATTCCTCCTTTCCTGCCACGTTTCCTTGCTTTGACATTGTTATTACCCCTGACACATTCCAGTGGTAACAGCGATGTGTCGTAGGGATAAAGTATTGCAGGGGATTTAAAATTGATCAGAAAGTCTCGTGTGTAGGTGATTCGGGCTTCCTGTCCACTATGCCTGTAGTGATTGTAACCGGCGGCGTAAGTAATCAGAATCACCAACAAAATAACTAAATTCGGCTTCATTCTGAGCCCTTAACATTCATCTGTCTAAGGAAAATTTACTTTAGTCGTCGATTTTGATGGATTGTGAAAACAATTACTAAAAACAGACAAACAAAACGCTGCTAACAGACGCGCAAGAGACCGTGTCGCCGCTCGCGCATGCGCCACACTTCACACCGCGACACAGGTTCGTGGATCCTGATGCATCATATCCTGATGCATAGAAATACAATGCCGCTGTAACCTTTACTGCAACGGGGAAGGCATAGGGACAGGGTGCATCAGTCCCCAGCTCATCTGCCAGGAGATGGCAGATGTCTGTCACAGCCTGGCGGGTCAGGCTTAACTTGTGTATGCATTCCTCCTCACCGAGGGAGAGATAGGTCTGTCTGGGCCTGTATAACCTCTCCCTCCGGCGTCTTATTATTTGTCCCAAGACATACTCCATCTCACTGTGCAAAAGAAAAAAAATATGAGCAAGCTCAACTTAAGTTGAAGACTAAGGTTTTTAATGTACTTACATTATGGTAAAGGTGATTCCGATTTTCTTTTCCTGGTTCTTGAAGGACAAACCAATTTGTCAGATGTTCTTATATGTCTTGCCACTATTGGGCAAACTGGTCTGATCCTTAATTACAACAATTAGCCTGAAAAATTGGTAAGCTAGATTTATGCCTATTTTTTTCCACATCTTCGTGCACACTATATTTTGCTAGTTTGATGAGATGATCTGCTGTGCTCTAAAAAGAAAAAACATGAGATTTCAACGCATTCTCATCCCATATACTGACGCTTTTGACATTGCGTCTACATCCAACGCACATGGCACCCTTTAGCATCAATATGAGACGCAGATATATATGGGCTAGAAGGTGCCTCCTAGTGGTCTATCCCGAACACTACACCAAACCTAAACCTACCCATAACCGATGTTGACGCCCAATAGGGTGCCATGTGCGTTGGATGTGGCAAAAGCGTCGTATATGATGCCTTGGGATGAGAATGCGTTGAATATTTACAGTTTCTATTTCGTATAGATCATCTCTCACCTCAAAACTGTCCTCATCATTAGAAACTGAGAAAGACAAACACTGATTAATTAAATTAATTTGAATTAACTTTTATATACTCAGACAGAATAAGAAACAACCATTTATATTTTCATACATACTCACAATTGGGTTTGCCACTGTCAATGCTTTGCCGTCTCACATGTGTTATTTTAGTTTTTGCTTGATCAGGTTGTCTCATGTCCTTTCTGCTTGACATTTTTCTCTTCTTTCTTGTTTTGTCTTTCTTTTGCAGTTTGTGATGGTCCGGTATAATCCTGCCATGCATTTAATTTATTTATTTATTTTTTTCAAATAATTTCCAATATTGAATCTGAGGGAAATGTTAAATATGTTTGTGATCATTTTTATACAGTACAGATTTATCTTTCAGTTTCACTGTAACTCTACCGTACTACTCTAACATCACTGCTCAGGATTTATACAAATACTCTTTACAAAAAAGATGGATGTGTTGAATTACCTTGAGATGATCTGAAAGAGAGAATGTCCTGCTCACTGCGACTCTGACGTTGAGATGTGTGATATTTATCATGTCAGGATAATATAGTCCACCACACTTCACTGGCTGTGGATCTGACTTTATAGGTCTTCATGACGTGATATGCAGAAGCTCACGCCTCTTTTGGCAGAGGTTGAGTTTCTCAATGCTTTTATTATTGGTTTTGTTTGTTTTTTTTCCCCCCACAAATGTCATTGTCTTAGAGAAGTACATACCAACATGATCTATTTAATGATTAATAATAACCTCAATTTAGAACCATATTCTTCTAAAAATTACATTTTAGATTCCTATTGATAACTTATAAGTCTATATGCATATTAATAAACGTTAAATTGAATAAATCCTAATATCCTATTTATTGCCTTTGAACATTTATAAAACAAACTCATAAGTGATGTTTTGTGGCCGGCTGGCCGCTGTAACCCAATGCCACACACACACACACACACACACACACACACACACACACACACACACACACACACACACACACACACACACACACACACACACACACATTTTCAAATTTTTTTGCTAAATTTGCTAAATCCGCCACTGTCTATTTTAATAGTTGAACCATGCCCATACTCTCGCATACACATCTCCTCCACATTTAGCCCGATGTTCTTGTGCTATTTAAACACCAAAAGTATTTAGGGCAAAAATAACTTGTGTGCGTGTTACATGAGCCATGTAACACACACACACTCCCCCCCCCTCAATCCACCCAAGGGGTTTCCAGTGCGTATGCAAGCAAACATTCGAGGTCTAGATAGCCGATACACACTTTCATGAGACTGTGTTGTGGCGATCGGGGATTATTCTTGTGTCCCGGGGCTTTCACGCCCTTTCCATGGAATTAAAGAAGCAGTACATTGTGTTTATTCTTTCCTTTATTTAACCTGGTAAAAACCATAGATATATACGGTCTACTCTCTTCTGGTCTAGACGGCAGCACACAAAGATAACACTCGTAAGTAGATCAAGATAAACACTTACAAGGTGCCTTTAAACCATTTAGTAAAAGACATTTAAGAGTACTCAGAGCTTTGCAATATCTCTATTTTGAGTATATTTTGCAGATCATTCCAGGAGCATGACAAGAACAGAAACGTTTTCCTGGCTCTCTGACGTGCTGCGAACACACTGCGATATAGTGAAAGAAAAGTTATAAATAGCCTGAGATCAGGAATTAGTTTAGTAAATGATAACAAGGCTCCCCTTATAGAATACTATCAAAAAAGTTTTATTTTGGTTGATGTTGAGACTGAAAACAGATCTGAAACCATCTAGCCTAATTCTTTATTGATCTTTATTGAACTCCTGTCTTTTAAAATTAAATCACTCAGCTTTCTCAGCACACTCGATTATAAGAAATGAGTTAAACATGAAGAGTTTTGTGTGAACTAAATTAAAAGTTTGATCATGTTTTGTAATATCGGTTGAGAAACAAATGAACACAAACCACACTAAAACCATGATTAAATGCATAAACTACTGTCTCAGTCTGCTAATTTGAGTTTCATAACTGTTTTGCTGTTGAAACTTCACTGAATAGCTGTTAAAACATATTAAATACAAACACGATGAGGATATTTTTCTTGTAACTGTGTTTGGTCTCACTCTCATCTGCCAGCTTTGAAACTGAATTGAAGACAATTGTATTGAACTTAATACCAATATCCAGAGTCTTTAAAATGTTCTTATTGCACACTAGTGCGTAAGATCATACCAGATGAAATATGTGTCCAGTGCCACTCCTGTAAACTGGTATACAAAAGCTCATACCATATCAATGTTTTGTGGCGCTCCTGTACATGAGTGTGTAACCTCATAATAACCTACAAGACGGTCACTGATGTGATCTTTCTGCATAAAGAATATGTCTCCTGAACCACCACTCTCAAATATGACTTCAAAAGCATATCATTATATTATAATGTAAAAATACCAGTAATTTACTATTAATGGAGCACAACAGGGACAATCACTTGGTCGGCGGTGTTAGTGCTGCAAGTATTCTTATTTTTTCATTTATTTTCCCAGATGGATTTTCTTTTTCTTTCAATGTCTTCATTAATAAGCTGTGAACAAAACCAGCAACGAGGCCACAGACACACAGACAGACACGTGTGTGTGTGTGTGTATATATATATATATATATATATATATATATATATATATATATATATGTGGATTTTTATGCATGTTCAAAAAATGTCACAATGCAAAAAAAAAAATAATCATCATCATTTCATTTTATAATGCAAAATAATGATCTTTTCATGATTTATTTATTTATTTTGATTTAGGGGATAATTATAACCTGACCATTTTCCTAGGAGTTTTTATTTTTTTATTCACTCACAAACTAGCCATTTAAATCGCAAACTTACATTTTTGTTTTGCATAACATAAATGATTCACAAATGATGCTAGAGGAATGTTAACCAGTAAAAGCGTTCATTGACTTTTTATATGATTTTATCTATGCAAATATATCTATTTTATCTATTTTATATATGTCTCTCTCTCTCTGTCCAAAAAAAATGTCTCTGATAATTAAACCACACCTCATCTTTTTATCAGTGCTAATAGTAAATATTTTAGTAATGTCTCTAGATAAAATTTTCTAGACATTTTTAGTAATGTTTTAATTTCATTCCAATATTGAGGCTGATGATCATGTAAAGTTACTGCAGGATCTCACTACATGGAAAAGATGCAGTGAAATAAACTGTAAAGCAAACATCTCTGTAAAGTGTGATATGATGTAGAAGATATGTTGATGTAATACTGAATATGTCCAGTAGATGGAGACACTGATCCACAGAACTGTGTGTCTCTAAACCTCACTCACTTCTCCTCTTCATGTGTTTGTACAGTAAGAGCTCAGATGTGTGATTTCATAATATCTGAATATGCCAGATATTCTCTTCTTCTGTACAGGACATTTGTTGAGTTTTTTTCTGAGCTCATACATGCCAGTTTTAAGACGAGAGACACATGCTGGGCCCAGTTGTTCAAAACAGTTAGAGGAAATTTGGAAATCCGTCTTACTAGTTTTTATGCTGGTTTTTCAAAGCACCGTTGGACTGGATCACCCTGATCCAGATACACAGTTTAACTGGTATAGCTGGTAACCCTAATCCAGATTACCAGTGCTCTAAATGGCACAACATATCACAATGTGGGCCAGCTATGTACAAAACAGGTAGAAAAGCCAACATGGGGTCACTGAAGTGTTTCTTTTATTTTGAGATGAAACACAAAAATAACATAAGCATCCACTTCCATTCCAAATTTCTTTGATGACCCCCTCATCATAAAAAACAAATACATTGTATTTTGAAAACATCTTTAAAAAATGGCTAAATGTCCAATAGTGTCCAAAATAAAGAGTGTTCAGGGTTCTTCTTCATGAGGAGGAGAGACCAGCATTTCCAAGCCCTGCTTTAGGAGGCGGATCTAAAGTTTTGCTTTGGTTTGGTCAGCATCATCATTATTATTCGTCATGGACGCTTCAAGCCTCTTTTCTGAGCTCCTGTGCCTGCTGGCTCTACCAGTGAGGATCCAGGCTGTTCTTCAATAATAGAGCTGAGATCCAGAATGAATGTTTCCTCGTCATTAGGAGGAACGGCTTACTTTCCTCTACAGTCGTAGGCTCACCATCCCCTACATACACTCTAAAAAATGCTGGGTTGTTTTAACCCAACTTTGGGTCAAATATGGACTAACCCAGCCGTTGGGTTAAATTTTTACATTACATTTTTAACCCAACATTTTGGGTTTGTCCATATTTGACCCAAAATTGGGTTAAAACAACCCAGCATTTTTTAGAGTGTACCTTAAATCGTAGAGTTCTCCCCTCCAATAATGTCCAGAACCACATATTCACCTTTCTTTGGTGAATTTGTTGCTTGTTTGCTTCAGCAAGGTCCTTTGTTTCTCTGACCCTCACATTCTTCCATCTAAATTTCATTTACTCCAAGTCCTCTTCTGGCCAGACCCCATTGCATTCACATTCTGGGTGATTTTAACCCAATTCACCTTTGGCTAAGCCACGCCCCCTTTAGTTACTGTTGCTACTTCCATCAAACTTCATCTGGGCTCTGGTTTGGTATCAACATGGCTTATGCTGTGTCAGCTCATCCTGCTAAAATGTTATCAAACTTTTATAAAGCAGCAAATAAAGTGTCCGATAGAAGTAGGCAAAAGGCGCTGCAATATGCGTTCGAATTCAAGACATACAGGTGAAACAACAAGGCATCCAAAATAGAGGCACAAGCATAACGTTAGCGGTCACAGTCAAAAAATGAACCACCGCATTTCCTACTAATGGAGACAGAGGCTGGGACTAACAATAACCTCTCTGGGAAACGCGTATCTGTGTTACAAATGTCCGAGGCACAACGTTTAACCATATTTTGGATAAAACTACGACGGTAATAGCCTGCCGAGACCAAATATATGAGACGCCTGTGTTGAAAGTCAATGGAGCGCTGTGAAAAAGTGTCGGACCTCTGTGGGAGCTCGTTCTTGCCTGGGCTGTGATTGGTCAATCTACATTCTAGGGCGTGGCTTAGCCAAATGTGAATTGTCTTTCTTCCTTTTGTTGGTCACTATTCCACCCACAACAGAGCTTCCTATTGATCCTAACTCTAACACTAATACTAACCCTAATCCTAACAAGCCACAGCACGTCAGACAATTGGTGTGTGGTTATTTGACAGCCATATATTCATCTTATATTCAGGTATATCTTACATGGCAGGTATTGTCCACCGTTTTGGTGGAAAGGGTTTGACTGTCAAAGGGTGTATGTTGAGCGTGCACGACCACTGAAGAACTGTATGCTCGTGTTCGCTTTGGGAATGCTGATTTTAAGTACATTGCAGACCTTGTCAGGCCAAAATATCAACGGAGACCCCGAAGGAGTCTACCAAGTTGTTGGTAACAATATAGGAGTGCACAAATCAGCTGTGAGTGATGTAGTGAAAGCTGTGTCAATTGCATTGGCCAGCCTGGTCAATCAGTTTGTTTCACTTCCAAAGGATATCCAGATTGCCCTGACCAACCCAGTATAATCTCTCAATATCACCAGAGAGCTCATGTCAGATAGCAGATAGGAGTGTGTTTGTGTAATGCCCACTAAAGTGTTACTTTTCTCTCTGACTCATCTTTGGCCATCAAAAGAGCGAGTGCAACATGAAAAAAACCTCAAACAAGCGTTTTAGTGTGTATGTGTGTGTGTTATTAGCAGCATTTTAAGTGTTGTATTTATCCTTTTGGCTTGCAATAATTAATGAAACGTTTTAGAGATTTTTTTAATACAGTTTCATTCTAACCCAAACGTCAATGTTTGTATCAAACATCAATAATATAAACATAAATGATATGCAAAACATTGCAATACACACTTGTCTTGCTTTTAGAGCAGAAATACTGCACTTATGAGGGGAATTTCATTACCAGTTTTGGCAGATAAAAGCTTAGGTGGACAGTCATAAACCTGCATGTCTTCTCAAGTTACAGTCTGTTCACAAGGACAGTTCATTCCTTTACTTACACCTCAAAGTGTGTGTGTCCGTTTCAACGGTTTTGTCTAGTGAAGTTACTTGTGTAACCTGTGATTATATTCTTCCCTGTCTCTTTATCTTTTCTTCTTTTACTTTATCAGTGATCACGTATTGTGTGTAAACTATTCTAGATGAATTATTGTGTGGTCAAAACCGCAGGCTTTCTAATAAAAATCAGTAGGCTATGTTTTGTTGTTGTTGCTGATCATTGACTGATATATTTCTGTAGTGAATTTGGAGTGAAAAGGATTAGATGGACACAGATTAAGATGAACACTGATTACAGATCAGCCCTCACACCGTTGATATCCGCTATAAGAGAATTAGCTCTAGGATCAGAGATATGAACATTCATAATAACATAACTTTATATGAGGGTCTGTTTATTCCGGCTCAGATTTCTGTAGTTCTGATCAACATTATAAAGTGTTTCGACCTTTCTACTCAAACTCACTTTCATTTTCACTGTAAATCCTCTGTTGTGTTGAAGGTCAGAATGTCACATCAATAAAGAGACACGTCTGATCATTGTTTCACAGATTTTATTTCAATAACTGCATTTTTAATGCAACTGTGTGGAAACAGAACATTTTAGCAGTTTAACGGTCATCAGCATCGTAAATCCCTTTCATTTTCTAAACATGTGTGTATAAAACTATTTGAATTATATTACATTTGGCATGAAATTAGCAGAAACTAGTTAACGTTGAGAGGGTATTTCTTTCCTCCGACTGGCTTTATCAATTCTCTCATCTTCTTCTTTTTTCTAATTCTGAAATTTGTGAAAACACTTTTCAGAAAGTTGTGGAGTTGAGCAAATTGGAACTCAAAAATATATAGAGAGAAGTTTACCCAACTATGACGACTTCTGCTTCTGAGAAACTTTAGAAGTGTAACTGAGGGTCTATGATGTGTGTGTAACAACCCTGTGCTCACGGTTCTATAGCACACATTGTGTTTATCACGCGATCTATAGAGTTTGTAGAATTTGTAGAGTCATGTCACATGTGTAGGTTCAGTAGTGTGGGGTGTGTGTGCATTACACACAATAAAGTGTGTATCATGTGCATGTGCACATTTTTTTTTAACACAGATTTCAAAAAGACAGATTGCTTTTTATAACAAGAATGTAAGTAACATATGCATGTGATGCAAAATATGATTTTAAATAACACTTTAGATTTAGAACAAAACTATAATACAACAACAACAACAACATGTAGCAGCAAAATGAGGCGATGAAGGTGCAGTAAACGTGTAAAGAACGGAGAAGCAGAGGAAGAGTCTCTGTTTATCATCCTTTGACATCATGAGTAGAGATGGAGTCAGGAGATCCAGAGTCCAGAGACTTTAGCGGCTGTGTTTAGGAAACATTAATAAAGTCACAACTCAAAAACTGTCTCAAATAAAGCATCGAATGAAATGATGCTTAATACTCACATTCATCATCTTAAATATTGGTGAATCATTTTTACATATTACTACATATTACAATTATGGGTAACACTTTGGTAAGGTGGTATCACTTATGGATAAAGGTTCATCAGTTAACATAAGTTGACTACCTACCCAAGTTAACATGAACTAAGAATGAACAATATGTATTATTCTTAGTTAATATTAATATCAACATTTACTGAAGATACATTTTTGGGTGTGATTCTTGACCATAAAATTTGTTGGAAACCCCATATTAAATATGTCAAAACAAAAGTAGCGCAGAGTATTGGAGTAATGGGGAAAGCAAGGCACGTTTTGATTAAAAAAGCACTTTTTATCTTGTATTGCCTTATTTAAATTATTGTGTTGAAGACCTTATTGGAATTATTGTGTCAACACCTACAAAACCACCTTACTAACAATAAGCACAATACAAAAAAGATGGTTAGTTAATAAGGTAGGATATCATGAGCCTACTAATTTACTTTATTTAAAATTGCACATTCTAAAGTTTAATGATCTCGTTAAATTTAGGACCGCTCAAATAATTTATAAAGCTATAAATAAACAGTTGCCTGGAAACATACAACAGTTATTTACAGAGAGGGTTCTTTTTTTAATCCGTTAGAAACAAGATTTAATATCTCAGTCATCTTCTCCAGTAAATGTATATCTTGATTTGAGAATAATCTTAGTTTATAATTTCTGCTGGAAAACAAGACACAAACACTAAAGAAAGAACATGATATTTTGCAGCTGTCTACTTTGTTTCATCTCTGCTTATGGTGTATCAATATCTCACCTGATATTTGGTCTTCTGAGATCCATCAGGAGGACACTTTACAGTAGAGACTGAGAATAAAACACACACATCTGGTTATCTTCATTTCAATACAGCAGATTCATTCATTCAACAAATCACAAACATGCACAGAAAACATAAGAACAAGGAAATAACTGTGAAGTATACACTCAGAACAAGTCTTTCCAGGAGATTATGGTGCTGTTGTTGTGTATGCTACTGTTTTTACTATGCAGTTGTTAACCCTTATGTGCTGTTGTGGCTTTTTTCAGCCACTATGGGGTATTTTTGAGTCTTAATTTGGCCATAACTTTTTCCTTGTTTCAGCAAATGGAATGATTTTTGGTGACAAATCTTATTTTGACACATATTTTGTGAAATTTTTCAAAAACTCAACAGTACACTCTGGGCAAATTCACTACCCTTTCGTTATGTTCGTGGCTGAAAAAAGCCACTTCTTTAAACTGCTGTAAAAATGTATCAGATAAATATTTTTTTCAATTTTTTTTGCATAAATCTATTAACCGACCTCAGTCCTGATCAAAACTACTAAATGTTTTTTAAAAAAATTCAGGATTTTAACTCTTTAATTGCCAAATTCATAAATGATGTCACTGATTTGGGGAAAAAAATACACAAAATGACTTATTTTCAATATAAAATATGATTGTGGACTGGATTTTTTTTTTTTTGGATTTTTTGTTTTTGTTTAGTCTGCATTTCTCACCATCAAAAGGCAGCAGATGCATACACTTACTTTGTTTTTGTTTACTCCATGTAGTTTTGAGAGCTGAAGTGTATATTTTTATTTTCTCAGACGCATCAAGGTGAGTTCTCACACTCTCTCACACACACACACACACACACACACACACACACACACACACACACACACACACACACACTGTAATATGCTATTATACTCCATATAACTCCATGTAAAAGCCAGAAACTAAGCTTTTTTTTGCACAGGCCTGTCTAAAGGGTTAATGGTTCCACCTGGTTACCAACAGTAAACATGACAAATTTTACCTCTTCCCAACAGGGAAAACCATCAACAATCAAAAATGCATGATTTTATGGTGTCATGGCTTTGCAATCAAAAAATGTGGTTATAATGGAAGTCAATGGGGCAAAAACAGCCACGAACAGTAAATGAGGGAGAAAAAGTTAAAATCTGATGCTGCAAAAAAACTAACAATGCATCAAAACCAATGTTGTTTCTAATCTTTGACATGTCCAAGACTGTGATAAAAGGTAAAAAAAATCCAGTCCACAATCATATTTTATATTGAAAATAAGTCATTTTGTGTATTTTTTCCCCCAAATCAGTGACATCATTTATGAATTTGGCAATTAAAGAGTTAAAATCCTGAATTTTTTTTAAACATTTAGTAGTTTTGATCAGGACTGAGGTCGGTTAATAGATTAATGCAAAAAAAAATTGAAAAAAATATTTATCTGATACATTTTACAGCAGTTTAAAGAAGTGGCTTTTTTTCAGCCACGAACATAACGAAAGGGTAGTGAATTTGAACAATGCACAAGAGTTAAAGTCTTTCATACATGCATTGATAATGAAAGATCAATATTGATTTTAGATGGGTTTAATTATTCAGAATAATACCATGAAATGATGTTAAATGAAAGCAATTCACATTTACACTTATAGTCTTAACTTTGCAACTACATGTCAGCTAACTATCTTTTGAGTATTAATATTGATTATTAATGATCAGAAGATCCAGTGTTTGAACTGTGTCTGTTTTACTCACAGTTCGGTCTTAAATCATCCAAGCTCCTCCGTCTGACGAGGTTTACATTCCCACTGGTGTGTGTTTCCATCTCTCTCTCCTGTCTTCATGCGTTTACTCATTTAATCTCTTCTTTGGAGTGACACAACAGCAATTCAAGTATTTCATTAAAAGTTCAAATAATCAGTGATCAAATCCATAATCGAAATGTGTAATGACAAAGTTCCTCAGTAGAGTATAGTTAAATTATTTTTTTGCCCTAAACACGCATTAATATTTTAAAATCATGTTGAAAATATCACCTGTGATGAGAGGAAATGTAGTAGGCTATTATCCAGTGCAGTGTTTATGGAGAAGTATCCTTCAGGATGCTGGACTTGTGTGTGTGTTCAGTCAGTGTAAGACTTTAGGCGTGTTCGTGTTCGACAGGATGCAACCGATAGGCGAGATTAGCCGGGTGCAGGCGGGGAGGAGCTGCAAACGGGGACGTGAAGTCGGACAATTTCTGGTTCCCGTAGTGACCGCTCACGCACTGGCTGGTTACTTCCGGGTTCTGGACTGGCTGCAGTAACACGTCTCTGTCCATGCGGGGGCGCTCGCGGTCGAGTGCAGAATGAATGGGAGTCAATGGGGTTTCATCCCAAAAAATCCACGTTTCTCAGGATGTAATTTTTTGTCAAGTAATTTGAAAGTTGCATTCAAAAGGGAGGGTTAAGAAAATACACTCAGCTGAAATTGCATTTTTAAGTTCACTTATCTGTTCTAAAAATCCGTTCAAAATGTGATGACGTCACACAATAGCAGAATGCTAGCGTGCTCCGGCCAACAACGGCCTAACCTGTAAGAAATCAAACGGACATAAGTACTCGTTCATTCGACTTTTGGCCTATAATCTATATTGAACTTGCAGAATCAACAATAAAATCTATTTTGATTTAACGACAAGCAGGTGAAAGAGACACTTTTAGCCGTTTAGCCCCATAGACTCCCATTCATTCTGCTCTCGCCCGCGATCACCCCCAGTGGAATTCTAATGGAACTGCAACCAAGATGATACACAACGGGGCTAATAGGAAGTGCCAAGGCTCTCCGTTAGACGGGCTCTGGCTTTACCACAGCTTAAGTGAAATAAATCCAACATTTGCCAAATAAACAAATATTTCATACACATTTTCATTCAAAAGGTTACTGCTTCATACGGTATCTGTTTGAACTAGAATAAAGTTCAAAATAAGCCAATTCAATGACGTGGAGTCAACGTTTTTTAATCAGTTTTATTTTGATAATATGATAAACATGATACAATATAACATCGCGACTACATGAAAAGGTTAGGGTTAGGGTTAGGGTTAGGGTTAGGGTTAGGTTAGGTTAGGGTTAGGGTTAGGGTTTATAACTATTTACTGTTATAAAAAAACTGATTTGTGAGCCTTAGTGGAACTAGATGTATGAGAATAAACACGAAACGACATGGCACAACTCCTAGATTTGAGATCGGTCGTGGAATACGACAAGGTTGTCCACTTAGCCCTTTTCTTTTTCTTCTTGTTACACAAATAATGGCCAGATATATTAAAAATGCCCAGTTCCAAGGTATATTGACACAGTTAGCGGATGATACGGCATTATTTCTCCGTAATAAGCATGAGGTTATCAAAGCAATTGATTCTATTACAAAATTCTCTGAAGTCTCTGGTTAAAGAATGAATCTAAATAAATCCGCCTTGTTATCACTAAAAGAATGTGACTTATCAGAAATAAGTGGTAGGCTATTCCTGTTAAAAATACAATAACATACTTGGGGGTTAACATTGATAAAAATGAAAAAAGGCGTTGCAATCTCAATTTTGACCCCATAGTACAGAAAATAAGGAAAAGATTTGATATATGGTTGATGAGGGATTTGTCATTGAATGGCAGAGTTTTATTGTCTAAGGCAGAAGGGATATCACGTGCCGTCTATCTATCTTTATCCATGGGAATGCCAGCTTGTATATAAAAAACTTGATAAGATCTTATTTAATTTTATTTGGAAGAATAGATCCCATTATTTACGTAAAGATATTTTATGTAATCTAAGGAAAGATGGTGGTCTTGAAGTTTTGACCTTTGAAACCTTAAGTAATTCATTTTTGGTTAGATGGCTAAATAATTTAATTAAGGAAGCAGAGACCTGGAACACCTTTCCCAAATAAATTTTTGATTCACTAGGAGGATTAAGCTTCTTGTTGAAATGTGATTTTAAAGTTGAGAAGTTACCCGTGAAGTTAGCCAACTTTCACAAGCATGCCCTGTTAGGAAAATGGTCTACAAACATAATTTTTCTCCCACGAACTGTTATATTTGGAACAGCAGCAATATTCAATATAAAAGTAAATCTATAAATTTCCAAAGATGGGTTGATAACAACATTCTATTAGTTGCACAACTCATGAACACAGAAGGACAGTTACTAACATACGACGAGTGTCTTTCAAAAGCAAACACCAGAAGCCACACAGTGTCTTTCCTGTCTCCCCTAGGGAATATGCTATCGTTTTTGATGCTGTGCCAAATATTATTCAGATTTTAAAATATAACTCAACTGGTGTAAGTGGCAGTAATTTTGTCTACACAAGAAATTTTCCTTGGTGACATTGACATCACCACCAAAAAATGTCCAAACAAATACATTAGGAATCTAATGCACACTAAAACACTTCCTGCTGTCAGGGTGTGGTTCAGGCAGAGGACGAGGAGTCTGGAATATCAGCAAAGATTACTTTTAATATACAAACACAGGCTGGAAGACAGGAATACGGGCACCACACAGGCTAACATCAAACATTGACCGAAAATAACTGAATGAAACAGAG
>NW_024121215.1:385359-434180 GCF_016745375.1 Pimephales promelas | reverse complement strand
TGCAGTTTTTGTTGAACAGGATAATCCAAAGTACAGGCAAGGTCAAGTCAAGTCAAGTCACATTTATTTATATAGCGCTTTTCACAATACAGATTGTATCAAAGCAGCTTCACAGTGATAACATGTAAGTAGCACAACACAGATCAACAACATTGATAAACACTAAATAACCCCAACTGAGCAAGCTCAAAGCAAGCCAAAAGCAAGGCGACAGTGGCAAGGAACCAAAACTCCATCAGATTGGATGGAGAAAAAAACCTTGGGAGAACCCAGGCTCAGTCGGGGGCCAGTTCTCCTCTGGCTTACATTCATATTGTTTAAATATAAATATTAAATATAAATATTGTTTATGAATCAAACGGCGCCATAACATATCGCAGGCGTTGAGTCGTCTCATCACAGGCGTTGGGGCATCGAAATCCCCGTGAGAGGCTGGACACAAAACTGGACTGACGAACGCCATTTTTCTCGGGCAAGCGTCCCGAGATAACAGCAGAAAGGCAGATGGGAAATAATTAGCATAGCTGATGTTCTAATGATTTCCGTTATAACTCACAAACTCTCCGTAACCTGAACTCTCCGCAAACCCAACCATACGCGCCGACCCGTTTGTCTAAGAGGCTGTCGAGCCCCACTGGTGCGTTAAGCAGTTTCAGTGGCAAACGGTTCCGTTGGCATAACAGAGGACTAGAAGGTAAGCATTATGTGAATGCTTGACTAAAGAGATGCGTCTTTAATCTAGTTTTAAACTGTGTCAGCGAGTCAGAGCCTCGGACCGTATCGGG
Organism: Pimephales promelas; assembly: GCF_016745375.1. Next base: position 433,395 of record NW_024121215.1, on the reverse strand, counting down.
AAGGCTATTCCAGAGATTTACTGGACTTCGATATCCTAGGAATGACCAGAAGCCTTGAATTTAGTGATCTTAAGGAACGCGGTGGATTGTAGGGCGAAAGAAGGTCCGTTAAGTACATAGGAGCTAAACCATTTAGGGCTTTATAGGTCAGTAGTAGTACTTTGTAGTTGATGCGGTACTTAATAGGTAACCAGTGTAGAGATGATAAAATCGGTGTTATATGATCATATTTTCTTGACCTAGTAAGAACTCTAGCAGCTGCATTTTGTACTGTAGCTTGTTTATTGATGATGCAGGACAACCAGCTAATAAAGCATTACAGTAATCTAGTCTCGAGGTCATGAATGCGTGAACTAATTTTTCTGCATCAGAAACAGATAGCATGTTACGTAGCTTAGCAATGTTTCTAAGGTGGAAAAAAGTCAACTAAAGTCCTCTTACCGGCTCCCGCTTTGTCGCATGTCACGTTGGCTGCATTGACGGAAATAAGAGGGAGGGGGAGAGCGAGGAAGCCGGTAAGAGGACTTTTCACGAGTGAAGGTATTATTGCGCCAAGTCGAAGTGCTCTAAAGCACTTTTTTATGGTATTCCGCCATACAATATAGTCATCAATTTTAAACGCTTAGAAAAACACAACGTTTTATTTTGTGTCACCAGCCTAGGTCGAGTTACACTAATCGAGTAACTGTGTTTAAATAGGGAAAACGAGGAAGTGTTTTGTCGCTTCTCTTTTTGGCCCATATTTAATGCACTGGGCTAAGCTAAGTGCTAACATTGTTTTGCGGCAATACAGAGCGATAGAGTGCACTCACTGAGACGAGAGAGGTATGCATCAGCTCGTCTTAGTTAAGGGAATAACATAGTTTAATATGAAAACCCGGTGGAGTATCCCTTTAAATAACAATTAATAGGTAATTATCATTGCCATTTAAGTGAAATTACTGAACTTAAATATACAAGTTTGATAAAAATCATCATTAAAGAAGAAAATTTCAAATGGCATTTAGAGGCTTTTGCATCTGAACTCTTCATATATATACATACATATATATATATATATATATATATATATATATAATATATATATATATATATATATATATATATATATATATTATATACTGTATATATATATATATATATATACTTGTATATATACATACATATAATTTCATAGATTGTTCAATCTCTGCTTCATTCCTGCCTGCATTGTGACAGAATGTGCATGTTCTTAATATATATTGATATATGTACAATATATGTATAATATAATATATATTTCTATATAATTTTACATATATTTATAAATATATTCCACAATATATTGAACACATAACTATACATATATTTTATTTATATATTTCCATACAATTTTAAATACATTTACAATATATTCCACAATATATTGAACACATAACTACACATATATTTTATTTATATATTTATATATCTCGGGGGAGTATGCAGTATGCTATCCTTGGACACGTTGAGAGTGTACTGACGACACAGTTGCTGTATTTCTTTTTTCCCATGATCCCACCATTGTTGTAGAGAGGAAAAATCTTTTTTTCTGGAACTAAACTGTTTCCAAAAATAAATAAAAACATCCTTAAAAAAATTGTCTTGTAACAAAGAAGTATTAAAATGCCAATAGGCACTCTTAGGCTTTATATTGGTAATGAAAACACTACAAATGACTAGACTATGATCAGAAAACCCACAAGGCAAAATCTCACATTTTTTAATAACATTAAACTGGTGCTTAAAACAATATAACCTATCCAATCTTGCCATAGAAATATAATTCTCTCTTGTTTGCGCCCATGTATACTGTCTTTGTTCTTTATATAAAGTTCTCCACACATCACACAAATCATGTTCTTCTATAATCTTTCTCATAGCATATTGGGATGCTGGATGTGGCTCTCTATGATTCCTATCCATTTTATCGTTTGTTGTACAGTTAAAATCCCCTCCAACAAATATGAACTCATCTTTACAGTTTGACAAAATATTGTTTAATTTATCAAAAAGAACAACCCTCTCAGGACCACCAACAGGAGCATACACATTTATGAACACTAAAAACATTTTTTCAAATTTTGCTGTTATTTTTATTAGGTGACCCTCAACAACAACTTCTACTTCATATGAAATAGGTTTAAAGTTTCTCTTAAAAACTACAGCTAAGCCACCACTACAGTGATTTTTGTGGCTTAAGATAATTGACCCATCCCATTCCATTTGCCATTCATTCTCATTAGAAACATCACTGTGAGTTTCCTGGACTAGCATTACATCAATTTTCTTTTGTCTAGTCAGTTCATAAAGCATTGCTCTTTTCTTGCTGTCTCGTGCACCATTTAAATTAAGTGTGCCCAATCTTATCCTACTCATAAAAAAATAATATGAGCACACCAAAAACAAAAACTTTACAAGAGAGGAAAAGAAGCTAGACTGTTTCGAATTCATCGTTCAATAAATTAAGTTTTAACCTCTGAACAATTTTCTTCAGCCTGAAAACTTCTTGTTCAGTGAAAGCGCCACCCTCCTTCCTTAAAGTCCTGATTGAGTCTATAAACATCTCACGATCTGGGAAGTAGTCCTCTACATTCACACCCTTCATGCCCTTCGTTGTCTGAAGAAACATTTTAATTTTTTCCGCTGTATAAGCACTGCGGACAGAACGCTTCTGTGAAAGTGAGCTCACGGAGTCTGAAGATTCACAATCACTTTCTACAGCAGACTCCACAGCATTACTCGATTCAGAGTCCCCCTCCATTACATCACCAACAGCTGTTCCAGTAGCTTTTTTACTAGCCCTTTTTCCTTTGGTCTTAGTTTTCCTTTTTAACGTAGGTGTTTTAAACAAACTCTGATCTTCTGTCATGTCAACATCATTTTCTAACAAGGCCTGCTCACTGACCTCAGAAACACCACCTTCTTGCAAATTCTCGTTTGTGACCACACTCTCATTTGTATTACTTTCACGATCATTAATTCCATTTTCTTCAACACAAGGTACTGTATCCTTCGTTTGTACATGATCTGTATTGCCAAGTGTTTCAGCTGTGTTGTGATTCTGATCTGCGTTCTTCTCCGGACACACGCGTATCACGTGACCCTCTTGTCCACAACCAAAACACTTCATCGATTCTGAGGTAGCAAAAATAACATACTGAAAATCGTCAATCTTAAACTTCATGGCTAAATTCAGCTCTTCATTCTGGTTATTTAGGATCATGTGTACCTGCCTCCTAAAAGAAACAACGTCTTTCAACTGTGCTGATTTACAACCGAGTGAAATGTTCTTCATTTTTGACACAAGCTTGCCGTGTCTGGACAATTCCCTTTCAATCATTTCGCTTTTAATAAACGGCGGGACATTTGACAATATTATTCTTTTCGCTGGTTGTACTAAGGGCATGACTGGAGTAAGTGAATCATTCACAACAATCCCGTTCTCTACAACTTGATTGACTTTATCAACATTGTCCAAAAACATCACTATTGCACTATTCATTCTTGACGCAGAAAGAATACACTCATGACCAACAACAGCGGCGACAGCGAGGACGCAGTCCTCAACTGAACAACGCTCTATGGCGAGTGGATACTGCCACGGATAACCTACCGAAGTCGACAGTCGTGTACTTTTACGTGACAGAAGGGGTACGCCGCACCACAGACTCGTGACAACGACGTGTGACTCCAACGTCGCAACACAATAAATTAATCTATTTTTTACCCCTAGCTTTTCTCATCTTTCCTTTGTTATCTTTCTAATCAATCATTATTCTCTTGTTCTGATGACATTGAAAATATCGTTGATACAAATTTTGTATTGTATACAAAGTTGTATGTCATTTGTCATCTTTGATTGTTTTACGAACATAATATTTTTTCTTTTTAATAATTCACTCACTTTCTACTGGATATGAGACTATGCAAATTATACCCCAAAGTCACAACTTTTTCCATAATTATTAACAACTTTAAAGTTTAACAGAGAAATTCATTGTAATCTTATAAACATAACCTGGAAGGTGTCATTCTGAGTTTTTACTTTTGAAGGTGGTAATAATTTTAATTAACACAGTTGACCATAATGGGCGAATACACATGCAACTATTCACAATAATGTTTACAGGAGAAGGTGACAAGAAAGTATTTTAATAGCCTATTAACAAGGCAGGCAAATAGTCTTTTATTCACAAAATGCAAAACAATGTAGGTTTCTGTTCAAATGTTGAATACTACATATTTTGTCATTATAAAGATAGATCTGAAGTGAACAATATCCTTTAGTATGACTTAACATATCACAAATGAGGCAACATAATTGGTTCATATAATGTATTAAAATTACGCCATTAAATGTTGTAGAAAATGTTGAATGACTTAAGAAGAATTAAGGCGAGATCACTAAAACAAGGCATAAATAAATAAATATGTGCATGGCCTCTAGCCTACATTAACGTAACAGCCAGTATACACAACCGTTTTTTTAAGATGAGATTTTTAAATGTTTTTAAACTCTTCTGGTCACAAAGGCTTCATTTATTTGATTCAAAATAGGCAACAGCAAAAACTTTGCACACATAAGTTCAAAATAAGGCATTTAGCCTATCTGTGCATAGCGTCTTCAACATTTATCAAGTTCACGGATAGTTGTGCACGGCTGCACGCATTTATAAATCATTATGAAATTAATATCATAATAAAGTTGGCTATAGCCTACTATGTCGCCTACAAAAAAATCCGATAATTTAATTACACGTTGAGAATTTTCCTCCCGAAAACCATAATAAGTGCGCTTAATGTGCATGGCTTAATGCAGATTAGAATGTCCCCTTATGTCGAAATAACGATTTCTTAAATAACAGACATGTTATTTTATGTTTATTTATGTTTATGTATCAAAAACGACTTATTATGTGTAATAACAGACATTATATCGAAATAACGAGAAATTATGTTGAAACATGTACAGCCAATATAGTTAGGTTAGGGCCTACATCTTTTTTTTTAAGTCTCTTCTGCTCACCAAGGCTTCGTTTAGGCTATTTAATTCAAAATACAGCAAAAACAGTAATATTGTGAAATATTTATTCAATTTAAACTGTTTCACAACTTCTAATACAATTTAAGCTTTTTTAATTTGATAGGCTATCTGTTAAAATCCAATTTATTTCTAATTGGAAAATTTTCAATTTCAGTTGCTGTTGTTTTGAACTTTCTATTAATCAAATAATCGTAAAACCATCAGGCGTCTTATTAGGCGATGTGCAGAGTGACGACGTGTGTATTAGGCGATAAGCAGAGTATATGACGTGTGTATCAGGCGTCTTATTAGGCGACGTGCCAAGTACAGACGTCATTATTTTGTAAATATTTCTCACATACGCCGGCGTCACGTCGCCGTCAGTTACATTCTTTCATGTGACGTCGCCGTAACGTCGCCGCTGGTCTGTCGTCTGCGTCTCTATCAATTCCATTCAAAAATAGACACGGACTGACGGCGACGGAAGGGTAGACTGCTCCTTCGCCTTCTTCATGGAAGTCTTAGAACTGTCACTTTCCACTCGCCATACCCCAGACCTAAACCTAACCCTAAACCTAACCCGTCACCTAACTGACGTTAAAGGTAAAGCGTCAGCTGTATGACGGCCCGGGATCGCCATCTAGCGACGTTTAAGGGGGCCCTAAAAAGGCGGATATTGACGTATGGTCAAAAAACGTCCCAAGACGTCAGTTATATGACTTTTTGGGATGAGACTGTGTTACACGAGTGGGCAAAAATGACAAGTTGACCGTTTCGCCACAGCTTTTTTGTAACAGCGCGCGCAGCGCCGGCCGCATCCGAGGATGAACGACTTCAAACCGAATATGTCCGAGCTTGCTCTCACCGGCTCAACTCTGTCGTCATTATGTTAAGCCCGCCCGCCGACTCTATACACGATGTGATTGGCCCTACAAGGGAAGATGTTGTATCTGTGATGTGAAGGAGAGTGTGTAGCCCGACAGACAGAGTCTCCAAGTTTATAAAGACTGCGATTATAAAGTTTATAAAGTCATTTTCTTTTCTGTATCACAATGACATTGTATTGTAATTTGTTTACAGACTAACAGTAAACGTGTAACTGTGAATCCTGCAATCAATACAGTGGTTTAAAAAGCACATACAGGTTTGCAAATGACAAAAATGAATCTGGATATTCAATGCACATTTATCTGTATAAACTCTTTTCACCTACCTCTGCATTTGAGTCCTCTGTTCAGATCCCCCTCATCTTCAGATTCTCTAATGTCAGATATCTCTCTCTCTCTCTCTCGTGGAGTGCAGGCATGGAGTGTGTGGGAGTGTGAGTTGAGCGCGTTGGTGAGTGTGATTGTGGAATTTTTGCACTCTTTTTTTTTCTTTTATTTATTTTTCCCCCTAGACCAAAAGTCTTATTGTTTTTTTTTTCTTTTTATTATGTTGCGCGGATTTCTGTAATGGGTGCAAGAGTGTACCAGACCCCGGAGTGACAGTGGAAGAGCTGCTGCTAATTATAGGAGAGCAGGTTGGGTTTGAGAACATAGTTTCGGCCTTTCTTATGAATAAAGCCGTCGTCCTGTTTCTAAAATCAGATTCACTGGTAAATCAGTTGACTGGGAGCAGAATGTGGGTAAAAGTTTGTTTCAGTAACCCTGCTATATGCTCCAGCAACGAAAATCATAATCTCGAACTTTTATTTCCAATCAGACCATAACGAAAGAACTGCAGAGGTTTGGAAATATTGCAAGCCCTGTCGAGAGGTGAGTGAGATTCATGTTAATCCTTTGAATGTGGAGCAACCTGGATGTAGAACTGATTCTGATTAATCTTGAAATGTAGGAGGAAATATTGATAAAAGCGAGGCCCAGAGTAGTGATGGAAATATGGGCGAAGTTGCTGACAGGTTGAAGGCATAGAGGACAATATGGCTGAGGAGATGGATAGTTATTTCCAGTGTGCTGATGATGGAGATAATGATCAGTGTTCAGAGGCCTTAAGAGGAACTGATCAAGATCTGTATACTGTGGAACAAATCAATGCATTTCTTGATAAAACAAAAGGAAAAGCTGGTGTTGAAGTAACTGACTACATTCCTGAGATTGAAAAGTTTATTGTTTCGCTTGTGGGCTAAGAAAATGGGCTAAAACTATAAGGATCTTTCGCAACAGAAGCGGTTTCATCTTAAGAAGCACATTACTGTTCTCAGACAAAGAAAAAGGATGTGGAATGCAAGGGGGAACTAAATAAATGGCTTGTACTTTTTCTTTCTGTTTTTTTTCCTCTTTCTCTTTCTCATGGAGATCTCGAGGGTGAATTAATAATGGAATGAGGAATAGGAGGAAAAAAGGGTTATTATCAGAAATGAAAGATCTGAGTGTGGGAGACCCATAGCAGTCAAGATAATTAGATTGATTGGGGCTCGTGTGATGGGAACCAGTGTTGTAGTACTCGAGACTCGGACTCGTCTCGGACTCGGTCTCGAGACCATATTTTAATGGTCTTGGTCTTGTCATGGACTCGTGTCCATTTGGACTCGGAATTGACTCGTACTCGAACATTTTTTTTTTAGGACTCGGAATTATTCCCCAGTCCACTCGAGTTCAATTCAAAATATTTTTCATGATTATTAATGTATGTTAATAAAATATTTCTTTAAATTGATTGACACGCCCAGTGATTGGTGATTTTCTAGTGCGCAACTGCGCATGACAAATTGTAATAAAATTACTTTTAACACCACCTACTATGTGGCCTTTTTACCCTAAACTGATCATATTTCTTAAACTCTAAGTAAATTCAGTAAAAATAAAAAATAAAAAAATAAATTAGGTAATCAACCCTCACTGGTCTCGGTCTCGACTCGGACTTGACTCTCTATGGACTCGGTCTTGACTCGGACTCGACTCTCTCTGGTCTCGGTGTCGACTCGGACTCGAGTGAGGTGGTCTCGACTACAACACTGATGGGAAGGGAATAGTTTTCTGAGTCACGGGACTAACTTCAGTGCTGAAGTAACCGTGCTTTTTTTTCCCTTGCTCTCAAAAATAAAGGTTTTCTCAAAAGATGAGCTGGTACCAGGGAGACTTTTGACTGTAAGGGCCAAAATTATGAATCTCAATTTCGTGTTGGTAAACATCTATGCCCCTAATATAGTAGCAGACAGAGTTCAGTTATTTGCAAAACTAGAGCAGGATGGCGATCTCATTGTATTAGGGGAGATTGGAATGGCACTCTAGACGATAGGAATGGGGAAGAACCTCAGGCACACTCAGCTATTTGTTTAACTAATATAATAAAAAATCTAAAATATTCAAAAGATTATAGAGACTATTTAGAGACACCTGTTGGGGAGGAGGAGAGTTGCTGTTCTCACCTGATATCAGCAAATGGCAAGAAATGGAGAATGGTTTACTTTCCTTTAAGACGCCCCAACTTGGACTTTTTAGTAACGTTGGAAAGAAAATGATGTATGGACTGTGTGTAAAAGTGATGTACCTTGTGCAGCAGCACAGCAGAGTGTGAGAGAGACTAAGTGGCACGAGATCTTTGAGCCAAGCGCTTCCCCTAAAGGCTGCTGGAGGTCCCTGTACAAAACTTTTTTTAAAAGTAAAAAAAATTCTCTCTCTCTCTCTCTCTCTCTCTCTCTCTCTCTCTCTCTCTCTCTCTCTCTCTCTCTCTCTCTCTCTCTCTCTCTCTGTGAGTGCTAAGAAAAGGCTTCTTTGTCCAAAATAAACAGGGGGAAAAGCGAAGCTCTATGGTGGGGAACCACAGGTTCTCTACCAGCATTGCCTGGAAATGTTGAATGGAGTAGAGATGGATTAAAATTTTAGGGGTCTTTTTAGGTTCAGAATTGTATAAGACTAAAAATTGGGATGGAATAATAAAAAAGACGTGTGTACGTTTGTCCAAATGGAAATGGCTACTTCCTTGACTATCGTACAGAGGAAGAGTCTTGATCGTGAATAATCTAATTGCATCTTCATCGTGGCACAAAATGGCTGTTTTGGACCCTCCTTGTAATCTCATCAAAGATATTCAAAGACAATCGGTTAACTTCTTTTGGTCAGGGCAGCACTGGCTGAGAGCAGCTGTCCTGTGTCTACCGACCTGTGAAGGAGGACAAGGACTCATTGACATTGAATGCAGAGTCAGTGCTTTTACACTACAGGCCGCTAAAAGACCGCTGTATAACAGGCCCGTCAGCTGGACAGATGTAGTCTGTGGATTGTTGAGAAAAAGAGGACGTTTGGGACTTGATCGACACCTCTTTCTTATGGACCTTGATGGAGTGTACTTAACTGGTTTAATGTTGTTTTATAAAACGATGGTTAGAGTTTGGGAAAGTTTTTTCAAACTCTCGAAAACAAGGGTCTATGTCGTTGTTATTTGGGTTAAAGAAGAACCCATCATTTATAACCCTGTGCTGTCTGTGAAAAGTTTAAACTCTGTTTCCATGAGAAATTCCCTTGTAAGAGCAGGTCTCACTAAGCTATCATGTTTTCTGGAAAGGGATGGGTGGATAGCACCAGAAAGTATTATGACAAAGATTGGTGAGAAAATCCTTGAGACTTTTAACTGAGATTGTGGCTGCTGTACCTTCTGATTATAAATGTGCCCTGGATCAAGAGTTATCTGAACAAAATGATGATGACAGTGTTAAAGCTATGGTATACGATGTTAAAAATCGGTCGAGACGGTAGGGAAGTTTTAAAAAACTCATCCCGCCCCTCCACACCCCCCCCCCCCCTCCCCTCTGTGCTACCTGATCTGTGACGTATGTCACGTTTGAGTTCACGTCAACGCAAGATTAGCAACACATGAAATGTTCTAAACTCCCATACCACCATTATAATACTACTAGTAGTGCTAAGGTTTTCAGTAATTGCTATTGCAGCACACAGTGCATCTTGTTGTCAAACTGATAAAAAGTTGTCTATTCAGTTGTCAAACTGATAAAAAGCCATGTAACACTTCACACCATAAAAGAATAAATAAATGGTTACCTGCTCAACAAAAAATAAACATTGTAACATAGTGTTACAAACAAGCCGCCAAGTGTACAATGATAATCAAATGAAAACAGGGAGACACACAACTTTTCAGGGCTGAGTATTATTAATACATTTAACTTTGTTGGACTTTCTCAAACAATGTTGGAATTTAAAATGTTTAAAATTTAGTTTACTATGCATTGATCACTTGTTTATTTATTAAAAACATGGCCCGTTTTTAATGCAATAAACCCTTAGAAATTTGATTTAAAGCTCATTTGTATTTTTATTACTGTTATTATCATGCAGCTGCCCACACAAATCTAATTTAATTGCAATTACAATATTTTATGATTTTATTTATTATTATTTATTGCAAAACTATGCAGCCCTTTTCTATGTCTCTATCCATGATATTGATCCACAATAGAAGGATGATTGGATGAGGGATATGTATGGATATCTGTCTATACAGATGCACAAACAATATCAAACTATACAAATAAAATTGTACTGAATTATGTGTGTTACACACAAGTGTTACAACTAACCCCTCTGTGTGTTACAGTTAACCCCGCATATGGGGTAAGTTGTAACATTTGCGCTTCTGTCACTTTCAGTGCAACTGTACGAAAATGGTAGGTCCTAGAAAAAAACTTTAAGTGGTCATTTGTAGCAGAGATGTTGCTTGTGTAAAAAAAATATTAATCTAACCTAACTATTTTTTTAATTAATTGAGCCAAAACCAAAATGGTTTAGGTTGTGCCCCGCTCTCCCCTAAGATTCCCACTGATAAAAGAACTGGCGATTTACAGTGGAGGATTATTCATGATATTAACCACAAATAGGCACAAAGCTCACTTGAATTCCAGTGAAACTGATACTTGCCCTTTTTTCTCAGAGACTGAAACGATCTTTCATTTGTTTTCAGAGTGTGACAGATTCGAGCCACTTTTCCAGATGTTAAAAGTGTAGTTTGATATGTTGGGTCATATTTTTAGCCAACAATGTTTTATTTATGGTCATAAGTATCGTTACAAATCAAGGAATGTTGATGTTTTTTTTATTATTATTATTATGTATGGACAAGCTAAACTAAGTATATGGTTGACAAGGAAAGCTAAGATTGAAGGAAAAAGGTTCCATCAATATTGTTTTAACATGTAACAAACACACTTTCATTTTCTCAATAAAAATCTATTGTAATCCTTTCCTTCTTCCACCCCAAACTGCGGTGTTTACTGCAGTTTGTTTACTTTATTACACTCCCTCGAGTCACTCCACAACACAGTCACTTTTGTTGTTCATACTGTCACTATCCATTTTTTTTAATAATTAACTAATTGTGTGTGTGACAGTTGTTTCTGTACAAAATGCAGACAGAGAAAGATACACGTTTTATTTCATGCCCAGGCAATGGACAAATGTCTGCACAGATCTCTTTATTATTGCAAATGAAAGGTTAGACATTAACAGTGAGAAGAAGATAAATAAATAAAACAGAGCGGGAGGGGGGCGGGTCATTGGTTCAGAATTAATTAATTCTGTCTGCTATTTCTTTGCACAGTAGCTAGGTGTCACTAGTGAGCAATGATGAATGAAGCTTCAAGTAATTAACCTTTGGGTGAAGCAATGGGCTGTGAGGTCATGCTTCTGTTGAGTCAGAGAATGTCTAATTGACGCGAATTGGCACTGGCTGGTTACTTCCGGGTTCTGGCCTGGCTGCAGTAACTCGTCCAGGGGCGATTCTAGGATTTTCCTTTTAGGGGGGCTAAGCCCCCAGTGAGGGTATGAAAAAAAAAAGCCCTTAAACCCTGTATATCTATATTATCTTTATTATAGTTGTTATTAATAGTGAATTAATCTTGAGATTTTTTTTATTTATCATGAAGATGTGACCATTTCCTCCTTTTTATGTAGGCTTAATAAATAATCTTGATAGAAAAATCAGGGGGCTGCCCTTTTTCAGTTTCAGCACATGCCCCTCTAAAGGTCTGTGCACGGCCCTGATTACAATAGTATGTGGAGCATACTAATACTAATTAATAATAATCGCATTTTTGGTGCACATGTAAACATACTCAGTGATTCAAACATTTGATGAGATAAATAATAAAACTGTTCAGCAAAATTGAGAATGCATGTCTATCTTGTGTGTGTGTGTCTGAATGTACCAAGAGCTAAAAAAAACAACAACAACAACAAATTTCTCATCCATTTGCTCACACATAAAGCTCATTATGATTCTGACCTTCTGTACTGTATAACTTTGTCCAGTTGAGTTTACAGTGGGGCAAAGCTTAAACAATACGGCTGTTCTTGTGTTTTGCTCATGTTTTGTTTTTTATTGCTGTGTCATGCATGAGAGTCCTGTGGGCGCCCGGTCATTAGAGACTCGAGGACTCTTGTGATCATTTTCACAAGACTCACTGTTATTCACATCACATCACACCTCAGCATTTCGTTCTATGTTTAAGGGTACCAGTAAAGCCAAACAATGCATTATTGACAGGTTAGAAATGTTTTGATCTGTTGTGTTTTTCATAAAGACACACCTAATTGAATAAGAAATGACTGAGTTTAACATGCAGAAGACTTTACTGTGAACTAATAAAAATTCCATTCTCATCATGATTTGACAACATGACAAACCACATTAAAACCATAATGAAATACAAAAACTACAGTCTCTGTTGAACATTTGTGCTAATTTGAGTTTTGTAATTGTTTTACTGAAAAGCTGTTAAAACCCTAAAATAAATGAAGTGCAAATTATGAGATGTTTTTTTTTTTTTTTTGGACAGCATTTCATAAATCAGTGTCAATGAACATGCGGTTAATAAATAATGCACTTTTATGATGAATAGATGTAGCTACTGTACAGTTGCATAGAGCAAAACAATTACATAAATGAGTACTGTAAATATCAGATCAGATTGATTAAAAACATGTACTTATAAATACAATTTCCTTTTATACACATTGATCTTATATTCTGATTGAATCTGGGATGTTTATGAATGGATTTTACATTTATATAGTATATTCTGTAACAGTGCATTTCCTAAACAGATGCTTGATATTTATTTATTTGAGATTACATGAATCTGTATCATAATAAATAATAATGCAAAAATATCAAATATACACGGTTTAATCAACGACTGCAGATGATGAAGAATATTTTGCTGCTTAGATTATGAGAACTGCTGCTTTCTAAGAGAAAAGAGAAAAACATTCTCAGAATAACACAAAGATCAATATAACACATTTATGCATTATTTCTTCTCAGTTATAACTGTATTTGGCTGCCTTTCGAGGGAACTCAACAGTGCGTCAGTTGCTGATACAAGTATTTACAGAGGGAAATCTGCTCTTGAGGGAGCTGGAAGCATTTTATAATGATCCCTTCATCTTGAGAGAGGACAGTCGAGCGTCTGCACCTCACGGTTTGGGTATCAATAGTGGAGATTGAATGCAGAGCATGAGGAAGAATCTTTTACTTGATTTCTCCTTTCTAAACTTCTACTAATTTCTACACTTTCTAAAGTTTGCTAGGAATGGGCAGATGGATAATATCGTCCACCTGACAGATGTGCTTATGAGTGTAGAACTAGACAGGGGAGGATGAATGTGAATGTCCACTCTTCACTTGTCCTACCCAACTTAAAAAAAAAGTTAGGCCTTAAAGTTGATGACTACTTACAAAAAATACCATGAGTTTGCATGTATTCAGGAAACATGCTGAGTTCACACACTTTTTTTTTGGTGTGTGTGAAGACGCCCATGTTTCCACACTAGTGTTTTGACACCACAGGGTGTCAGTTGCCATTTCAGCCAGTAAACAAACTGGGTCAGAGACTGCATATAGCACACAACCTAAAAAGCCTCAGTCTCAATCTAAAGATCTCTATGAACGAGACTTTCATTGTCAATTGCACTCGTTCTTGTTGCGTGTCCTCAAACTGGTGTGAGCAAGGTTGACCTGAACTCATCCGCTCTCTTCTGTCCACACACACACACACTGGTTTCCACATAGGGTCAGTAACTGACACAGCGTTGAGTTCACTTAAAATGTACATGTGTAACCGTTAGACGTTTCCGCATATGTAAATCTCTCACCTTGTTTGTGACTCTTCTGAAACTCTGCAACATCAGAAACTGGGAATGAAAAACAGAAAATTGGATTATAGCCTTCATGAGTGTGTGATGGATTCGATTCCTAAGAACTGATTCATGAAACAGGGTCACTTTAGTTGAAAGCATCTGCCAAATGCATGCAGTTGTGGAAATAATTTAACATAAACCTCACAGATTCGTCAAAACGTGCAGAAATTAACACATTTACAAAAACATAAATATTGTATGATGTTTTAATTATGACTTGCCCTGAATAAGCATTACAGACAGACTCATAATATATTTCGCATGAGAGAGGTGGTCCTCAAAATACAAAATAATAACTATATGTAAACTCTGTAAATACATTGGTAACACTTTAGAATACTGTTCCAACTTTAATAAACAACTACTCAGGAGGAAATGACCAACACAGTTATTAATATTCTAGAAACTACTATTAACTAACAAGAAATGAGGAAGGATTTAGAAATGGCACTTAGATGAATGATGATTCACTATTAGCTAATCAGAGGTGTTGTGCTTTATGTCTAGTACAATTATTATTCGTATAAAATGTCATTTTTAATAATTAAAAATAAACACATTTTTGAGTTTAACAACAAACAAAGCACAGCTATATAATAGCGGAGTACAAAACGTAGCCTAATAATATTTAATAATTTCAGAACATGAAGGGACTCTTACTCTTTATTCACCCTTTTCTCGTGGTTTCTCATAAAAGTAGGCAATAGAATAAAATATCCTAGTTCTAATAGGGGCTCATCATGTAAAGAAGCGTGACATTGACCGCCTGAGCAACTGGGGTTTAAACCCTGCGAGTGTTTCTGCTAAAAACACACATTAAATAAAGAGAATAAAATTTAGCTGTGTGTGATCTGCCATCGTGTGTTGGACATGAAAACTACATGAAACTTTATCAAGACATAAAAGGACATGTATTAATCTAAAAGGTCTACATGTAAAATGTTCAAAAAGTATTCATTTACATACAAAATGAAGGCTACTCTCATGTGAAAGATGTGTTCAAAGACATGCGGATCTTTAGTGATGTAGTGCCACTTTCCACCACGAGATGGCAGCAGCGCACCTCATTTTCACTTTAGGCAAGGCAAGGCAAGTTTATTTATATAGCTCATTTCATACACAATGGCAATTCAAAGTGCTTTACATAGAAGAAATTAAAATAATCAAAAGAAATCAGAATAATTAGAACAGTTTAGAATAAAAAAATAAGAAATAATGAAAAATAAAAATTATGATAAAAATAAAATACAGTAAATTAAAACTATTTAGAATAAAATAAAGTACAGTAAGAGTTGGACGAACAGTGGCACAGTGCTCATTCAGTAAATGCACAGCTAAACAGATGTGTTTTGAGTCTGGATTTGAATGTGATTACTGTAGGAGCACACCTGATCTCTTCTGGAAGCTGGTTCCAGCATAATAGCTAAAAGCAGACTCTCCATGCTTAGAGTGAACCCTTGGTATTTCTAGCTGATGTGATCCTAATGATCTGAGCGATCTGTTGGGTTTATATTCAGTGAGCATATCTGCAATATATTGAGGTCCTAACCCATTAAATGATTTATATACCAGTAATAATACTTTAAAATCAATCCTAAATGTAACTGGCAGCCAGTGTAAAGACCTGAGGACTGGTGTGATGTGTTCATATGTTCTGGCAGCAGCGTTCTGTATGAGCTGCAACTGTCTTATGGTCTTTTTAGGAAGGCCAGTGAGGAGGCCATTACAGTAATCCACCCTGCTGGTGATGAAAGCATGCACAAGTTTCTCTAAGTCTCGACTGGAAACAAAGCATCTAATTCTTGAAATATTTTTCAGATGATAGTATGCTGATTTAGTTATTGCTTTGACATGACTATTGAAACTACGGTCTGACTCTAGTGACACACCAAGATTCCTGACTTGATTTTTAGTTGTTAGACCCCTAGTGTCAAGGTATGCATTCACCTTGAGAACTTCATCTTTGTTTCCAAACGCAATAACTTCAGTTTTGTCTTTGTTTAACTGCAGAAAGTTTTGACACATCCAATCCAACTTTATTTAAACTTTATTCCATTTGACTTTATGAACTTTATGTTAATGACCATGCATTAATCACTTAAGTGAAGCTTTTTATACTACAAACAGTATTTTAATTTGGAACCTGAAATCTGATGTAGCTCATTTTAAAATCAGTGTGTATTAATGAGTTTGTCCACAAGGGGGCAACACTGACCCGAGCCGCTGCTTTCAGTCACGGACAGAAGAGAAACAGAGGAGACTGGAGGACAACAACAACACGCTGCTGTTTCAAACTGTTAAAACATTCATTGTATTAATTATCAGGTAAAATTCAGAATTTAGTTTTACTAAAAGAACATTTTGAAAAATGACTTCTGGTGAATATTGTATGCATACCATACAACTTATTAGGCCTATATATTTATGAATATTTATAGATTAGCAAAGTAGGCCTAATCAATGCAAGATGGAACCACATAGATATATAAAGGCTATCATGATCATTTTGCCAACAATGAACCATTAATTTGTTTAGTTTATAAAACGTTTTATTTGTAACTTAAGATTCACTCTGGACAGAAACCGTTAGTGTGGATACACTTAAGGGACGAATATCGTACACATACACACCAGGACGTACACACCGGGACGAATATCGGCACATGTTATTCGCCAGCGTTTTAAGTGTTCACTCCCAAGTGATTTTCGCCAATCTCATTGGTTGGATAGTTTTTTTTCTTACATCTTTTTAAAAAAAATGATGATCTCGGGCCTGGGATCCTTGAGGGATCAGTGTGATAAAACATTTGCTGTGGAGTCGAGTTTAAGACGACACCTAAAGGTTCACGCTGATCTGAAGCCTCACTTTTGGAAAGGGTTTTTCATGAGTGCAGGACCTAAATATTAACAAATATAACAGAAGCCTTATATGTGCTTTGACTGTGGAAAGACATTTTTTGCTCACAGCAACTTTACAGAGCACCAGAAACTTCATTCTGGAGAGACACTGGAGAGAAGCCGCACCAGTGCTCTTCATGCCGGAAGAGTTTCACTCACTCGCCCAATCTACTGGTAGATATGAAGAAGCATTGTCCAAATCTGTGTGAACCTGGACACATCACGCCATTAAATCATCCATAACACAAACTTAAATAGATGTGATGCATTAACAACACACTGAAATCACTCTTTTACTGGTGTTTGAAACTCAATGTGAACAACTCTTACAGTCTAGATGAAAATATATCAATAATCAGCCTAGGTTCGGCTTGGGATTCAGATGAAATTATGATTGAAGGAAGTTTTGAGTTCTGAAATTTAGAGGATAATATTTTTATAATGATAACGAAAGATCAAGGATAATTTGATCTCTTTATTCACGACCTCTTTAAATCTCACTCTCTGGATCCAGTTCTCCCTCGTCTCTTGAGTTCCTCCATGTTACAATATACAAGAAAAAAACAAGTAAAAGCAGTATTTGTTAAAAGAATCCATTTTATTCTGGAAAAATATGTATGTTGAGAGACACGAAAGCTGGAAGAATGCTCAGAATTGGATTGTAACACTAAACCAGATTTCCCAGGGAATGAATGTGAAAACCAGATTATTAATGAATAACGAGACACAGGTGAATGTGATAATGAGTGCTGATGAGTCTAGGCAGAGAGTTATGGGAGATGTAGGCTGAGGCTATGTTTACACGCAAACGATTCTGAAGAGAAAATGCAAAAGTGGCGTTGCGTCATCACTTTTTATTCTGCGTTTAGACGAGCGTTTTGGGTGAGAAATCCACGTGCATATTGTGCTGCAAAAGTGTGTGAAATTCAGTGTAGTATGCACTCCAGGCGGCTAGGTGGCATTGTGGAGCGCTACCACACAACAACACCAAGTCCACGCGCCTGCGTACAACCTTCACTGTCAAGCAGAGTTTTGCGTTTTTACCGTTTACACGGGAACGCGGCGGTGGAGCGTTTTTAAGATTTCCACTCTGGAGGGTGGTTTCACTTTTTTTTGCGTTTTTAAGCCTCAAAAACGCCGTCGCCGTGTAAACGAAAGGAAAATTCGGTAAAATATTTATACATTTTCACCCGCGAGCGTTCTGGTGTAAACAGGGCCTTGAGGGAATGGCATTAGCCTGATGTGGAGCGCCCTCTGGTGGCTCTCAAGGGCACTCCAGCTAAAGCCAAACCTTTTTTTTATGACAGTGATTTCTTATATAACCCAGCAATATTCGTAATGACACATAACCTAACACTAAAACAAATATAAAATGCCTTTTGTTCTTGCACACAACAACTCGCTGTCGCCATATCGTCTCGGCTGTGGCACACATCAACTGTGCGCATACGTCAGAGGAACCAGTCGATAGGCTTAAATGTTTCCCGGCTTGACTGTTAAAAGCAGACGATTGGCTTACCGGCGAGAGGGGCGGGGCATGTGCATACAACCGCCATCTTTGGCGTTACGGGTTTTCCTTATATAGTTGTGTTGAGGATTGAGAAAGTGGCATGTCTCTATATAAAGTCTCTGTGTGAACTAACACTAAACTAATCGCTGTACGCACTTTAACGCTGAGCCAGAACCAGACGCGCTTGTGCTCGTCATGTTAGTTTATTATAAATAAAATAATAAGAAACAACAGGTCTAGTATATGTAACTGTACTCAAGCCAGTGATGAGAATAATAAGTCACATAATTAGCATATGAACAAGTGTTGTATTAGCTATTAATATTTATAGAATAGATTTCTGTCAGGTCCATTAATTTAAGAATACGTGACAAAAACAATTTGGGCAATTTTTATTGAATAAATGCAATTCAAGTTGATAAATTATGAATTAAATTTTGGCAGTATGTCTCTGTTCAGGAAGTCATATGACCTCCATGTGCCACCTGACTGTGCCACCTGACTCCGCCTTTGTGTGTAAACTCATATAAAAGAGCGAGAGTGTGTGAGATCAGCAGTGTGTATCTACTGTTGACACTACGGTTCTCACTGCATGACTTCATAGTCTTCTCTATTCTTCACACAGGTAAGAAACATGTTTCTAAACACATGATTTATTATCCATTCAACTTTACCGAGGAGCTTTAGTTTCTGACTGGATTATTTGCTATTTTGCCATAATGCTTTGATAGCTGCTACTTGTAAATTATCGAATGTTTGTAATATTATAAAAATGTAATCATGGTTTGTCTCAATATTCATTGTCATTGTTTAAATTAGATGTAGCCTAAATCAGGAAGAAACACACGAAGACATAAAGAGTGAAAACATTTAAAGAAGTGTGTGAGATGGAGTAAAAGTAGATATATATCAGACTGAGTAGATGAGGGGTGTGTGAGTGTGAGATCACCATTAAAATGTCTCCACGATCAGCTTTTGAAGAAATATCGTAGGCTAGTATCGAGTTACTGTCAGTTAAGTTCAGGCATCTTCGTCTCTGCACAACACACACTTCACACCACATGTTCGCAGAGTTAGTTACACTCACGGGACACTGCAATTCACGCATTGGCCGTGAGACACCCGCATTTGATTGATTTCACACGCTCACATGCCACCCCGATTTCTCACGCTGAAGTGTCAACCCTCCCGTTTTTTTCCGGGTTTCTCACGTATTTTAGCTCTTTTACTGTCTTCCCGTGTTAGTATTTCCCGTAAAATATCCCGTATTTTTACACTCTGATTGTGTGAGAGTGACGTAACGTACTAGCTCGGACAGATTCGGCTTGAAGTCGATCGTCCTCGGATGCGGTACTGCCGCGCGCGCTGATACAAAATAGCTTTGCTCAGCTCGAAGTGAGGTCGTGCGCACCCAAGCGCGCTCGTGCAGACGCGTCGGGGATAAACAAGGCTTTTTACTCCGTGTCGGCGCGCGCTCTGATCGGTGCAAGCCAAGTGCAACCAAAAGGTGCAGAGATCAGTCATCCCAATCATCTCCAGCGGAATTAAGCAGCCTCCCTGTTTCCCTCGTAAGCTGATATTAGTTTAAACATTCTTTATGGTATTTTTTGTTGTTGTTGTAATGACACAGTGCTCTTTCTCACACTTATGTAAACTCTTTAGACTTTTAATGATTAGTGCTTTTTAAAGTTTGTGAGTAAGAATCGTGAGGAGAAAAAACACACCTTATTTTGGGGATGGTTTCCGGGAAATCCCCCTTTGATGTTGACAGCTATGGGTCGGTCAAATGCCTGAAAGATGAGTTTATCTAGTGATCTTTCATTCGAAAAAATAAATAGCATTATTTCTATTTATTGCATAGGCGATGCATGCACGATTAACCACGGACACATTGGATCGTGACATGAGCACGAACTTCGTTTCTTACTTGGCTCTTAGTATCAAAAGAGACATGATCGTAATAGAAAAATTTAGCAAAAGTTAAATGATCAGAAAGTGTCCCACTTTACCAGTATTCAGTATATAGGCTACAGTGTTTGATCTTAAACATCATTAATACTCACCGTTTGTTTTTCCGCTATTAATGTTGTTTTGCCTGTTTATCTGTTGTGGTTCATTCGATTTTTGTCCTTTTTGTTCACCTTTTCTCTCTTTCTCTCGTCCACACATTTCATTATTCTGGAGTTTGTAAAGCTCAATGTTCTCCATGCTGTAATTTCTCGTATATTTTGCCTTTGGGAATATCTGTTCAAAATAATACGGTGGTTCAGTTCAGAGTGAAGTTGAAATTAGTCAATGATTGATTAAAACTTCAGGTTTACGTTTCAGTTTCACTATAATACAGACATACATCTCGGATTTTAAAAGTGTTTTAAAAAGCTCACATTTTTAACACATGTGAGAACAATGTGTTAAAAATGTGAACAATTAAAGATAAAGTGTTTTAATCTTGTGATGAGCAGAAGAGTGGACACATTCAGTGCCGCTGTGAGAGATCAGACCATTCAGAAGCTTTTCAGGAATATATCATGTCATCACCAACTTTCTTCCTCTACCTCTCAGCTTGACTGCCACTTTCTGTTCTTTAACTGGTGTGACATTACCACATCCTGCATCATTTCCACAACTATTGAATTACAGTAAATGCTCACTCCATACCCTACTAAACAACAAATTACACCAAAAATGCACTTAAAACAACAACAACAGATACATCTCATATATTTCTCCTCTGCTCTTGGAATCTCCTAATCTCGCTTTTCTAACCTGATATTATATTCTACAAATATTGTGGCTTTGTGGCAAATTACTTGTGATCATGCTAAAATCATCTGCTAAATCAATAAATGTAAATCTTATAGTACTGTATATTTACAGTATTTTGTCTGTTTGTATTTAGTATTTTATTGTTTATTTTATTCTGTGCTTTCTATTTACTTTGAATTGCATTTTGCTGTTCATCTTAGTTGTTTGTTTTGTGTATCTTGACTAACTGATCTACAGTGTAAAAATAAAAGGTGCCTGGAGGAACCTTATGGGGTGTCACTTTGCCACAGCGGCGGATCCTCTAGGAACCCTTTAGAAAGGGCCGGTTCTCTGAGGAACCTCACAGTTTCCCGAGGAACTCTTATATGAGGCACTGTGTGGAACCGTAGATCCTCTAGGGACCCTTTAAAAGGGGGCGGTTCTCTGAGGAACCTCACAGTTTCCTGAGGAACTCTTATATGAGGCACTGTGTGGAACCGTAGATCCTCTAGAAACCCTTTAAAAGGGGGCGGTTCTCTGAGGAACCTCACAGTTTCCTGAGGAACTCTTATATGGGGCACTGTGTGGAACCGTAGATCCTCTAGGGACCCTTTAAAAGGGGCGGTTCTCTGAGGAACCTCACAGTTTTCCTGAGGAACTCTTGCACTGTGTGGAACCGTAGATCCTCTAGGAACCCTTTAAAAGGGGGCGGTTCTCTGAGGAACCTTACAGTTTCCTGAGGAACTCTTGCACTGTGTGGAACCGTAGATCCTCTAGGAACCCTTTAAAAGGGGCGGTTCTCTGAGGAACCTCACAGTTTTCCTGAGGAACTCTTGCACTGTGTGGAACCGTAGATCCTCTAGGAACCCTTTAAAAGGGGCGGTTCTCTGAGGAACCTCACAGTTTCCCGAGGAACTCTTATATGAGGCACTGTGTGGAACCGTAGATCCTCTAGGAACCCTTTAAAAGGAGCGGTTCTCTGAGGAACCTCACAGTTTCCTGAGGAACTCTTATATGGGGCACTGTGTGGAACCGTAGATCCTCTAGGGACCCTTTAAAAGGGGCGGTTCTCTGAGGAACCTCACAGTTTCCTGAGGAACTCTTGCACTGTGTGGAACCGTAGATCCTCTAGGAACCCTTTAAAAGGGGCGGTTCTCTGAGGAACCTCACAGTTTTCCTGAGGAACTCTTGCACTGTGTGGAACCGTAGATCCTCTAGGAACCCTTTAAAAGGGGCGGTTCTCTGAGGAACCTCACAGTTTCCCGAGGAACTCTTATATGAGGCACTGTGTGGAACCGTAGATCCTCTAGGAACCCTTTAAAAGGAGCGGTTCTCTGAGGAACCTCACAGTTTCCTGAGGAACTCTTATATGGGGCACTGTGTGGAACCGTAGATCCTCTAGGGACCCTTTAAAAGGGGCGGTTCTCTGAGGAACCTCACAGTTTCCTGAGGAACTCTTGCACTGTGTGGAACCGTAGATCCTCTAGGAACCCTTTAAAAGGGGCGGTTCTCTGAGGAACCTCACAGTTTTCCTGAGGAACTCTTGCACTGTGTGGAACCGTAGATCCTCTAGGAACCCTTTAAAAGGGGGCGGTTCTCTGAGGAACCTCACAGTTTCCTGAGGAACTCTTGCACTGTGTGGAACCGTAGATCCTCTAGGAACCCTTTAAAAGGGGCGGTTCTCTGAGGAACCTCACAGTTTTCCTGAGGAACTCTTGCACTGTGTGGAACCGTAGATCCTCTAGGAACCCTTTAAAAGGGGCGGTTCTCTGAGGAACCTCACAGTTTCCCGAGGAACTCTTATATGAGGCACTGTGTGGAACCGTAGATCCTCTAGGAACCCTTTAAAAGGGGCGGTTCTCTGAGGAACCTCACAGTTTCCTGAGGAACTCTTGCATTGTGTGGAACTGTAAGAACCAGGTGCTGGTTCAGAGTTAGAGCTAGTGCCGGTTCAGGGGTTGGTTCGACTGATGAGCTTTCAAAGAACCGGTTTGCCTTTCCACAGGCTAGAGAGCCATCGCAGAGCCAGATCTTACGTCACTGTATGCAAAAGCCTCTAAATGCCATTTGAAATTTTCTTCTAAAATGACCATTTTTATCAAGCTTGTATATTTAAGTTCAGTAATTTCACTTAAATGACAATTAATAGGTCATCTTCATTGCCATTTAAGTGAAATTACTGAACTTAAACATACAAGCTTGATAAAAAATGATCATTTTAGAAGAAAATTTCAAATGGCATTTAGAGGCTTTTGCATCTGAACTCTTCATACATTAATGTTGTCCAGCTACGCTAGCGCGACACACACATCAGGCTTGTTCGAGATGGTTCGGCACTGCGAATCCAAAAGCAGAAAGGGTCGTATGCTCTCCAAACACTCCTGCAGCTCCGATCAGTCCACGCCGCTCCGATGCATCTCGAACAAGCCTTCCATCAACAATGGCGGTCGTTGTGTTACTACTATGTATGCTCATGGCTTTGCAAACCTACATCAGTATCCAAACACGGCGAATCCAGCACGTTTGTGCAGCTCGCCGTAACTTGCATTAACGGAGATTACAATCGAGCTGCTATTAGCATGATTAGCTACTATTTCAAAAATGGCGGCCACAAGTTTCTGTTCGTCTTCTTGGTCACGGTAACCCCGCCCCCAGCCGCTGACGTAAGCGGTTCTTACTCTAGACCAGCAATGATTTGGTGCTACTTACTTTTACAGGTTCGGAGCTGGTGCTTTGGTGGTCGAAAAACAAAGAACCGATTTGAAACTAGGCTCTGGCTCCGAACCAGCACCAGCTCTGCCTTGGTGGAAAAGGGGTATTATATGAGGGGTATTATACCGCTTTAGCTGCCTCTAGGAACCAATTTTTATTTATTTATTATTATTATTGTTATTATGTTGTTACTATGGTTACCATTAACGTCTATTATAATAAACAAACTGAACCAAATACAAAATAAGATTTGTTTATTACATATTTTAGATTCATTTTAATACATACACTTGGAAAAAGAAGCTAGTAATAGATTAACATCAATGAATATAATACACAAACAAATAGTATAATACATAAGCAACATGAATAATCAGCCATGTATATACAATAAGCTACACAAGAAAAGAAATCTCAACAAAATGCATGGAAACACATGTTCCATGTAATAAATCAATGTTAAAAAGTTTCTTCACCTTCATCTTCACTTAAAGGGACACTCCACCCATTTGCATTACGCTTTCCATTGTTAAAAATCCAGTTATACTATTGAATGGTCGTGCAACACTCTCTCATTTTCCACTGAGATGAGAGAAATCTGCTATTTTCCTTTTTAATTTCTTCTTTTTAAGGTATAACCAGACCAATCTTCTGGTACACACACACACCAAAGAAGGTTTCGTGTAGATGTACTCTCCAGTTTTTCTTCCAATTTTCTCCAGTTTTTTGAGGAGGCATTGTCCTCTCTTTCCTCCTCCGAGAAAACGGAGTCAGATCAAGATCACAGACAGAAAATGTTCTTAGATTTTCTATCATTTCTTTGATTAATCTTCCCGACCGACAATCGCTGGCCATTAATCGATTATTAACCGCTAACTGATAAGATTATAATATCGAATTGGCATTAAATAAACAACATGACATCATGACTTTTGCGTAAACATACACGCCACTTTCGAGTCAAGTGGCGTGTTATCTCTACGCATTTTGTGCTATTCGCGTATAATCGTGTATGTCTACGCCATTAACGTCCGCGTCATTCCACGTGTCTGTACACGCAGTCAAATCTCCAGTCATAAATGCCATTAACCCCAGTGACGGTTAAGTTTAGGGATGGGGTTGAGGTAAGTCATATATTTATATAACGTTAAGTCAACGGCGTTCATAAACACGCTGAAAAACGATTATGCGTCTTGATAGCACAACAAAAATGGAAATACGAATTGGCGTGTCATACACACGCTACTTCATGAGATCCGTCTGAAATAAAAATAAAATTGACGTGTATCTGTGACCCGTTAAAAATACAAACAATTTGTATTTATGGTAACACTTTACAGTAAGGTTCATTTATTAAACATTAGTTAATGTACGTATTAACTAACATGAACTAACCATGAGCAATACATATGTTACTGTTTTTGTTCATCTTTGTTAACGTTAGTTAATACAAACACAGCTAGTTCATTAGTTCATGTTAGTTCACAGTGCATTAACTAATGTTTACAAGATTTTAATGAAGTATTAGTAAATGTTGAAATTAACATTAACTAAGAATGAACAATACTTCTTCAGCATTTGTTAATCTTTGTTAAAGGGTACATATCATGCTTTTAAATGATTCATTTTTACATATAAATCATACCGTTGTGGTCTATATAAAGCATAACTGCAATGCTTGGGTCTGAATTCCTCATTATTATAGCTCCACAAGCCCCTTTTCTGATGTGCGTCTGTGAGCAACTCGTTTTGGTGCGGCCCCTTTAAATAAAAAGGAGATGCGTCACACCCCGCCCGCTCTCCAGGTCGATGAGTTCACGGTCAGTTCAACTCCCCACGTTCGGCCATTATTGTAGTTTGATTAGAGATATACGATTATATACTATACCTTCAAAGAACATTTTTATTCACATGTTAATAAAATGTCAACAACAGAAGACTTGTCCATCAAGCCTTACATATTCGAGCCAGAGCGAGCGAGTTGATAAAGACGACGACGAACCTGCAGAACAACCTCTTCATATGGATGTATTGGGATGTGAGTTAACTGTTTTGTGTTATTAGTGAAAGTCGACTATTTCTCTTGTAAAAACAAGCACACTGACAAGATAAATGACTATGGTCTAATCTTACCACAAACAATCTGTACTGATAATATGATCATCAGAAAAGCAGCTAAATGAGCATTGATGAAACTCAAGAACAATAATACTGCAGACGTGTAACGTTACTTCAAAACAAAAACAAAGAAAGACAAAGGTACTGCTAAACCATTATTTTTATTAACGATATTTACAGCTTATGGAAATGCTCTGTTCGTCGTCTCCAAAGATAGAAGGAATTTACCCTCATTCAGACGAAGTCAATCGGCAAACCCTTCTTTATACTGGCGATGGTTGTTGAAGTGGGAATCCTTGAAGTGCTTCAGGTCACTACATCCAACAACCGAACATTTTGACTTGCCCTCTCGTAACTTCTGCATCATTGAGCTCGGACTACAAAATCGGAGCGAGAAATAATAATGGCGGATTGCTCCATTGCTCGGATTGCTAATGTAGTTAACTAATGAACCTTATTGTAAAGTGTTACCGTATTTATTTATCAGATAAACATGAACTGTACATTTTAACTACTACGTCAACATTTCAACGTATTTCTGAAGAATATTAATAACATTTATATGCTTTTGAAGCATTGATAAGCTTTTTCTTTTCTATTTTTTTTTAGGTTGGTTGGGGGCCTATGCCTCTATGTTAAGACCTCCACTTCACACACATTGTTTTCAACCTTTCACATTTCTGAGTTGATTAAAAAGCTTAAGGGAGCAAGTACCAAAGTGTAGACAATTTTTTAATGCAGTTTAAAGTTAAACGATATTTTTAAACATCTCACTTAATCCTATCCAATAATACTGCTGTGCAATTCAGAGTAACATGTTGGAGTGTGTCCCGCCCCTGGAGACAGAAAAGGTTCAATCGAAAGCTTTCGGGAAAAGTACTGCAAGGAAAAGCGGCCGGCAAGAGAATTGAAATAGCCCATATAAACACTAAAAAATTAAACCTTGTACATTTTGCATTGACCCGACAGGACCGTTATATGAGAACTGAGCTGGACGATGTTATACATGCAAGAAAGTATCTGTATAGTTTTAATTACCAATGTTCTTCTTGTGTAAAAGACAGAATGATTGTGTTCAGATGCTTTAAAGTGATGTTAACTTTCATAACTATACAAAAATAAACTAGAACATGAGGAAAGACTGATGCTGATGGTTACTGGACTTTTATATTGCTTTTATTTTCGATACTACATTACTCTGGCTTTAACTAAACTGCGTGTGTTGTCTGTGTGATGAACAGATTCAAATGGAGTGGAGAAAGAAGATCAGCAGAAATCACAGATCAGCAGAAAACAAGAACACAGAGGACAGAAATGACACACAAACCAGAGAATCACGAGAGGAAAGACGACCGACACTTGATAGATGTAACAGTATGAAGAGAATAAAACCAACATGTGAGTGTTTGATCATTATGAATCTTGTAAGTCTCGCTGTGGTCTTCACCATCCTATTATTAAGCTCCACATTCAGAGAGAATGGCACAGATCTCTACAGTCACAGATCAATGTTTACACGTTAACAAAATGTTGACCGAATTTATTATAGATCAAGGACATAAAAAATAAATCCAAAGCAATGAGGATAATCTGATATATTTGTGATTTAGTCTCCTGTGATCCAGACGGGATCCAGACAGATGTCAAAACTGAGGAGAGATTCTCATCGAACACTTCATCATGTTCTCAAGAATCCAGATAACAGAAGACCTGAACATCTTCATCCTTGTCATTATCATCTTTATCTTCATCACTCTGTTCACGCCTAGGCTCTTTTACAGACTCATAAACTGTTTCTTCTTCAGATATGTGTCTCAATCCTGCACTTCTGCTTTACTGACACACTAGTGTTCCCGCCTCTAATAGTGAACACCTGCACATGCTTATATATAAGAGCAATATCACACTCGTAGTGATTACCTACAACCAAACTACAGACATGCTGATATACAGATATCGCACGGCTACGAGTGTGATATTGTGTTTCTACAGCAGTCCCACGGCACACGTGAGTAAATAAAAAAGAAACAAACGTCTTTAAAAACCCTCTTTTGTGCAGAACTACTTCCTTCTGCCAATCTCAAACTGACAGTTTGAAAGTTGAGACCAAGCCTCCGTTACTGAGGGCCCTTGGTCTGTATTTTTGGACATTTCAGTTTGATCCGAATCAAAATTACCGGTGTGAAACCTCCCCCTCCCCCGGACCACACAGCTTCTGGACAGATCGTAAAATAGCCACTAAGATTATAAATTAGTCACATATTTGAAGTCTAATAACTACATTCTCCTAAAAAACAAACACTAAAGGAGCACTAAATTGGCTAATTTTCCAACGTAGCAATCAAGGAACCTTGTAGGCAGCAAAGCATTACAATGTTTCCATGTTCAGTTGTTTACATTAAATAAAAAGTATGTATGTGCCTTAAATCTTGAGAAGTTGGTGTACGGAAAACATTTACAGAAAAAAATGTTAGAAAGCTCTGCAGTCAGTGTGTACATGTTTACAGAATACAAGTTGATTGTAGCCCTTCATACAAAAATGTGACCTTATTTTGTAACAGAAGGTTTTTAGTAATGTACTGTATGCAGCAGAAAGTTTAGTTAATGTAGCCTAATTTGGACTAATTTGAATGTTGCTGCTGTCTGATAAGCTAGAGATGTGACCTTTCTTTACATAATTTAGTCACTAACTTGCATCTCTCTGCCTTTATCTAGCACTTTTGCAAATATTGTACATTGCTGCTATTCTATAAAACAGATGTACTGTTAATAAATGAAATACATGAAGTGACTTTTTGACGCATTTGGTTTTCATTTACAGAAATTGTGATATATATGTGGTGATATATAGTTATCGAGGACAAATTAACATGATAGTATCGTATATTGTGTTAATCTCTGATTCCCACCCCTATTATTCACCTTTTGTATAGACCATTTCACAAGATGTAAACAACACTGGTCCAGAAGCACTTCCCGTTTCAGTTTTTTAACACTACATAAAAGCTGGGATAAAATACAACCAACAGAACATTTAAAACTGAATCAAAAAGTTAAACAAACATCTTTAAGATATTTTTTTTTACATGTGAAATAAAGAAAACAGTTACAAACTGAAACAGGAAGTGCTTCTGGACCAGTGTTGTTTACATCTTGTGAAATGGTCTATAGTTTTCCTTTTGAAAATATTTTTTTTGCTTTAAATGTTTGGCTTTAGCCAGATCTACATCAAGATGTTCTCACAATTGGCATACCTCAATCTGAGGGCGGGATAAAAGATTGTCTTTCAATATCTCTCTGCACGCCATAGGATAGCGCTAACCAAACAGAGCAATGAATGGCTGTGGATGAGTGAGTCCCATGCGCTTTCCCACCAGCGGAGCTATTGATATATTAAACTTGCCATATCCAGTCGTCAAAACTCCAAACACATCTTCCTTTTTTAAGAATGACTTAAGTGACGTTCTCTTAACTCTAGAGTTGCGGCCAAAGCCGAATCGAAAGGCCGCTGTTCGCCAGCTGCATCTTGTTTGTTTTCAAGTAGCAGGGAAATCACCTATGGATATCACGGCGCAAAACTCTGCCGTCATTGTGTTAAGCCCGCCCACCAACTCTATACACGATGTGATTGGCCTGACCAGAGTTTGGCGTTTCCACTTCGAGAGTTGCTAGACCACACTTTGCTGCAAAATAATTTTTGCTGCCTCTAGGGTGCGTCTAGATTTCTAGGCTAGTTTGACTTTCTTGGGTTTCCCAATTTAGTTGCTTCTCCTTTGAGCCTGTAAAAAAAAACTGGATCAATAGTATATCGTAAATGCATTGGACAATCTATGTGTGTGTTGAGATATGATGATAAGCGTGTCTAAGTCTCTACAGCGCCACACTGTACTCCAGTAAGAATCTGTGGTGGAAACTGGAACTGCAGCTCTCATTGAGAGATTAACAGTTTTTTTTTTTTTTCAATTGTTTACACGCAATTTTGAAAACCGGGTTCTTTTTTTCAAAATATAATGACAATTATCCCAACACCACACTCAATTTGCATAATTCCTAGATTGTTTGCAAAATGAAACACAGTCCTCACACATGATCAGACACTATTGCAGCCAGTTTTACACTGCTGTGATAAATAATAAAAAACACATTTGTAAAAAAAACTATTTTTAGGAAATTGCATGTGCTAGATTTTTGGCCAGATATTGTAATGCAAGGGATAATTTAGATGAAAAAATAGTGACAAACTCACAACATTCTTCATGATTAGTTTGAGATATAGGGAGAAATATATAAACTTACCAAGCACTGCACAACACTGATGCTGCAGACTGAATATTTCAAGTATTTATTTCAATACTTACAGTATTTCTTACCATAATCAGTTACAGCAATCAACCAACAATGAATTCAATGAAACAAATAAAATCTGTAGACAAAGTACAATTACTGCATGAAGTACATACACTTTGACTCTGAAGAAAAACTACTGTAAAAGCAACAAGAATATTGTAACTATTTTGTTACAGTATCAACCGGAGATTTGGTTGATCTCTTTGTCCAGCTTCCATCAGTGTCAGTCCATGGCCTGATAACATGGTAACATGGTCAATAAGTGTTGAACGTATTTCTTGAGTTAAATTTGGTCCTCGTCTTCTTCGTTCAGGTTCTATTAACTCTTCAACTCCTTCTCTACCTCTTCCTCTACCTAGGCCTCTTCTCCTCTTCCTCTACCTCCTTCATGTCCTCTTTGAGCTTCCCCTCTTATTCTCACTCTTCTTCTTCTTCTTCTTCTTCTTCTTCTAGATACTTCTATTTTTGTTGAAGACTCACCTGCTGTCTTTTATAGCACACCTGAGTGCTGCGTTTTCAAATTAGCACATGTGTGCTTCCACACCTGGTGGATGTGAATATCCAATTCATTCATTAGTGTGGTCAGTGGCAAACTTGGGCTTTGTAATGACAAGGAAGTATCCTCACAATCCTTATCTGTGTCTAAGGTGTTAAAATGTGTGTAGAGTTTTACAAATCACTGTGTGTAATGTTTTGCAAAAAGGGTAAGCTGACAACGTGCTTACAATTGTGCAAATCTACGCTAGTGTTTTTCTCCTTGAGAGTAAGGTTTTGCTAATAGTGGGACATTTTTTTAATTTTAGTGTGTAAGCAATCGAAAAAAAACTGTAAAGGGGGCAGCATTATCCGAATGAGTCGTCATCTTTTAACATTTTTCTCAACACACCTCTTTCAATCTCAAACATTTCCCGTAGCATATGTAACGGTCAGCCAATTAGGTTGAGATTACAAAAGTTAAAATGGGGTCAGATTTGACTGTGAGAAGAATTGGGTGTTAAAAGAATGAGACAAAACTGAGGTTGAAGTGAATAAGAACGGTGTATTTACAATCTTCTTAAAACCAGGAACAAACGAACAATATCTTTATCTTATTTTTCTTTATCTTTTTCCTTTACTTTATTTTCTATTCAAATTACAGATATAAGTTTTCTGGCGTTTCGACGCTTGGGGAGGCATGGGGAGTCCCCTTAACCACTGAAAGAAAATGACAAAGATTACATCTTCCTTAGTCAATCTGATTTGTTTTTTCAAAAATATTTGATTGATCTGAAGAATGAAAGTTGTTAAATACTCATCATATATATCATATCATGCTCATGACCATGCGAAATAGCTTTATTACAGACAGGCTCCACTGCAGCGTTAATTTTGGTTGAACAGATTTTTTTTTTTCCCAAAAAAATGAAACACTAATTTCTTATGGCTATAACATTTCAATAATTCAAGCACTTTTCAAGCACCTCTTCAAAAATTTGACTGTTTTTCAGGATTTCTTAAATTGCTAACTATTTAAATCTATCGGGTTTGGTGTCTCGTGTTGCAAACCCAATAATGTGGTAGTAACGATTCTCTCTGGCCAATCAGTGATCTTCAGTGTTGTCAAGTCACATTTCAGTATCGGTACGGCACGCTTGGCACCTCAACAAAGGTACCATTTAAAGCGAGCCGTATCATGCAGTCGAAAAGCGCTAAAAGAATTTAAGTCAAAGATATTCAAGAAAGCCCTTGGTTATATGACCAAAACTTAATAACATACAACAGTAATATCTCAACAACACAAGTGCTGAGGACCAAGAGAAAATACACAGCAACACACACCGTTTATCATCTGAGTCTCTGCAGTGTGAACTTGTTTACCTTGAGCGATCCAGTCCAGCTGACAAACAGGAAAACCACGTTGCATGCGTTGATGCACAAGGTAAACCACTGCAAGAAGACATAATTATGCATGTGGCATACTAAAAGCATTTAACTGATGCTTTTATCCAAAGAGACTTACAAAAGAGAAAAATAGAGGCAGTTAAACTAAAAGGTGGACAACAATATGCAAGTGCTAGGACCCTTCCCAGTTTAGTTTAATGCAGTACATGTACTTTTTATTGCTTTGCTCTATTGCTTGCCTAAGTATTTATTTATTATTAGGGCCCCAGCCCTGAAAGGGTGAAGGCCCTATTGTTTTCCTTAAGATTATTATTATTTTCATGCATTATGTGTAATTGTGTGAACACTGTGAGGCGCCATTGCGTCACTAGTTTACATTTGTCTTTTATGTCAACCTCTGTTTCTGTTTTTTCAACTTTATGTTTCTCTTTTTATTTATTTTATAGTTTAAATTACAGTAGATGGAAACTACGAGTGAACACATGAAGAGAGAGAGAGAGAGAGACTAGCACTGAAAACATGAAGCTTGTGAAGATTGTCAGATTGAGCAGCTTTAATGATAGATACTGTGAGTAAAACAATCACTCATAATTCAAACAATAAATGTTTGAGGGAATCATCTCTCTGTGTTTCTGAAATACATGTCACTGAATTTGTCCATGTTTGTGTTAATTTGAATGGAAGTTTCTCTGATTAATGTTGTGACATGTATATTGACATAATTATCATGTGGTCCCCTGTCTGATGTATGATAATTCCTTAACTTTCATTAAACTGACTTGTAATGGTTGATATGGCAAACTAGTAGCAAAATCATATTTAGCAAGGGCTAGAGAAACTACAGAATATAATACTAATGGTCTGAAAATAAATCAAAACTGCTAAATAATCATATCGGTTGTGTATATATAATTAGTAAAGTGTAGCCTATTATTAAAAAATAGGGCTGTCAACTTTAGTCGTTTAGTCGACTAATCGGTCGACGCAGTCTTGGTCGACTGACAGTCTTATTGGTCGACCAGTTGCATTTTTTTTTTTACCAATAGAAAGAATTTTTAAATGATTTACTCCTTGATATTTATTCCTTTATAAGCAGTTATTTATTACTGTATTCTAAATATAATTAGCCTATGTTTTGTCCCCAACTTTAAAATGCTTTAATTTAGGCTATTTTTGTAACTGCGCCACAGTTTAGCGCACACACATAATAGACTCGGGAACCGCACCTGTGGCCTATATGGGGAGACTGCAGACCTGGAGCCGGCGGTTTTACGCCCCTGACAGGTTTAAGCCCCTGTCGTTCCTGATGCGTCCAGTAGGGGGAGAAGGATATACGGCGAAATAACGTAAAACGACGCTGGAAACAAACACATTAATAACCGTCCCAACTTTAACTAATTTTTAGGTATTTGTTTATTTAAATAAACGTTATAGACAGTGGAGTTATCTGCACTATAAGGATTAAGGCCTCTCTGTATGCAATCGAGCTCTCATTCCATGAAATCCGGAATACCTCTAGTTTAGTTTTCTTCCAGCTACGCTCCATTTTTCTGGCTGCTCTCTTAAAGCTAGGGTATATGATTTCAAAGATTGTTCATTATTAATATCCTCGTTTAGATGCTGTTTATGGTTATATAGTATAATCCTAACAATATAAATAGAAAAAAGAACGAAAAAAATCCATTCACTCTATTGGCTGTACAGCCACATAAAAGTTGACCAATGGAAGCTTTGCGAGCGCAAAGCTACATTGGTCAACTGCTCTCATCCAATCACCAGCTACACTTGAAACTCCGCCTGGAGCTCGCGTCTCCACCCCGACCGCGCCCAACCACGCCCGACCGCGCCCCCTTCTGCGTCATGAGAATCGCGCACGTTAGCAGGTGACCGCACATGGTAGCTAGCTAAGTAGCACATCAGACAGCAATCAATGGATAACAACGAAAAATACATCAGCAAGCGTCACCTGCTTGCCCCTACAAGAAAGTTAGGACGGAAGAGAAAGTCGTTTGAGGAAAAAGCAGAGACGAAAAGAAAATGTGAAGAACGCCGAAAGTTGAGTAGGATAAATATAGGGTTCACCATTGACCGATGGAGGAAACTTCAGCGAGATCTGGGACTGAAGACCGACGCTGACACGGCTGACTTTTTGTTGAGCAGGTAAACATTTATTTGTACTCTTATATGGTGTGACGTGTTACATAAATAGCTTTTTATCAGTCTGAAACTGAGACTCATTGGTAAAGGTGGTTAGATTAGATGTTAATTGGTGTATTGCAATACAGATTACGTATCAAGATAAAACATTTATCATTTTAAATGTGTATACACCTTACGAATGTCATCAGAATGAAGATGAGTATTTAAACAGATTAGCTTTTATTGGTTCATTTATTGAAAGTACTACTATTTCTTGTGTGTATGTTATTGGTGATATGAATGCGGACATTTCAGACAGTAAATCACTTTTTTTTTAGTCATATTGTTCAGTTCTGTCAAGACTATAATCTCATTTTATCAAGTGAAGTGTGTTTACCTGTGGATAGCTACACTTATGTTAGTGAGGCTTGGAACACCACCTCTTGGTTGGACCATTGCATGAGTACAGCAGAGGCACATGACTCGCTGAGGAATATGAATATCTTATATGATACAGTAACATATGATCACATACCTGTGTCTGTTGTGATAAACGTTGAACACATTATAGCGATGACTAATAATGATAGTAATATCAATGTAGTAAAAATTGATTGGTTAGCACTTAATAAGGAGGACCTTTTAGCTTATTATGTGAGTACTGACAAATGCTTGAGTGATATTCATTTACCAAGGGATGCATTGATGTGTACTGATGTTAACTGTAAAGATGTAAATCATCAGAGGGATATCTGTTCAATGTATAATGATATAGTTAATGTCTTGCATGGTTGTAGTAAGCCATTTTTTAAATCAAAGGGTATAAAGAATAAGTCTAGGCCTGGGTGGAGTAAATATGTAGCTAAATATCAATCTGCAGCCCAGAAAGCTTATAAATTATGGGTGATGGCAGGTAGACCCAGGCAAGGGCCGGAGTTTCAGCAGAAGAAGACGACAAATGCAAAATATAAGTATGCCATTCGTTTTATTTGCAAAAATGAGCAAACTTTAAGGGCCGATTCTATGGCTATGAAGCTCCTAAATCATAATATCACTGACTTTTGGAAAGAAGTCAGAACTCTCAATAGTTGCAGAGTGTCTCTTCCTTGTACCTTGGATGGAGTTTCTGGGGCGGAGAATATTGCAGCATTATGGAGACAACATTATTCTAGGCTTTTTAATTGTATCCAAAACGAATATCATGGGGGTGACCATCAAGTTAACGATCCAATTGTGATTATGCCATGTGAGGTGGATCAAGCTATAAGCAACTTACCCCAAAATAAAGCAAGTGGCTCAGATAATATTTCTGCTGAACATCTTAAATATGGAAGTAAGAAGTTACCTCCTTTATTAGCGAGTTGTCTTACTGCCCTTCTGAGTCACAATGTGTTACCAGATTCAATGTTGTCTGTCTTATTAGTACCAGTTATTAAAAACAAAGCTGGAATGGTGGGTAACTTAAATAATTATAGACCTGTAGCTTTAGCTAGTATTTTGTCTAAAGTCTTAGAAAAAATCTTGCTTGATAGGCTAAATGTGTTTATTAATTCTAAAGACAATCAGTTTGGATTTAAGGCAAAACATGGTACTGATCTTTGCATTTATGCATTAAAGGAAATTGTAAATAAGTACAAAGATAAAAACTCCACAGTTTTTATGCGTTTCATTGATGCATCTAAAGCTTTTGATCGGGTTAACCATGCTAAGCTGTTTTCTAAAATGAGACAAAGAGGGGTTCCAGAATACATTGTGAGAATCTTGGCCTATTGGTATGCCCACCAGTTGTTGCAAGTTAAATGGGGCAATAAGGTCTCTGCCCCCTTTGGGGTCAGTAATGGGGTGAGACAAGGAGGGATTTTGTCCCCAATTTTGTTTAACCTTTATATGGATGAGCTGTCTGAACGTTTGAATGGTTGTAAAACTGGCTGTATGAATGGTACTAAGTTAGTGAATCATATTATGTATGCGGATGATCTTATGGTGTTTAGTCCAAGCAGTGCTGGGCTTCAACATCTTTTAAATGTGTGTTCTGATTATGGTCTGGAACATGATATTGTATATAATCCTGATAAGAGTATGGTTATGGTCTGCAGAACTAAGGAGGATAAAAGTATAAAATTTCCAGTGTTTAAGTTGTCTAACCAGAATCTCACGGTGTGCGAGAAAGTGAAATATCTTGGACATATTATTACTGAGCACATGACAGATGATGATGATATTGAAAGGCAACGCCGCCTGATGTATATGCAGGCAAATATACTGTTGCGTAAGTTTAGTTTCTGTTCAGATGAGGTGAAGGTGTCACTTTTTAAAGCATATTGTACAACATTTTATACTGCTCATTTGTGGTGTAACTACAGAACATCTAGTTTACAGAAGCTGCAAGTAGCATATAATGATGCTATGAGAATCTTATTAAGGAGACCTAGATGGCATAGTGCAAGTGAAATGTTTGTCAGTGTACATGTAATCACTTTTAAAGCACTGTTACGTAATTTTATATATAGATTTATCTGCCGACTTAATGACTCTAAAAATGAAATTATTGTGAGTTTAATAAATGTGAGGGTTAGTAGTACGGTATCAGTCAAAGCTGTGGAGACACTGGTACTGGTGTATTCTGTGAGTCTATGTCACAAAATTGTATGGCTGTTGTAAAGGATTGTATGGGTTGTGTTTTTTTTTTTTTTGTTGTTGTTGTTGTTTTTTTTTGTTTATTTGTTTTTCTCTTTCTTTTTAAAAATGGACTTTGAGTCTGTAATAAAGTTTTGATTGATTGATTGATTGTAGTGATCGACCGATATATCGGCCGGCCGATATATCGGGCCGATATTTGAAGTTTTTACGTGTATCGGAATCGGCCGATACACCGCTGCGCGTTCGCCGATAGTTTTTTTTTCTCCCGGCGTTATAGACAGGCGGCCACGGGCAGCTCTGTGCTGCTAGAGACGCTGCAGTTCACGTGCCCCGCCCTCCCCCACTAGCAGAGTGCAACCTGCTTTTCGCGAGAATGGTAACTTAAACTTTCAAAGGATCTTTTAAATGTTTGACTGCTGAAATATTGTCAAACACTTTGAAAATGGAAACACGTCGCCCTATAACTGTTATGTGCTTGCAACTAAGCAAGTTTGTGGGTCCAAATGGAAAACGCGAATGCCTCGTCTATAAAACAACTGCTTGCCATTGTATTAGGGAGCTGCAAATAGCTAAGGTGTAGGCTATCCGTTCAGTATGCATTAGGACTGTCTATGAATATTCTACATTCGAATATGTATTAATTTTGAAGGTGAAAATTAATATTTGAATATGGAAAAACACGCCCGCGGTTGCAGACTAATAACGTTACCACAGCTGCACAGCTCACTCGGAGCGCTCACTGTCGGTTCTATACTGTGAAACTTCAATCACTGAATGAAGCCTGCTATATTTGGGACACGAGTCGCGACTCGCAACCTTAAATTGCTTGCACAAAACTCTTGATCAGCACTCAACATTTGTTTGTTGTTCATTTAACCGACGCGCAGAGAGCGTGAGGGCGAGAGAGAGAGAGTGCCTGAGCAAGTCCAGGCGAGAGAGTGAGCTCTGCGGTCTTGGCCATTAGTTGATTTAGTTTGCTTTTTAATACGTTGTTAAATATGTTTAAACTCAAATAAACGATCTAATTCTAGTAGTTATGTCTCTTTTTATTAATGTGTCCTGTTATTGACGTAATGCGCGTCAACAACAAAACGCGCTACGGGATGTTCGAATATGTTTTTTAGAGGGAAAATGCAAACGCCATTTGAGTAATTTTGACAGCCCTAGTATGCATATGGGTGCTGTAACGAACACTGGTCATAGGATTAAGTAATGCCAACGTTGTTCAGTGTTTTTTGTGGGAGATTTATTCAGCGCTCTCCTGGCTGAGGTTTGGACGCGTGTGGTGTGTGTCTCCCTCGCCATCGCAGTGATATAAAGAGACTAGACATGCTCATTTTATTTTATGTAGAAAAATTGAAACCATCATGCAGTACTTTATTATGCTGGTTGCTACTGTGTGCAATAGTGTAATTATTTAATTTATGCTTAAATATTTATTTTCAGCACTGAACTTTTTTTGTTCTACTTTATGTTTTTAATATTTGTTAAATTGTTTATCTACTTCTTCTTGTTCTACCTCACGTTTTTACTATTTGTTAAATATTAATTTTTGAAGTTAATTAAATGTTACTTTTATTAAATTGAGACCTGTAACATTTGTTAACATCATGTTATTTTTAAGATGTAAATTGAGGGAGCAAAATGTATCGGCTCCAAATATCGGCTCAAGAAAATCGGCAGCCCGTATCGGTCATCGGCTAAGGCTGATGGGGAAAAAATCGGTATCGGTATCGGCACTAAAAAATCCATATCGGTCGATCCCTAATTGATTGATTGATTGAAAACTTGCTAATGCTGCCGGTCGGCATTGGAATGTTAGCTGTTTAGCATCACCTGTATCACGGTTCAAAGTAAATAAATATATTTCTTGAAGTGCTTGAATATATTGCAGTATGCCTAGTAGGCATGTGCCGGTATCAAATTTTCATGCTGCGGTTAATTGATTGAGCTTTTATTGCGGTATACGGTATTATCACGATATTTTAATGAAATTATATTTCAAGAAAAACAGATGCATTGTGGGTCTCTAAAAAAAACCTCAACTTGTATCAATGTGTAATTGTGATTTTCAAAACATATGGTAAACTAAACCAAATTGTTTAAAGTTTAGTGACAACATGTTACAATGACTGGTAGGTTACTGTTTGTATTAT
The DNA here is from genome assembly GCF_016745375.1 of Pimephales promelas. The sequence goes on along the minus strand of NW_024121215.1, from coordinate 394,050 downwards.
TCAATTAAATTCTTGGATTTGATTTCAGTCTTAATTCAATATTGACTCATTTGGATAAATATTAGGCAGGCCTCAGTCTGTTAATGTTTCTCAAGAAAAAAAAAAACCTCACATAATGCTGTAAACATACAGAGAGAAATTAAATATAATATTTAGCAAATTACTCCTTGCTATTTTCTAATGTGCTGGTCATTAAATGGCTTTCCTGAGGTAAATGTAACGTTTTGACACAACTGTTCTCCTGCAGTGTTACTGACCTCTTTCCGTGTTTGAAAACACTGATTGATCGTTATTATGTACAAGTAAATATACCTTTCGGTAAGTTATACTGTATCTTTAAATAAAAACGAAAGTAACATGATGATCGGTTTACTTGAACTGAGGAGCAACGATCTGTGATCAGAACCTAAGAGCTGATTTATCAATAACAACTTTCATATCAAAAGTAACCTGCTCTGTCTAGTCTGTCGGTGTCAGTGTCCTCTTTGCCCTGTGATTTTTCTCTGTGGGAGAGCGTGTGAAAAGTGTCAAATGCGTTAAGCGCCTTTCAGACAGGAAGCGGAATGCGCGACGCTGGTTCAACGTTGCCCTTCAGATACAACGCGATTTGCTATTTTACAAATAAAAAGTTTAACTATTTTGAACTTTAACACCGGCGTGGTCGATGCAGGTCGACGCAGCAACAAAACATCCCTGCGCGTCGCGCGCGTATTCCGCGTCCTGTCTGAAAGTCAAGCTTGAGTCTCAAGCGGAATGTCTGAGAGTTGGCAGCCCTGCGGGCATAAATCGTCGGGAGCGTTCCGCCATGCTTCTTCATCATGTGAGGATTGTTTACATTAGACTAGTGCGCACTGTCGCAAGCACACAGTGCTTATACATGTGGGGATTGTTTACATCAGAGTGCGCGCGTGTTTTGCGCAGCACGCAGTGTTTGAGCGGTTGAAGGAAAATAAGCAGCTAATGCGCGCTTTAAAAGTCTAAATTCGAATCTATTATTTTCCACGGTATTTTGAAGAGCCCGCGATAACAATATCGTGCATATTCATTACCGCGATTTATCGCATTACCGAATACCGGCACATGTCTAATGCCTAGCGGGTTTCTGTTCGAGAATCAGACATTGCACAGAGTACATCTCAGTTCCGATGATGACAACTTGATTGAGTGACGTTGTTCAATTCGTTTCCCTGTGGGAGGGATCAGGTAGCAGAGGGGAGGGGGGTGTGTGTGGAGAGGCGGGATGAGTTTTTCAAAACTTCCCTCCCGTTTCATGCTCTCTCGACCGATTTTCTACATCGTATACTACAGCTTTAAGGGCCCGAGTGTGCTCGTTGTACCACGGCGTGGGACTATTTTCTTTAATCTTCTTTAAGCGCAACGGAGCAACTGCGTCTAAAGTGCTGGAAAAGACAGAGTTAAAAGTTTCTGTCACGATATCGAGTTCTTCTAATTTATCCGGGATGCTGAGATGAAGAAACTGATTAGGAAGATTATTGATAAAGCAATCTTTAGTGGCAGAGGTTATAGGTCTAACATATTTATAACACGGAGTCGGCTTTGCTGCTTTGGCTAAGTGAAGTTTACATGAGACTAGATCGTGATGTGAGATGTCATCGCTCTGCTGCAGAATTTCAACGGCATCAACATCTGTTCCATGTGATAATATTAGGTCCAGAGTATGTGTTGTGAATTTGATCCTTTAATTATACTTTTTATTTTTTTTTTTCTTTCTCCTTACATATTTGCACTTCATATCCCACAATCCTTTTGTCAGTTTCACTACATTACCCATACACCCCCTGGGCAAGGTCTATAAGTAGACCTCACTTCCTCCCTTTTTTCCTTTTGTATTGGTGAGGTGTGGTGGTTGGAATGGACACCCAACCATGTCCTTTCCTTAGGATGCGTTGAGTAAGTTTGTTTTGTCAATTGTTTAAAATATATGTTGTTGATATGTTACTGATGAATTATATGAGTTTAATTTCCTTTATTGTATTGTTTGTAGTGACTAAAGACCATCTTGTACGTCCTGTTTATCCTGTCCCTCCATTAACATCTGTTCATTGGCATCATGTGTGTCAGCTCCATGTGAATTAAGACTTTATCATCCTGAACTGAAAATAAAAGAGAGCAAAGGACTGGTATTTTTTCCATGTGTTTTAATCAGACACACCATCAAGTTTCTACAACTCCAACGAACTTTGGATACATTTAACATCTGAGATCCAATATATGGTCCTTCGAGCCGGAGATAGAAATTTGGTGGAATGGATTACCATGCAAGACCTGCAATCCGGCGCAGCCTGAGAAGCAGAAGACCTCCTGCCCGTTTTGTTGACTGTATGGTGAGAGAATATGGTCCTCCTCCGCCTCCCTCACCAACACTAGTTGTAAGTGATCATCACCAAACTCAGTATGAAAATCCACCTTTAAGACATTCCCCAAGCTCATCGGCTCCTTGTGAACAGCCTCAACATGATTTGCTCGATATGGATGTTAAACAAGAAATACTTGGACTTAAGGGTATGCTTGGTGAGATGATGTCTAAAATGTCACAGTTAGTAGTTTCTTCCAGACATTCTGAATTTTCTGAGTCTTTTGATGATGCTTCTGATGATGATGATACTGCATTAGTTAATCCATCTATTGTTCAAGAATTGTGTGCATGTATTAAGACAGCTGAAAAGAAACCTACATGTGAGAAATGTAATTCCTCAACTGTTCCTTCACTGCTTCCATTTAGTAGGCCTAGTTCTCTGCCTCTTCCTCCTTCCTCATTGTTACGTAGTCCACCCCAACAGATGCACACACATGATATAGCATCACAACTACAATTTAGTATGTTACAACCTTCTATTGTTCCATTGGTTCCTGGGCCTTCTAATTGTCAGTCCCCTCAAGTGCAAACATCACCAGTGTTGGTACAACCACCTGGTCCAACACAACCAGTTTTACCATGTAGTTCCTTTTCCTCTGCCATGGTTCATTCTCAGTTATCCTCACAAGTAACATCAGCACAGTTACCTCCACAGCCTCGGTATGCTGTTTCTCAGTATTCACAGCCATTAGGACCATCCTCTAGCTCGGCAATTCCTCATGTAGCCTCAGCTAATGTAGGCCCTCACATGCAATCTGTAGGTCAGGTAGGGAATGATGTTGTACAACCTCCTGCCCCACATATTCAACCAATTGTTCCCACTACCCAGTCAACTGCAATTCCATTTCTTCATCCTTATCCATATTCCCAACCATATTATGCATCATATCCTGTTCCTTCCTATCCTACTTCTCGTGTTCAGGGACCTACCTTTCCTTTCCTGGTTAATGATGATCCCCAAGAATTTGCAATGTTGCAGCTAGCATTGACAAATTTGTTGTCACCCCAAGAGCCAGAACATTACAAATTCCATATCTTGTTAGATCATTTAAAATTTTATCCAGCTCGTGATCTAGCTTTAGCTTATGCTAACGATCCTAGGCCTTACAGTATGGCTCTTTTTGCACTACAGCAGAAATATGGGCAACCTCACCAACTAGTTTTGAGAGAAATCAAAGCTATTCTAGCTCTCCCCAGGGTGAGACCAGGTGACAGCAGAGCATTTAGTAGCTTCGCATTAAAGGTTCGAGCTTTGGTTGGCATGCTCCAATCTTCGGGCCAAGACCAAGTTAAATCTGAATTATCCTGTGCTTCTCATGTACAGCAACTACTCAGTAAACTGCCCACAGAGCATGTGACCAACTTTGCCCGTTATGCCCGTACAATCCTAAAGGGTCAAAGCTACAACCTGATTAGCTTTTCCGCTTGGCTCCAAGAAGAAGCTGAGTGTCAAGCAATGGCTGATCAGGTTAGTGACTTTCCAAACCCATTCCTGAGTAAACCTCAACCAAAGACTTCCATTAACACTCGAACAGTCTTGTACGGAGTTAACAGTAATTCTGTTGTGCCAAGATCCATTAATAAGCAACCCCAGAATGTGAGAGATGGAGAATGGAGTTCCAAATATTCATGCGCCTATTGTTCCAGTAGAGATCATTTCATTGGCCTGTGCCCCTCTTTTAAAACTCTAGAAGACACCAGGAAGGATGCATGGATTAGAGAGAACAAAAGATGTTGGAGATGCGGGCTTAACCATCTAGCTGTCAACTGTGACTTGAAGAAACCCTGTCCACAGTGCAAAGGCAGACATCTTGGTATCCTTCATGGAGTTAATTGTCGTGACCAAGATAACGGTACATTCTATCTTAGTCGCCTTGGAGGTTCTGGTAGGGTCTTGCTTAAAGTTGTTGAAGTACTTCTCCATTATAAAGGAAGATCCTTGCAAACCTATGCCATCTTAGATGATGGATCAGAACGTACCATGTTGCTACCTCAAGCATCTGAGTCTTTGGGCCTCAATGGGGTACCTGAGTCCCTAATTGTTAGAACTGTACGTCAAGATACCCTTGCACTTGAAGGTTCTTCTGTAACCTTTGAAATATCTTCCATGACCAATCCAGAAAAGAAGTATTCCATTTCCAATGCCTTTTCTGCTGCTAGATTGGGACTGGCAGAACAGACGTATCCTGTTGAGATCTTGCAGAGACGTTTCAGACATCTTCGAGACTTACCCCTTCCAGCCTTCTCTAATGTCCAACCACTTGTTCTTATCGGTGCAGACTATCCACACCTGATAAATCCCATTGATCAGGTGTATTTCGGGCCTCCTAAATCTCCAGCTGCAATACAGACCAGGTTAGGATGGGTACTTCAAGGCCCAATACCGATTCCTAACACTGATGAGACTCAGTGTCTTTTTACCATCGCTAATCCCCTAGAAGAACTTCGCCATGATGTGGAGAAATTATGGAAAGTAGACATCCTTCCTTTCAGGAATGAGAAAGTCATTACTAGGTCTAAGCAAGATCAGGCAGCTATGGAATTGTTGGCCTCCAAGTCTAAAAAAGTTGATGTGGATGGTGTGCAAAGATATGCCACTCCGTTATTGCGTGCTTCTTCCGCCATAAAGCTGCGGGCTTCACCAAATGCAGTTATGTCTTCTCTCAGATGTATCGAACGACGCCTCCAGAGAAATCCTAAAACTGCTGCTGTGTACAACCAAGAGATTGCTAAGTTGGAGGAATCCGGTTATGTTTCCAAAGTGGAACTTCCCCATGACTCATCTGATGAATCGTGGTATATTCCTCATCATATTGTGGAGCATAACGGAAAAAAGAGAATAGTCTTCAATTGTTCCTATCAATATAAAGGTGTGTCACTTAACAGTCAACTTTTCCTGGTCCACAGTTGGGCCCTTCCTTACTTGGTGTCCTACTCCGGTTTCGTCAGTGCCCAGTGGCCATTAGTGGGGATATAAAATCCATGTTCCATCAAGTTAGGCTATTACCAGAAGACCGTTCTCTCCTACGCTTCCTGTGGCGCAATATGCAGAGCACAAATCCACCTGACATCTACGAATGGCAAGTTTTGCCCTTTGGCACGGTATGTAGTCCATGTTGCGCAACATATGCTCTACAAAGGCATGTCCATGATCACCAAGAAGGGTATGAAGATATAGCGAGCTCTGTACTTCAGTCATTCTATGTTGACAACTGCTTAGAGAGTTTCCCAAATGTGCAATCTGCTAAGAACTTCTTAGACCGAATGCGTTCTTTACTGATGAGTGGAGGATTTGAAATTAGACAGTGGGCAAGTAACCAGCCTGGTGTTGTCCGACATCTCCCTCCTGAAGCCAGGTCTGAGAATGCTGAACTGTGGATCAATCAAGACAGTTTAGATCCCAAAGAAGGAGCTCTGGGTCTGAGTTGGCACTGTCCCTCTGATTCATTAGGGTATCGATCCCGAACAGTGGAGTATAAGACAACAACCCTGCGTAATATATATAAAGTTCTCGCCAGTCAGTATGACCCATTGGGTTACATAACCCCCTTTACAACGCGAGCTAAAGTCATCATACAACAATGCTGGATGAAGTCCCGGGGCTGGGATGATCCCCTTATGCCAAATCCTATTCAACAGGCCTGGAAGGCTTGGGAGCTCCCTGACCTGTCATTAATACAGCTTCCACGTTGTTATCTAAGTTTACCTCCGACCAAATCACATCCAGAGAGTTGCATATATTTTGCGACGCCTCAGAGAGCGCATACGGGTCTGTAGCCTATTTGCGAATGGGAACTGACAAGGGTGTGGTACATACTTCCTTCATCATGGCAAGATCTCGAGTTGCCCAAAAAAGCAAATATCCATCCCTCGTCTTGAACTTTGCGCTGCTCTAACAGGTGCACAGCTTTGTAAACTCCTGCAGAATGAATTGACTCATCCTTTGACAAATATTGTCTTATGGTCCGACTCGACAACTGTCTTGTCTTGGCTGCATTCCCTCTCCTGCCGTTACAAAGTTTTTGTAGCTAATAGAGTCACTGAAATATTAGAGCTCACTGATCCCTCTTCTTGGAGATATATTCCATCTGCACAGAATCCAGCAGATGACATTACGAGAGGCAAAACTCTTGTAGAGCTAGCCAAACCTGATCATAGATGGCGACAAGGTCCAACGTTTCTGAAATTTCCTCCAGATGAATGGCCCAAAAATCTAGTATCTACATCTGATAGTCCTGATCCTGAGCTTCGTAAACCACTCTTTTGTGGGTTAACACAATTGGATGATATTGTACTCCCAGATCCTGCCCGTTTTAAATCATGGTCAGAGTTACAGTTTGCAACAAATGTGTTACTGCGACAACATAGTGAGGACTCTTGTGACGCCTCTTCTGTCCAAAATCTCCTTTTGAGACAAGCCCAGCAACAAAGTTTTCCCTCCGAGTATCAGTGTTTAACGAAAGGAAAGCCCATTGAACCTCAAAGTTGTCTCCTAACACTTTCTCCCGAATTCAATGAAGAAACGGGACTTATTGTAGTGGGCGGTAAGCTCAGGCGTGTAGAGGATATGGAACCTGGAATGGTTCATCCAATCGTCCTCGACCCCAAACATCCATTGACCCAGTTAATTATTAAGGACTGTGACGAGAAACTTTTCCATCCTGGTCCAGAGAGAGTTTTCTCAGAACTTCGACGCAATTACTGGATAATTAGAGGGAGACAAGCCGTAAAAAAACATCAGTGGTCTTGTTTTCAATGTAGGAAGTGGAGAGCCAAGCCATCTATTCCTCAAATGTCAGATCTTCCACTCTCCAAGCTCCGGTTGTTCAAACCTCCCTTTTGGTCCACCGGAATGGACTGTTTTGGTCCCTTCCATGTAAATATTGGCCGTAGAACAGAGAAGAGATGGGGCATTCTGTTTAAGTGTCAGACCACTCGATGCCTGCACCTTGATTTGTTGAGCAGTTTAGATGTGGACAGCTTTCTAATGGGCCTACGTCGTTTCATATCCAGGAGAGGTAGGCCGTATGAGATTCTTTGTGATCAGGGAAGCAATTTCCGTGGAGCTGCAAGAGAGTTAAAGGAAGCCTTCCAGAACCTTCCCACTGAGCTACAAGACAAATTGGAAAAGCAGCAGATCAAATTTAAGTTTAATCCACCACAAGCTCCTCATTTTGGGGGGTCATGGGAAAGAGAGGTCCGTTCTGTTAAAACAGCATTGCGGGTGGTACTCGGCAGTCAAACCGTATCAGAGGAAGTCCTACGGACCGTTTTGACAGAAGTTGAAGGAGTGTTAAATTCAAAGCCACTTGGTTACGCCTCTTCAAACATTTCAGACCTCGACCCCATTACTCCAAATCTCCTCCTCATGGGGCGGCGAGATTCGTCTTTACCTCAGGTGATTTATGCCAATACTAAGCTCCTTGGCCGCAGATCTTGGCGCCACAGCCAGGCCCTCGTTGACCAGTTTTGGACATCTTTTATCCGACATTACTTACCAGGTCAGCAGCTCCGTCAAAAATGGAATCGAGAAAAACCTAATCTAAATGACTCTGCTGTCGTGTTAGTAATTGATTTTCAACTCCCAAGAGCATCATGGCCCATTGGCAGGGTAGTACGCCTCTTACCTAGTCAGGATGGACGTGTCAGAGTAGCTGAGATTGATATTAATGGAAAGACGTATGTACGTCCAGTTGCTAAGTTGATTCCATTACCTGAAATAGATGAGTAATAGCAAATACATGACTGTATTTGGGGGTGGCTGTTGTGAATTTGATCCTTTAATTATACTTTTTCTTTTTTTTTTTCTTTCTCCTTACATATTTGCACTTCATATCCCACAATCCTTTTGTCAGTTTCACTACATTACCCATACACCCCCTGGGCAAGGTCTATAAGTAGACCTCACTTCCTCCCTTTTTTCCTTTTGTATTGGTGAGGTGTGGTGGTTGGAATGGACACCCAACCATGTCCTTTCCTTAGGATGCGTTGAGTAAGTTTGTTTTGTCAATTGTTTAAAATATATGTTGTTGATATGTTACTGATGAATTATATGAGTTTAATTTCCTTTATTGTATTGTTTGTAGTGACTAAAGACCATCTTGTACGTCCTGTTTATCCTGTCCCTCCATTAACATCTGTTCATTGGCATCATGTGTGTCAGCTCCATGTGAATTAAGACTTTATCATCCTGAACTGAAAATAAAAGAGAGCAAAGGACTGGTATTTTTTCCATGTGTTTTAATCAGACACACCATCAAGTTTCTACAACTCCAACGAACTTTGGATACATTTAACATCTGAGATCCAATAGT
>NW_024121215.1:355678-384859 GCF_016745375.1 Pimephales promelas | reverse complement strand
TTTGGGCCGTGGCGAGGAAACGAAATTATGGCGAGAAACGTGAAACAGGAAGTGTGTTATAACTTCAGCATACATTAACTGATCTTGATGAAACTTCAGCAGTGTGTTCGCTGTAAGAGGACGATCACATGGATGTGATATTGTGAGTCAAAGTTATAGCGCCACCAACTGGCAGCAGGAAGTGTGTCACTTTCAAAATGCTTTGAAATCACCCTTTTATTTTTACCCGATTTGCTTCAAACTTAATCTGTATAATGTAAATATACGGCAGATGTAGACCTGTGAATGGATTCTTGATATCTTTTAAACTGTTGCCGTGGCAACGCATCAAACTTTACCATTCTTTTAGGATGCTTTTGAGACCCTTAGCATGCTTCAAATCGCATGAAACTCGACAGACACATCACATTTATTAGCCAGTAGACATGTGCAAAGTTTCAGAAACGGGCGTGGTGAGGGCTCAGTAGCACCACCTTTTGACAAAAGTGGGGTTGTTAGTTTTAACTAGAGTTACAAAAATCGGTATGTATATTGTACTCCTCGAGCCGGACAACTTTCTAATTGACACTCATTAGCTAGGACCCACAGAAAGTCAGATATCTTTGTTTGAATGTAGAGAAAATCTTAGAATTTTGCCAGTCTCTCAGTGTCTCTCTGTGTGAGTGAGAGGAGGGGCGCCTGTCAGGTTAATTTTAACCCTTTATTTGCTGTGTGCGACTTCTCTGGCATTTTCGGGGGCCTTAACATCCTCTAAAACTCTTGAAACTTTGCACACGGGTCAGAACCCATGGCCATCAGGGCCGGGCTGAAGCTGGTCATCGGGCGTGGCAGGGCGGCTCGACAGCGCCCCCTGGACTGGGATTCGAACATTTGTCCATAAATCAAACACACTTGCGTGAATTAATATGAAACTCGGTACAATTATAGATCACATCAGGCCAAACAACTTTCGTGCTCTAAGTTTTACGACAATTAAAATGGAAGTTGAGAATTATGGGTTGTTTGAATAGTTGTCCTAGGAGAAATACATCAAATTACAACGCATGTGTTTACCAATCACAACCAAACTCGGTGTGCAAGAAGTCAAGACATTGAGGATGAAAGTTTGTGAGGGGATTTTTGATATCTCAAACGGTTTGGCCGTGGCGAGGAAACGAAATTATGGCGAGAAACGTGAAACAGGAAGTGTGTTATAACTTCAGCATACATTAACATATCTTGATGAAACTTCATCAGTGTGTTCGCTGTAAGAGGACGATCACATGGATGTGACTATTTCGAGTCAAAGTTATAGCGCCACCAACTGGCAGCAGGAAGTGTGTCACTTTCAAAATGCTTTGAAATCAACCTCTTATTTTTACCCGATTTGCTTCAAACTTCATCTGTATAATGTAAATACATGGCAGATGAAGACCTGTGAATGGATTCTTGATATCTTTGATACTGTTGCCGTGGCAACGCATCAAACTTTAAAATTCTTTTTTTTGATGATTTTGAGACTCTTAATGGCTTTTGAGGCCCTTAACGGGTTTGAAAACTCTTGAAACTTTGCACACAGGTCATATCCCACAGCCATCAGGCCCGGGCTGAAGATGGTACCTAGGCGTGGCAGGGGGGCTAGACAGCGCCCCTGGAACGGGGTCCGAAAACTTGGTCCATAAATCAAACACGCTTGCATGTAATAATATGAATGAAAAACTTCATCTGTATAATGTAAACAGATGAAAAACTTCATCTGTATAATGATGAAAAACAGATGAAAAACTTCATCTGTATAATGTAAACATACGGTAGATGTAGACCTGTGAATGGATTCTTGATATCTTTTAAACTGTTGCCGTGGCAAAGCTTCAAACTTTGAAATTATTTTAGGATGCTTTTGAGACTCTTAGCATGCTTGAAATTGCATGAAACTCAACAGACACATCACATTTATTAGCCAGTAGACATGTGCAAAGTTTCAGAAACGGGCATGGTGCAGGGACTAAATAGCGCCACCTTTTGACAAAAGTGGGGTTGTTATTTTTATCTACAGTTACAAAAATCGTTATATACATTGTACTCCTCAAGCCAGACAACTTTCTAATTCATAGTCATTAGCTCAGACCAAGAGGAAGTCAGATATTTTGGTTTGAATATGGTGAGACTCTCTCTGAGCCTACGTCCGTGTATGGCAAGCCCTTTTAACATTTAAAAGCTAAGTTTGCCTATCCGGAAATTAACATTGTAGATATCAACAATGTCTTTCTGTCTAGTCGTAATTACATTTTGGATAGTTTGTATTATCATTTAAGATATCTGTAACATAATTGTGACTAGTCAAAATGACAGACTATGGCAAGCCGTTTTAACATTTAATCATGAAAGGGCCAAAGCCTTCGGCACCGCCACCCCGGTGCCTTTAGGTAACTAAAGGAGCCGGGGTTGCGGTGCCACCGGCTTGGGCCCGCCATCGCTGCTCGCAGCTATATTTATTATTATTATTATTATTATTTATACGACTATTCGGGCACTTTTGGGGCCCTTAACATGCTCAAAAACTCTTGAAACTTAGCACACGGGTCAGAACCCGCGGCCATCAGGGCCGGGCTGAAGATGGTACCCGGGCGTGGCAGGGGGACTAGACAGCGCCCCCTGGAACGGGGTCCGAAAACTTGGTCCATAAATCAAACACGCTTGCATGTAATAATATGAAACTCGGTGCACATATAGATCTCATCGTTCATATATACCTCATACTATTACTTTTTACCCCAGCCCAACAGGAAGTCGGTTATTTAGGGTTGTTCATAAAACACTCGCAATGGAATTTGAAGTACTACTCCTAGAGAATTCAAACACACGGCACGAAACTCGGTCAGCATGAAGTCAAGGCATTGACGATGAAAGTTTGCGAGGGGATTTTTGATATCTCGAACGGTTTGGCCATGGCGAGGAAACGAAATTATGGCGAGAAACGTGAAACAGGAAGTGTGTTATAACTTCAGCATACATTAACTGATCTTGATGAAACTTCAGCAGTGTGTTCGCTGTAAGAGGACGATCACATGGATGTGACTATTGTGAGTCAAAGTTATAGCGCCACCAACTGGTAGCAGGAAGTGTGTCACTTTCAAAATGCTTTGAACTCACCCTTTTATTTTTACCCGATGTGCTTCAAACTTAATCTGTATAATGTAAATACATAGCAGATGAAGACCTGTGAATGGATTCTTGATATCTTTGATACTGTTGCCGTGGCAACGCATCAAACTTTAAAATTCTTTTTTTTTATGATTTTGAGACTCTTAGCGGCTTTTGGGGCCCTTAACGGGTTTGAAAACTCTTGAAACTTTGCACACAGGTCAGATCCCACAGCCATCAGAGCCGGGCTGAAGATGGTACCTGGGTGTGGCAGGGGGGCTAGACAGCGCCCCCTGGAACGGGGTCCGAACACTTGGTCCATAAATCAAACACGCTTGCATGTAATAATATGAAACTCGGTACACATGTTGATCTCATCGTTTCATCTATACCTCACGCTCTTACTTTTTACCCCAGCCAAACAGGAAGTCGGCTATTGAGGTTTGTTTGTAAAACGCTCGCAATGGAATGTGCAATACTCCTCCTAGAGAATTCAAACACACGGCACGAAACTCGGTCAGCATGAAGTCAAGGCATTGAGGATGAAAGTTTGCGAGGGGATTTTTGATATCTCGAACGGTTTGGCCGTGGCGAGGAAACAAAATTATGGCGAGAAACGTGAAACAGGAAGTGTGTTATAACTTCAGCATACATTAACTGATCTTGATGAAACTTCAGCAGTGTGTTCACTGTAAGAGGCTGATTACATGGATGTGACTATTGTGAGTCAAAGTTATAGCGCCACCAACTGGCAGCAGGAAGTGTGTCACTTTCAAAATGCTTTGATATCACCCTCTTATTTTTAACCGATTTGCTTCAAACTTCATCTGTATAATGTAAAAATACAGCAGATGTAGACCTGTGAATGGATTCTTGATATCTTTGATACTGTTGCTGTGGCAACAAATCAAACTTTAACATTCTTTTTTGATACTTTTGGGACTCTTAGCATGCTTGAAATTGCTTGAAACAGATAGATACAGATAGCTCGACAGATACATCACATTTATTAGCCAGTAGGCATGTGCAACTTTGGCAAAAGATTAAAGTAATGTCAAAAAAGTAAACACTAAAAGCCTCATATCTTCTAAAAATGTAATTATACATCATTTGTTTCTAAATTAAATTATACAAATATTATAATTAAAGCAGTTTTTCCCTTTTTTCATTTAAGAATTATGTTTACGTTCAAAAACAGCCAGGTTGTAAAATTCAGAAGAAGAAAAAATAATCTGAGTCATACGTAGTGCTATACTGCCCTCTTGTGTTCAATATCAGTTAGGCCTATTGTGTATATTCCCACCGGTTAATCAACGTGTGACTCCGCTGGGACTCGGGAACTTTTAAATCGCTTACTTAAAACCGAAAGTCAAAATACAGATATCCGCACAAGACATTAATGTTGTGGAGTAGAGCAAGCATTTTAAATAAATTCCTATTAAGTAGGATTGAACTAAACAGAATGAACGTTCACTCTGTTCTGCTGGTTCCTCGCTGTTGGCGCGCACAGTTATGAATGCTTGTGCAGCCATGAGTTTTAGTTTAATTTTAAAATTAGCGCAATTTCGGGATTTGTATTATTTGAATTTATTTTTAAAAAACACAATGTTGAGTTTTATTGTAACACTGTTTAATCGCGCCCACGGTTATATTTTGTATATTATATATAATTATAATGTATTTCTGTATAAAATAATACTACAATAAAAAACACATTTGTGACCGACCTGATCCAGCAAAATTAGTCACAGTGACCCAAATTTAAAAATTGAGATTTTGATATTAATGGAAAGAGGACACTGTAAGCTTTCAAATGATACCTTGGTCATACCTTGAATGGTTGTAAAGATATACAGATTTGAATTCTGGTCGTCTGCCCTTTTTTTCCAATTGAAAACCTAAGAAAATCGCTTTTAAAGTTTTTTTGCCCGTTTTTTTTTTTTTTTTTTTTTTTGATATCTTTCAAAATCCATAGCATTTTAAGGGATAAACTATTTATTTTATATAGCTTAATTTGACCAAATAGATTAACATATATAAATGCAATTTAACGAGGCTGAAACTCAACTTATTTTTAATTTTTTTGAAATAAATAATTAAAAAGTCACTTTTACAAAAATGTTCTAAAATCAGAAAGATTAAAGAGGAGTCAGAGAGAAATTCAGTTTTCATACGGATTAGCCCACATAAGCAGAGAGCAGTCTGTTTTCTTTCATTTTGAATGGTTGTGTTTAAAAGTAGACATTTCAATATATATGTCTGTGAGGATACCTTATACGCTGACTTTCGGTTCATGAGACAAGCTTCAGTTCACGTGCCGCGCGTCTCCGCGTCGTGATTAGGCCTAGCCTATTGTCTGCAATTTATTTCTTATTATTAAATCCTAGTAATTGGTTGATGAAACATTGATTTAAATTAAGATAATTATTTTAAAACGAAATTTACTTTAAAGAAAGGCTTTGTGCTTGCATGTTTAAGCTATGTGAAAGTTTTAGTGCTGCTTCCAGAGAACGGTCACGTTCGGATTGTTTTTCCTCATAAATGCGAACACGGAAAATAAAATAAAGATTTTATGTTCTGGAGAGAGTCAACCCTTCTTCATCCGGTGAGTATTACTTTTGGTTTGTGCAGTGTGGTTCACATAGGCCAATTTATTAAAATATTTAATTATCTGGGAATTGGATCTCCTCCATAATGCTGAAATTGCCCAATTTTAAAAAAAATTTAGTAATAATTTAAGTTTTGTGGTGTAAGTCTACGTATTTTATAATGTTAACTTCAAATAATACTAATAGTAATTTAAAGATGTTGTAGCTAGCATTGGGTCTGGACGTGAAGGATAACTTCGGGAGTTGAAGGGACGTGTCGGTGTCGTGATTCTGTCTTCTCACACCGCGACACAGGTTCGTGGATCTGAGTGTCGCGATCGTTACAGCCTTACATAGGCTATATTCTTCTTGCAGATAAATATACTCACGCAGTTTAGGTTAGAAGCCTCCAGTGAGTTCAACGTTTCAGGGGATACCCGGGAAATGCTCAGAGGTGACGAGGGGAGTTGAGAAGAGCAATGTTTATTTCAGCGAATTTAAAGCTTTGACAACTTTAATCGTTATTTAAATACCTTTACTCAATTATCTCGACTACGAAACCCTGTGAGATTATTTTTGAATGTCTGTTCTTTGAAATTAGCAAAAAAAATATTTATTTTTTTTTTTTTGTTATTTCATGGTTTTTCCACATAATCGGCCCATATCTTAAAATGGAAGGTTGCAACTTCCGACTCATTTCGCCAGAGCGGGTCACATTTGATTTTTATTTTTTAAACAATGTAATGTGTAACCTAAAAATAAACAGATTATTTGATAAATGGTATATTTAAATCTGCATATTGTAGCCTAATATCTGCAGGGCAGCCTAGTCTTAATAAATGTATGCTTCATTTTTCATTAGTAAATTTGATCAATAAATTCAATAATTTAGAATAATAAGACACTATAGGGCTGTTACCCTAGGTAAGGCTGATCAAATTAAATCGGTTACACAATAATGTTACGAGATTGGTTTAACAGGAGTCAATTAAAAATCGCTGTAAAGAACGATACTTTTAAACATAACCCTAAATCACCATAAGGTGTCGCCAGATGACCGTCTTAATGAACGAGTCATGGATTCAAAATGCTGAATCATTCAGTAATGAGAAAACACATTGCTTTGAGATGCGCGATGGGTCGCTGTGATCTTTGTTTAACTATTTTCTCTGCTGAAACAGAAAAAAGTCAATATTGCATCTAAAAAGTCAATATTGCATCTAAAATGTAAGTGACTTGACTTGTGTGTGTGACTATGTTTGTTGTAGTGATAAGAGTTGCACCCTTGTTAAAGTTTAAGGCCTTGTGTTTTTGGATATATATCTTTCTTTCTTTTTTTTTTCTTTTTTTACAAAATATGCATATAACCCATATATTTTAGATTTATTATTTGCTTTAAATTAAATTAAGATTGTATTTTTGGTAATTGAACCTGAATGAATTTAAAAATGAATGTGCTATATTTCAGATCATATATTTGTTTTTCTTAAAATTTGAACTAACTTTATTCTCAGCTGAATTATAAATATTTTATTTCTGTATGAATTAAAAACACATTTGATTTTTCTTTTTTAATCAATGTAGAATGTGTAACTGAAATATAAACAGATTAGGGCTCTGTTCGAGGACAAGTAACTAAAACCAATGCGACATGATGAATGTTTGTTTCCCAAACCATCTCAGAGTAACAGCTTACTTTTCTTTCTTACTATATTCTTTCTTACTATAAACTGTGCTGTAGAGCTTGCATCAGTCAAAGCAGGGTTACATTTTGCATGTCGTGCACAATAAACCTAAAGGCACCAGGGTGGCGGTGCCACCGGCTTCATATATATATGTATATATACAGTATATATATATATATATATATATATATAGCTGTGATCCGCGATGAAGGGCCAAAGCCAGTGGCATGGCCACCCTGGTGCTTTTAGGTAACTAAGGAACCGGGGTTGCGGTGCCACCGGCTTGGGCCCTTCATCGCTGCTCGCAGCTATATTTATTATTATTATTATTATTTATACGACTATTTGGGCACTTTTGGGGCCCTTAACATGCTCAAAAACTCTTGAAACTTTGCACACGGGTCAGAATCCGCGGCCATCAGGGCCGGGCTGAAGATGGTACCCGGGCGTGGCAGGGGGGCTAGACAGCGCCCCCTGGAACGGGGTCCGAAAACTTGGTCCATAACTCAAACACGCTTGCATGTAATAATATGAAACTCGGTACACATGTTGATCTCATCGTTCATATATACCTCAAACTATTACTTTTTACCCCAGCCCAACAGGAAGTCGGTTATTTAGGGTTGTTCATAAAACACTCGCAATGGAATTTGAAGTACTCCTCCTAGAGAATTCAAACACACGGCACGAAACTCGGTCAGCATGAAGTCAAGGCATTGAGGATGAAAGTTTGCGAGGGGATTTTTGATATCTCGAACGGTTTGGCCGTGGCGAGGAAACGAAATTATGGCGAGAATCGTGAAACAGGAAGTGTGTCAGAACTTCAGCATACATTAACTGATCTTGATGAAACTTCAGCAGTTTGTTTGCTGTAAGAGGACGATCACATGGATGTGAATATTGTGAGTCAAAGTTATAGCGCCACCAACTGGCAGCAGGAAGTGTGTCACTTTCAAAATGCTTTGAAATCACCCTCTTATTTTTACCCGATTTGCTTCAAACTTAATCTGTATAATGTAAATACATAGCAGATGAAGACCTGTGAATGGATTCTTGATATCTTTGATACTGTTGCCGTGGCAACGCATCAAACTTTAAAATTCTTTTTTTTTGATGATTTTGAGACTCTTAGCGGCTTTTGGGGCCCTTAACGGGTTTGAAAACTCTTGAAACTTTGCACACAGGTCAGATCCCACAGCCATCAGAGCCGGGCTGAAGATGGTACCTGGGTGTGGCAGGGGGGCTAGACAGCGCCCCCTGGAACGGGGTCCGAACACTTGGTCCATAACTCAAACACGCTTGCATGTAATAATATGAAACTCGGTACACATGTTGATCTCATCGTTCATATATACCTCAAACTATTACTTTTTACCCCAGCCCAACAGGAAGTCGGCTATTGAGGTTTGTTTGTAAAACGCTCGCAATGGAATGTGCAATACTCCTCCTAGAGAATTCAAACACACGGCACGAAACTCGGTCAGCATGAAGTCAAGGCATTGAGGATGAAAGTTTGCGAGGGGATTTTTGATATCTCGAACGGTTTGGCCGTGGCGAGGAAACGAAATTATGGCGAGAAACGTGAAACAGGAAGTGTGTTATAACTTCAGCATACATTAACTGATCTTGATGAAACTTCAGCAGTGTGTTCGCTGTAAGAGGACGATCACATGGATGTGACTATTGTGAGTCAAAGTTATAGCGCCACCAACTGGCAGCAGGAAGTGTGTCACTTTCAAAATGCTTTGAAATCACCCTTTTATTTTTACCCGATTTGCTTCAAACTTCATCTGTATAATGTAAATATACGGCAGATGTAGACCTGTGAATGGATTCTTGATATCTTTGAAACTGTTGCCGTGGCAACGCATCAAACTTTACCATTCTTTTAGGATGCTTTTGAGACCCTTAGCATGCTTCAAATTGCATGAAACTCGACAGACACATCACATTTATTAGCCAGTAGACATGTGCAAAGTTTCAGAAACGGGCGTGGTGAGGGCTCAGTAGCACCACCTTTTGACAAAAGTGGGGTTGTTAGTTTTAACTAGAGTTACAAAAATCGGTATGTATATTGTACTCCTCGAGCCGGACAACTTTCTAATTGACACTCATTAGCTAGGACCCACAGAAAGTCAGATATCTTTGTTTGAATGTAGAGAAAATCTTAGAATTTTGCCAGTCTCTCAGTGTCTCTCTGTGTGAGTGAGAGGAGGGGCGCCTGTCAGGTTAATTTTAACCCTTTATTTGCTGTGTGCGACTTCTCTGGCATTTTCGGGGGCCTTAACATCCTCGAAAACTCTTGAAACTTTGCACACGGGTCAGAACCCATGGCCATCAGGGCCGGGCTGAAGCTGGTCATCGGGCGTGGCAGGGCGGCTCGACAGCGCCCCCTGGACTGGGATTCGAACATTTGTCCATAAATCAAACACACTTGCATGAATTAATATGAAACTCGGTACAATTATAGATCACATCAGGCCAAACAACTTTCGTGCTCTAAGTTTTATGACAGTTCAAATGGAAGTTATTTATGAATTATGAATTATGGGTTGTTTGAATAATTGTCCTAGGAGAAATACATCAAATCACAATGCATGTGTTTACCAATCACAACCAAACTCGGTGTGCATGAAGTCAAGACATTGAGGATGCTCAATTCCGGACGGATTTTTGATATCTCGAACGGTCTGGCCGTGGCGAGGAAATGAATTTTATGACTAAAAAAGGACACATAAAGTGTGTTATAACTTTGCTCAATTTACCTACAGTTACAAAACTTACCACGTATATTGTTCTCGTCAAGCCGATCAACTTTCCAATTTAAAGTCATTCGCTCTGAGCAACAGAAAGTCAGATATTGTAGTTTGAATGGATTTATTTCCCCTGCGATTCTCTCTCTCTCTCTCTCTCTCTTCTCTCTCTCTGTGTGTGTGTGGGTGTGTGTGTGTGTGTGGGGAGGGAGGGCTGTTGTCTGTGTTTATGTGTGTGTGTGTGGCTGGCTGTGATTTTTCCTACAAGTCCTTGTCTCTAAGTCCTTGTCTTTTTGCATAACAATTTTGCATAACAATATTTTTAAATGACAAAATAGGCATATAACCCCCATCTTTTAAATGTATAGATTGCTTTAAATAAAAGTAAGATTGTATTTGTAATTGAAGTTGAATGAATTTAAAATTCATGTGCTATATTTCAATATATTTGTTTTCCTTAAGATTTTAAAACACTAACTTCATTCTTATCTGAATTACAAATATTTGTTTCTGTATAAAATAATACTCTGACTAAAAACACATTTGATGTTTTTTTTTTTGGTATTTTTATTTACATGTATTTATGTGTGTGTGTGTGTGTGTGTGTGTGTGTGTGTGTGTGTGTGTGTGTGTGTGTGTGTAAAGTGCAGGGTTTTTTTAGATAAAGTAGAATTTCTATAACTATGTGTTGAACTAATAAATCACTCTTGTGTGTGTTAAACACAATCTACTTAATACAGACAACTTCATTATAAAGATAAATAACAAATCCAAAAAATATATGATTATAATCTATGACAAAAAAAGCCATTACAAACTATATTAATGGAAAATACACATTGCTCTTTGTATTGTTGTAAAATATTCATGAAAAACAAGATAACAAAAATCAAAAAGATAAATTATTTTAGATATAGCCATGTTTTAAATGTATAGCAGAGATGTTAATTGAGGCAGCAACATACAAACTTTCTAGAACAACATGGACCTGGATAGCTGGTTTTTATGGAGGACAGTGAAGAGGAAGAGGGTGCAAATCAAACAGCTCATTCTCAGACTACACAGCAAACAGCTTAAGTTTTTAGTGCTTTGTTTGAGGTTTTTAGTGCTCTGTCCTATCTATTATCAACATATAATAGATAGAACAGAACAAGAAAGGCAATTAATAATCTGTCATTGCGTCACTGCATTATGATATGAAAGGCTCAGTACAGTGTGGCACAAAACGCTTATGCGCATCCCGAGTGGAGAATGATGCGCTTAAAGCCACATGGAGTTACAGCGCACAGCGCATCGAGTCCGCATTGATGCAAGCTCTACAATACACTTCTTTTTGATAGTCAAAGCGGGGGTTACGTTTTTACACGTCGTACAGAATAACCCTAAAGGCACCAAGGTGGCGGTGCCACCGGCTTTATATTAAATATAAATATAGCTGTGAGCAGCGATAAAGGGCCAAAGCCGGCGGTACCACCATCCCGGTGCCTTTGGGTAACTAAAGGCATCGGGGTTGCGGTGCCACCGGCTTGGGCCCGCAATCGCTGCTCGCAGCTATATTTATTATTATTATTATTATTTATACGACTATTCGGGCACTTTTGGGGCCCTTAACATGCTCAAAAACTCTTGAAACTTTGCACACGGGTCAGAACCCGCGGCCATCAGGGCCGGGCTGAAGATGGTACCCGGGCGTGGCAGGGGGGCTAGACAGCGCCCCCTGGAACGGGGTCCGAACACTTGGTCCATAAATCAAACACGCTTGCATGTAATAATATGAAACTCGGTACACATGTTGATCTCATCGTTTCATCTATACCTCGTGCTTTTACTTTTTACCCCAGCCCAACAGGAAGTCGGCTATTTAGGGTTGTTCGTAAAACACTCGCAATGGAATTTTTAATACTCCTCCTAGAGCTTTGATCCAAATTCGACGAAACTCGGTCAGCGTGAAGTCAAGACATTGAGGATGAAAGTTTGCGAGGGGATTTTTGATATCTCGAACGGTTTGGCCGTGGCGAGGAAACAAAATTATGGCGAGAAACGTGAAACAGGAAGTGTATCATAACTTCAGCATACATCAACCGATCTTGATGAAACTTCAGCAGTGTGTTCGCTGTAAGAGGACGATCACATGGATGTAACTAGTTATAGCGCCACCAACTGGCAGCAGGAAGTGTGTCATTTTTAAAATGCTTTGAAATCACCCTCTAATTTTAACTCGATTTGCTTCAAACTTCATCTGTATAATGCAAATACATGGCAGATGAAGACCTGTAAATGGATTCTTGATATCTTTGAAACTGTTGCAACGCATCAAACTTTACCATTCTTTTAGGATGCTTTTGAGACTCTTAGCATGCTTCAAATTGCATGAAACTCGACAGACACATCACATTTATTAGCCAGTAGACATGTGCAACGTTTCAGAAACGGGTGTGGTGAGGGCTCAGTAGCGCCACCTTTTGACAAAAGTGGGGTTGTTAGTTTTATCTACAGTTACAAAAATCAGTATGTATATTGTACTCCTCGAGCCGGACAACTTTCTAATTGACACTCATTAGCTAGGACCCACAGAAAGTCAGATATGTTTGTTTGAATGTAGAGAAAATCTCAGAATTTTGCCAGTCTCTCAGTGTCTCTCTGTGTGAGTGAGAGGAGGGGCGCCTGTCAGGTTAATTTTAACCCTTTATTTGCTGTGTGCAACTTCTCTGGCATTTTCGGGGGCCTTAACATCCTCTAAAACTCTTGAAACTTTGCACACGGGTCAGAACCCATGGCCATCAGGGCCGGGCTGAAGCTGGTAACCGGGCGTGGCAGGGCGGCTCGACAGCGCCCCCTGGACTGGGATTCAAAAATTTGTCCATAAATCAAACACACTTGCATGAATTAATATGAAACTCGGTACAATTAAAGATCACATCAGGCCAAACAACTTTCGTGCTCTAAGTTTTATGACAGTTCAAATGGAAGTTATTTATGAATTATGAATTATGGGTTGTTTGAATAATTGTCCTAGGAGAAATACATCAAATCACAATGCATGTGTTTACCAATCACAACCAAACTCGGTGTGCATGAAGTCAAGACATTGAGGATGCTCAATTCCGGACGGATTTTTGATATCTCGAACGGTCTGGCCGTGGCGAGGAAATGAATTTTATGACTAAAAAAGGACACATAAAGTGTGTTATAACTTTGCTCAATTTACCTACAGTTACAAAACTTACCACGTATATTGTTCTCGTCAAGCCGATCAACTTTCCAATTTAAAGTCATTCGCTCTGAGCAACAGAAAGTCAGATATTGTAGTTTGAATGGATTTATTTCCCCTGCGATTCTCTCTCTCTCTCTCTCTCTCTCTCTGTGTGTGTGTGTGTGGGGGTGTGTGTCTGTGTGGGGAGGGGAGGGCTGTTGTCTGTGTTTATGTGTGTGTGTGTGTGGCTGGCTGCGATTTTTCCTACAAGTCCTTGTCTTTTTGCATAACAATTTTGCATAACAATATTTTTAAATGACAAAATAGGCATATAACCCCCATCTTTTAAATGTATAGTTTGCTTTAAATAAAAGTAAGATTGTATTTGTAATTGAAGTTGAATGAATTTAAAATTCATGTGCTATATTTCAATATATTTGTTTTCCTTAAGATTTTAAAACACTAACTTCATTCTTATCTGAATTACATATATTTGTTTCTGTATAAAATAATACTCTGACTAAAAACACATTTGATGTTTTTTTTTTTTTTTGGATTTTTATTTACATGTATTTATGTGTGTGTGTGTGGTGTGTGTGTGTGTGTGTGTGTGTGTGTATAAAGTGCAGGGTTTTTTTTAGATAAAGTAGAATTTCTATAACTATGTGTTGAACTAATAAATCACTCTTGTGTGTGTTAAACACAATCTACTTAATACAGACAACTTCATTATAAAGATAAATAACAAATCCAAAAAATATATGATTAAAATCTATGACAAAAAAATCCATTACAAACTATATTAATGGAAAATACACATTGCTCTTTGTATTGTAAAATATTCATGAAAAACAAGATAACAAAAATCAAAAAGATAAATTATTTTAGATATAGCCATGTTTTAAATGTATAGCAGAGATGTAAATTGAGGCAGCAACATACAAACTTTCTAGAACAACATGGACCTGAATAGCTGGTTTTTATGGAGGACAGTGAAGAGGAAGAGGGTGCAAATCAAACAGCTCATTCTCCGACTACACAGCAAACAGCTTAAGTTTTTAGTGCTTTGTTTGAGGTTTTTAGTGCTCTGTCCTATCTATTATCAACATATAATAGATAGAACAGAACAAGAAAGGCAATTAATAATCTGTCATTGCGTCACTGCATTATGATATGAAAGGCTCAGTACAGTGTGGCACAAAACGCTTATGCGCATCCCGAGTGGAGAATGATGCGCTTAAAGCCACATGGAGTTACAGCGCACAGCGCATCGAGTCCGCATTGATGCAAGCTCTACAATACACTTCTTTTTGATAGTCAAAGCGGGGTTACGTTTTTACACGTCGTACAGAATAACCCTAAAGGCACCAAGGTGGCGGTGCCACCGGCTTTATATTAAATATAAATATAGATGTGAGCAGCGATAAAGCGCCAAAGCCGGCGGTACCACCATCCCGGTGCCTTTGGGTAACTAAAGGCATCGGGGTTACGGTGCCACCGGCTTGGGCCCGCAATCGCTGCTCGCAGCTATATTTCTTTTTATATTTGTTTTGTGTAATGCATTGTTGTGATACTTGAAGTTACTGTCTTCTTTTACTCTATTTCTGTGTTTTTCATTATTATGATATTTCACTTTGTTGTATTTTTTCAGTTCATTCTTATGTTGTTCGTCGAGACAGTATTTGATCTGACTGTACGCTTTAAGATTCTTCCTGTGTTCCTCGTTGTGAAGATATTTGATCCTACTGTACGCTTTAAGATTCTTCCTGTGTTCCTCGTTGTGAAGATATTTGATCCTACTGTACATTTTAAGATTATTCCTGTGTTCCTCATCGACTCTGTACTTCACAGAATTGTATTTTTTAATCTTTTCTTTATGTTGCTTGTTGTTAAAATATTTAATCTTACTTGCTTGCTTTAATGAGTCATTATATAAAACATTTGAATGATATCTTGTTCTATTAACACTTTTCACATGTTGTTGAAAGTCTTTATTGCTATGATACAACTCTCTGATATGGTCCTTTTTCAAATTATTTTTACTTTTAACTCTTTTTAAAGTAAAATAATTCTTTACATATCTGCTCTTATTAACAGATACATTCTTATTTCTATCTTGATCAACAGAAAATGTCTTTTTGTGATTTATATTAAGTTCATTATTTGGCTTTACACTCCGTCTTGTGCCTATTTTCCTATCATCTTCTTTTTCATTTTGACACAACTTATAGCAAATCTGGTTATTAGGTTGTGTCACACAAATAACAACTTCATAGTGATTTTCATTGCAGTGTTTTAAATATATCCCTTGGTTACACATCCTTCTATGCACACAACTGTATTTTAACCATCGCTCATTATGATATGTATAAATATCAACTCCTAAATAATTAGCTGTCGATTGAATTTCCACTTCTGTGGCCCATGATCCTACAAACTTCA
This sequence comes from Pimephales promelas, assembly GCF_016745375.1. The sequence goes on along the minus strand of NW_024121215.1, from coordinate 369,075 downwards.
TTTTTGAATTTGACAAATAATCTTCCATAGATGTATACTGACATCTTAAGAGATTGCTGTATTCCACACTGTGCAGTTCCATGTGCTTTACAATTGCAAGTCTAACTGCTCTATGAGCTTTTTGTGAGCCACACACTGCTTGTGCTACTGCCCTGAAGAAACAATTTCCATCACCTACAATATTAACTGTTTTACAAGGACTGCCGATTGGTCCAGTTTCTGTTTGTAAAGGACCTTTTTGACCATGGTACTCTATATGAAGGTTTTCACTTAATTTTTGCTTCACTTCATGACACAGTGGATTGAAATCAAACATTCTGTTAATTCCACTTCCTAAACAAATTGAAATTGTCAAAAATGTCAACATTTGATTTGCTAACCTCAGTGCTGTCCTTGAAACATTGTTTCTGTTTTTTCACAAGCACACATTCTTGATTTTCTTTCAAACTCAGTTTTGAACCCTGCAATTTCCTTTTGTTATCAACACAGTGCTGTTTTTGTGATTCACGGATAGTTGCTTTACTGCTTTTAACAGAAATGCCACTTAATTCAAAAATCTTTTGGTTTCCTCCAATAGAAGTTGACAAATTTTCAATGTGCCTTAAAACACAGCTCAGTTTGTTGTAATATACAACCACACTAAAGCCAGCACCATCAACCATCCCAGTCTTACTACGGGCATGAGAATCCACTATAGCAAACTGCCCATTTTGCTTAATAATACAACAGGTATTACCACTTAAAGTTAAAAAGCATGTATCATATTTTTCAAACATGGATTGTAAACCATCACATAATGTTACACATGCACCAGACAAAATAAATTCTTCGTCAACCACATCTACAAATCCAGAAACAAAGTCGCCATATTCAAATTGAAATGCATTTGAATTAAAAGTGTATTGTTGAGGAAGATCTTGAATGCACAACAACTTGTTCTTCGTTGGATCACTGATTGAACCACTTTGACGCAAACTGGTATACAAGCTGTCACCATCAGTCACAACATTATCTAAATCTTTTTTTCCCCATGAGAACACACTACATACACTGTGCTTTGCCATTGCAGCCAAACTAATTGCAACACACTGTTTTCCTCCCCATTGGAACTGGTCATGAGCCTGATGAAATGATCCACGAATGCTACGAACACTTCCTCTTTCATTCGATGTAGATGGCAGGCTTTGTTCAGTATCTCTGACTGTACATGTACTTATTTCTCCAACAACATCCCTAATGTCAAAGGATTGTATATCTGATGAGATGATGTCTATGTTAATACCACAAATGCTAAACTTTTCTGCAGATAAGCTTGTCATTAAATTATCCATGTGAAAAACTAGGTCTTGCCAGTTTGTGTTAAAAACAACAACTGATGCACCAATGTCAGAGCCTAAACCACATGCATTACGAACATTACAGTCTACAACGACATAGAAGTCGTTATGTCTCACGATCAGTGTTGGGTGTAACTAATTACTAAGTAATTAGTTACTTTAATTTAATTACTTTTCCCTTGAAAATGTAAAGTAAGGGATTACTCATCATTTATCTGTAATTTAATTACAGTTACTTCTGATGTAATTGAGGTAAATACTGTGTATAGATCAATCCGATCTCACAGGGATTCATATGCATTTTATGAGTTGTCTAAATATTACGACCACACTCGTACAAATTCGTATGAATTATTGTAAAATATGTATTGAAAAAGTGTGAAATGTCATGAGATCAGACATAAAACAATAGTGGGTTTAACATTGAAATGCTAAAAACTATGTTTTTATAATGTAACCTTCTCCACCTTGGTCAGTTTAAGGATAATTCATGCAATTTTATTTTATATAGTATTTATTTGAAAGAATTAAAACACATTCATGTATATCCTTGTATTATTCAGCTGGTTGAGGTTGATATGGGATTTTGAAAGTAATTAGTAATTAAAAGTAATTAAATACTTTTTAGAGAGAGTAATTAGTACAGTAATCTAATTACACTGTTGGAGAGGTAATTAGTAACTAGTAATTAATTACTTTTTTAGAGGAACTTACCCAACACTGCTCACGATAGTGCACATGTCTCCATTTATGGTCATTAAACAATATTCATGACTGAATAGCATCTCTTGTACTTTCTCATACAGCTCGTTCTTTGATCCATCTAATGCCTTTCCTACTTTTACATTGCATGTTTTATTGAAAACATTATATTGCCCAGTAAAATGATGAAGAGACTGACGGTCTCTATTAGACTCAGCTTTCATGTCCTTAACTAACTCTCTTCCCTTATTATGAATGTCTTCAAGATCTGATTTCTGCCATGTACACACATTATGTATCTTGTGCTTGACTATTGAAACTACACTGCAGGCTACACCTGTAAGCTCTTCATTCACTTCTGCAGACCGCAATCTTACCTCATTGCCTGCTACGATGCCAGACACATCTGGACACACACAAACAGGGGAAATAGAGGTATCAGTCTTACTTTTGTTGTTCAAGTTCGGGCGCCGCTTACGAAATCTCTTCAGATTAGGCATCTAAGGAAAAACATAAGGTCACATTAAGATTACAAAAATACAATAATGTGCTTTAACACATACATCAACATTCGAAATAATACAACATGTATTTATTATCTTTACACATTTCCATAAAAACAGAATTGCTTCACATTTTTTTTAAGTCAAAGACCTGGATTAATAAAAAATTAATACTGTACATTAGTTGTGTGTAATATTGACTAAAAAATTATATCAGAACTTTGAAAAGTTTGTTGATAATGTGTTTTTGTAGTGGAACCATGGTTTGTTTATGTGTGTTGTGATAGCTGACTAATGAAGACATTAATATAATTCATATTCTACACTGTAAAAAATTGTAAGCCAGTACAACAAAAAAAATCTTAGTACCAATTTCCTTCAGTTTTTTTTTGTTTACTCAACTTTTGTAAATAATAGTTATACTAACTGAAATTAAGTTGTCACTCACACAAAAAATATTTAATTGTGTCAACTTAAGATTGTTAGTTTTGTGGAGAGGTGCAACTATTTTTTAACAAAACTTTTTAAGTTGAGCCAATTCAACATTTTTGGTCTGTACTGTAGAACTCAATGTCTTTTGTTGAGTGAACAAAAAAATCCTATTGGAAATTGGTACTAAGTAATAATACGTTACGAATGGAAACTAAAATAACATTGCTTAAGTCAAAAACTGAAAACAGTGAGTCAATGTTAACAAAACATTTATTCTTGTTGGAGGCAACAAGTACACTTACAAACTGTTATAAAACTGTAAGTGTAATTTGCAACACTGCAAATTGAAATAATAAAATACTGCATCACAGTAAAACAGTTTTACAAAACACTGCCAATGCACATGAGGAACACAATCTTTCCAAATTTAAAAGACCATCCATCTACAAAGAAATGTATCAAGTAAACATGAAACATTTAAAGGGTTAGTTCACCCAAAAAAGAAAATTAAGTCATTAATTACTCACCCCCATGCTGTACCAACCTTCGTTCATCTTCGGAACACAAATGAAGATATTTTTGATTAAATTTGAGAGCTGTCTCACTACCACATTGGCTGCCCAAGGGACTGGCTCTTGACGGCCCAGAAAGTCAATGAAGAAAATGTTTAAATATCCCAAGTGACTACCGTGGCTCAATTATAAGTTTATCAAGCGACGAGAATACTTTTTGTGCAAAAAAACAAAAATAACGACTTTATTCGACTATTCCTTTTCTTCATTGTTGGCCTGGAAACGAGACTTCCTTAGATTTCCATGCGTCGTGGAAATCTAAGGAAGTCTCGTTTCAGGCCAACAAGGAAGAAAAGGAATAGTCGAATAAAGTCGTTATTTTTGTTTGTTTTTTCGCACAAAAAGTATTCTCGTCGCTTGATAAACTTATAGTTGAGCCACGGTAGTCACTTGGGATATTTAAACATTTTCTTCATTGACTTTCTGGGCCGTCAAGAGCCAGTCCCTTAGGCAGGCAATGTGGTAGTGAGACAGCTCTCAAATTTAATCAAAAATATCTTCATTTGTGTTCTGAAGACGAACGAAGGTCTTACGGGGTTGGTGCAGCATGGGGGTGAGTAATTAATGACTTAATTTTCATTTTTGGGTGAACTAACCCTTTAAATATCACCTGAATCAACAAATATCAAGTAAACGAATAAGCATTTGGCCTTTTTAGAGAATTCAACCCAGTACAAGTCGTAAACATTCAAAATATTTAAGCCAAAGCGATTCAACAATGAAAATTGAAATACTGCAAGTTAAAGGACAACTCCGGCGCAAAATGAACCTTTGGTCTAATTACACATTGTTACCTATTCAACCGTTATCTGAGATTTGTTTTCATGATTGCCGAATGTAAATAGTTTTATCTCTAAAAACAGTTTAGCCTATTATGCTAGTATAACGCTAGTATATAGGGCAAAGAGTAATGACAAATAAAAATCGCTTGTTATTACCACTAACAAGGCTCAAAATAGCCCCACACTAACACGATAGCATAATAAGGGTCCCTACATTCAAACCGAAGCATTGAGAACTTTGTCAGTGTCCATACAGTTTAATAAGAAGATATTTTATACACACAGTCAACTCGCGAATACAGGAAGAAGCCATCTTTGAAAAATAGTCTCTACCAGTCGATCTACGAACGCCGATCCAAGTGCGCTGAACTGTGCAGAATATCATATGGTCCGTTGTTTCAGGAAGAAACACAAACATGAACCGTTTTCTTCTCTTCAATATGTACACGTAGACTACTGTTCGCGCTCACCTTATCACCTTGTTCACATCTCACCAGCGCACTTGGATCGGCGTTCGTAGATCGACTGGTAGAGACTATTTTTCAAAGATGGCTTCTTCCTGTATTCGCGAAGTTGACTGTGTGTATAAAATATCTTCTTATTAAACTGTTTGGACACTGACAAAGTTCTCAATGCATCGGTTTGAATGTAGGGACCCTTTTTATGCTACCGTGTTAGTGTGGGGCTATTTTGAGCCTTGTTAGTGGTAATATTTGTCATAATACATTTTTATTTGTCATTACTCTATGCCCTATATACTAGCATTATACTAGCATTATAGGCTAAACTGTTTTTAGAGATAAAACTATTTACATTCGGCAATCATGAAAACAAATCTCAGATAACGGTTGACTAGGTAACAATGTGTTATTATACCAAAAGTTCATTTTGCGCTGGAGTTGTCCTTTAAAGGGATAGTTCACTTTGAAATTTATTTTTGATATGTTTTAGTTTACCTCAAGGGCATCCAAGATGTAGGTGTCTTTGTTTCCACAGTATTTTCAATTTTGACATTTTTCAGTCAAACCGTTGTTGTCTATCAGTCATACACTGGAGGCTAAGGGGGTCCACCAAAAAGCATGCACAGAGAAGTCCAAATTAAACATGATTTAATGACTCGTAAATGTAAGTACACATTGATGGCCTAAGACACGAAACGAGCGGTTTGTGTGAGAAAACGAACAGTATTTATATCGTTTTTACCTCGTGTAATCACAGTGATCTGAATCAGTTGTTCAATGTCCAACTGAACCGAACTGAATCAGTTCAATGTTATGCCGGAAGTGATCGCTTGCATGTGACGTCACTCAATATCTACACGGAGATTTCGGAAGTTTAACCTTTTACTAAACATATTTAGATATACCGAAATAGTCTTCCATTGCGATTTCCCGTATATCTAAATATGTTTAGTCTTATCTAAAGAGTGAAGTAGGCGCGCAAGCGATCACTTCCAGCGCATGCGCAGACCGAAGCGCCCGTGCCATCAGATCATTTTGCCATGGCTATGATTACAAGAGGTAAAACGATATAAATACTGTTCGTTTGTGTCTTAGGCCATCAATGTGTACTTACATGTACGAGTCATTAAGTCATGTTTAATTTGGACTTCTCTGTGCATGCTCTTTGAGGTGAACCGATTAAGGACCCCCTTCACCTCCAGTGTATGACTGATAGACAACACCGGTTTGACCTAAAACATATCAAAAATTAATTTCAAAGTGAACTATCCCTTTAAACACTGCTGTTAAAACAGTATTACAAAACACTAACACTGAGTATCGATTCAACCATGAAAATTGAAATACTGCAATAAAACAGTATTACAAAGCGCCAACACTGAATATGAAACGTAGCTGAACAGTAGCAAATGTAAACATTTTAGAGAATTCAAGGCTAAGTCTTTAAAATTCAAATTTCACTAAACAATATACATTAACATCCTAACAAACAACATCATTATGCCAAAGGTACCCACCAACAGTAAAATCATCTAAAACTCCCTAAATAGCAAGTAGCTCATTCTTTAGGGACTGGACTCTGTTGGTGCACTTTTCTCCAAATCCCACAAATATGTTCTGCACTGCCTCAACAGGGTTCTTGCACACTTTTTAAAGTAAAATTTAAGGCTTTTTAAGACCTTTTTAAGACCTGAAGAAATCAAAATTAATACCATACATTAGGGGTGTGCGATATTGACAAAAATATATCTCGATATTTTCACGTTTTGTTGATAAACCCAAAACAAAAACAAAATCAGTAAAATATCAACTAATTATTATCAACAATAATTAGTTGATATTTTACTGATTGTGTTATTGTGCTGGTGCCATGGCTGGTTTAGGCCTGTTGTTGACAGCAGACTCGCGGAGATATTTATATTTTTCATATTCTATGCAGTGGTCAGTTCACAGCAGTGACAGAAATTATTAATTAATGTGCAATATTTGCCACCTTAAATTGATTTCCAAGGCATTTTCACCTATTTATGGAGATTTTTTTTTTCTAAACTTATTTAGAGTTATGCATCACGTGCATCACATATATACAGTAATTATACTTATTTATACAATAATATTTCATTACACAATAATTATACAGTACCACTGTTAGCAGTCAAATTAAATCATTCAATCAAAAATCCATCTTTGCAGTGCAGAGTAGACGCAGAAGCAGCCTTAGAAGTGGCATTAATATATAGACTCCATTTACAATTGCATAAATCAAGCTATAAGGTTTTTTTAAAAAAAAAAATCAATATTCAATATTTAAATGTGAAATGATTTCTTATTTTTTACTTTTAATATGAAACTAAAACCGCCAGTAGGCGGCGGCAAATCGCTGTCTTAATAAGCGAGTTGAGGGAGTCATTCATTCAACCGATTTGTTCAAACGGGAAAGAAGCAAGTGATTGAATCGTTAAAATGACTCGTTCAAGACGCGGATTTCCTTCAAGAGATCATCGCTGTCTGTTGCATTGAGACTCTGCTATGGTTTCATTTTGAAATTCTAGTCGGCGAAATAAAGGGAAAACAAACAATATCAATAATGTTATGGCTAAAAACTAACTCAAAATGTCACTTTATTTTTAATTTAACTATTGTATAACATAAATATCACACTTGTGCACGGGAAAACGGCACTCTTACTGATGTGATATTCTAATATAACAACATGATATAAATATAAGGCAACAATTTGGGGACATACCTATAACCATAATAAATACATGTCTATGCCTATAACTGCACACATCACGCCGTGAAAACACGAGAGACAAATGCGATGTCAGCTCACACTCGCAGTGCCTCGTCCATCGTTAAAACAATAGAGTATCATAATAGACAATACACATCGCACACCTCTACGCACATAAAGAATTAACTTACGACTGAACTGACATTTGCCAACTTTCTTCTCTCCTCCTCTCCTGTCTCGCGTGCAGGAGACGGACGTTATTCTGCCGCGAATGTGACGCGAATTGTCACGTGAACAAGCAAATCCACAAAGATAAAAATTAATAGGCTACGTACGCAAATTAGATGGTTTTAATTTGGAAAACATTAAGATATAACTGAGTCGAAGTGTCATCTAAAATTTAAGACCTTTCATACCTAAAAATAAGACTTTATAAGACTTTTAATGGCCTTAAATTTTAAATATCTAATTTAAGACATTTTAAGACTTTTTAAGGACCCGCGGGAACCCTGCTCAAATGTGTATTTTAGTCCTTTTGAATACTCAAAGTTCACCGCATAGAGAAGTCCAAAGAGTACCATGAAAGCAGTAGGAAAGTCAGGTAGGTCCTCCATGACGACGGTTTCCTCAAAAATGATGACGAAGTTTAGACATGTCTTTGTTGTCTGTGAGATATCGTCCTCTATTTCTTTCAAATCAGTGTCCTAAGAATGATATAAATTTCATTAAAAAAAATGGTTGTGCATATGAAAAAAAAAAAAAACAAAGCTCAAACTCTTGCAAACAAAACATGGCACTCTGACAAGCAGGACAAGGATAAGAGCATGTGATCAAGCTCACCTGCCTCGTTACTCACAAAAGGAGGTCCGGATGAATAAAAGGAAGAGCGAGAACAGTGCAAGATGAGTGAAGACCAGGCCTGGATTATTTATGTTACGTTTTATTTATGCGTCTCTTGAGGAGTCCCTCACAGAGGACTGCCGCTCAAACATAAACAAAACGTAACGTAAATAAAAATCTGTTTAAGAAAAAAAAAAAAAAGACAAATGTGAATGATCAGTTTCATGAAAGGCAATTTAATGAATGAACAATGAATTTGCACTGCAAAAAAAGCTTTTCTTTAATTAAAAATTAATATTTGTGTCTTGTTTCCAGTCCAAATATCTAAAAAGTCTTAAATCAAGATGCATTTACTAGATGAGTAAAATACTAGTAGAATAAAAGTAGAAAGCAAAAATAAGTGAGTTTTTGTTTAAAAAAAGCTAAATTATCCGATAAGAAAAATAAATTAATTCAAACAAAAACAAGAATATTTTTCCTATTCCATTGGCATACAATTTAGGTTTTTTTTTTTTTATTAAAAATTCGATTAATTTATTCCCCCTGAAAACCAGACAAATTATCTTATGGCTTTACGCCTAACGTTACTCATCTAGTAAATGCATCTTGATTTGAGACTTTTTAGATATTTGGACTGGAAACAAGACACAAATACTAAATAAGAAAAGCTTTTGTTGCAGTGTATAACGTTACCTAGGCTTATGCTTTTTATTTTATTTTTAGCGTATGACAACTGCTGCACAGAGATTTTTCAAAAATCGTTATCTCTTCAGAAATTTATTAAATATTAATCAATATGTACTGTTGGAGCAATTAATCAGAATTCTCAGTTGCCCTTTATTATTAGCAGATGGAGAGAAATGTAATATGTTAAAGTCAAGAATGTGCGCGACTGAAAAAAATGATAACGTTAACTTACTGTGCAGCAAAAGCCATCACAACAAAAAACTTAACGCAAATATTTCACGTCACGTTAAAATAATGAAAAATAAAGATGGATAGATTGATTAAAATCAAGCTAGATAGATTTAAACATTCGGTAATGTTGATATCTTACAATGTTAAAGTTAGTGGTGTTTATATTTTTTCTCCAAATTAACTAATAATCAACTAATTCAGAAGTAAAGTACAACAAAAAACAAATAAAAGCACTCACCATATATTTCTCCGTCTGGATTATTATCGCCCACGTGCTGCCTCTAGATTTTCTGTAAAATCTGTAAAGATTTTTCTTCGGCCGCTTGATGAACAACACGCCTGTTATTCTCAAGTTGTTTCTCCCGCATTAAAAAGTGAACGTTGACGTTGAGTCATAGCAAGTTTGAGCAAAGGTCACGTACTGGGGGCGTGGTTTGGCACGAGAGAAAAAAATAATGTTTATCGGAAAACATGCTGCTAATTCTTTTTAAATGTATTTTTTATTTAAATTTAAAATAAAAAAGAACTCTTTGCTAGGCTAATTGTGTTATGTTCTGTCTGTGAACCCAATTACGCAAACTAGTGAGATGAGAGCTTTGGCGCCCACTAACGAACTTCACAGTAAAAGTCTTAATGCTTAATTAATGCTGCCTTCACGTGCTATCTTAAATTTCCTCCAGCTTTTGAAATCGTGATTTTGACTTGAGGTCAATTTTAAATTAATTTCCTTTTTATTATTTTTTTTTCTTTTTTTTTGATGAAGAAACTAATATTTATAAGAATTCCAATACCACGTGAAGGCAGCATCATTTCCAGAGTTCATAATATTGCTGTGCACAATATACTACTACTACTGCTGCTATTACTACTAATACTACTAATAATAATAATTATAATAATACATTATTATTATTGTACATTATCTGTATATTATTATTTATACAGTGGGCATTATTTAATTGACAATAATACTATTATTCAATTCAACTTTATTTTCAGACTTAAAGTCCATAAAATGTATGTGCGTCTGTCTATCTATCTATCTATCTATCTATCTATGCAGCGGTCAAGTCACATTAGTGACGGAAATTATAATTTTTATAAAGGGTAATATTTCTAACCTTAAAGATATTTCTAGGTGCTTTTTTTTATAGCAAACATCTTGCTGACTTTCAATTTTATTTTATTTTATTGGTTCAATAAACACGCCAATCGCCAGAACAGATGTTTATCTTCATTTGGGTCAGAAACATTCTTGTTGCTGAACTGGTACTTTTAATGCACACATACATGTTAATAATAAATAAAAGAATAAATAAATCATGATTGCTGTGCACCATTAGACTGACTATATGAGCCAGTGCTGAATTTTGAGCTGGTGTGTTAAGAAAGAAAACGTCTCGGTTACGTATGTAACCCTCGTTCCCTGAGTAGGGAACGGAGACGTTACGTCAGAAGTGACGGAGATTGGGGGATTTCGCATAGAAAGCCAATCCTCTTCGAGTATTTAAACACGAGCCAATGGCATGCAATGCCTTGGGGCTGCGGAAATTTGCATAGCGTACTCCGCCCTACTCCGTGAGTATAAAAGGAGGAAGTGAACGCAACCGCAGTATGTCTTCGCTGAGGAGCCAAGACTGAACTCGGCATCTACCCAGCGATACAGCAGAAGTGGCAGGGAGACGTAACGTCTCCGTTCCCTACTCAGGGAACGAGGGTTACATACGTAACCGAGACGTTCCCTTTCGTAGTCACTTCGAGTTACATCAGAAGTGACGGAGATTGGGGGTCTGTGCCATCACGCCATCTTCAAGCTGTCTTCCAGTGCCCTGCGAAAGTCTGGACCCCCGAGCCTTACCTCTTTTTTTTTTTTTTTTTTTTTGGGGATCCGACTTTGACACAGGATTACCAAGGTACACTGGGAAACATATCCCGGAAGGGACATGCTACCAGCTGCCTACCGAAGGGAGGACTTACGAATACACATATGGCCACATAGGAACACATATGGAACACTGGAGTACCAACCGCAGGTGGCTACAATTTCAACTCCAGGGGTGGCAGATGGCTTGCCAAGGGAAGACACATGCTCGGAGAGGCTTACAGTGGATAATACACATGAGACGGTTACCATGGGGAACCGTGCGCATGGAGGCACCTAGCCAGCATCCAGAGCAACAGCAGTGGTGCCCGCATCGTCGGTGCTGGAGGACTCAAGACTTCAATGGAAGAACTGAGGAATATCGCACTTATCCAGTCCGGGGAGTGGAGTGGCGAGCAAGCGAAGACACCTGAGCGGATCCAGAACTGGCCGAAACGAGTACGTGAAAGGATACCGGCTCAATTCACAGATTATAGAATCTGGCGAAGGTGTTGGGTGTCGCCCAGCCTGCAGCTCTGCAGATGTCTGTTAGCGAGGCGCCGTGCGCTAAAGCCCAAGAGGAGGCTACACTCCGAGTGGAATGGGCCGTCACACCAAGGGGGCACGGAAGGCCTTGCTGCTGGTAAGACAAAGCAATGGCATCCACTATCCAGTGGGACAGCCGTTGCTTTGAGAGAGCCCTTCCCTTCTGGCTCCCCCCATGACAGACAAAGAGCTGGTCTGAGGTCCTGAACACTGCGTTCTGTCGACATAGGTGCGGAGAGCACGTACCGGACAGAGCAGTGCCAAGGCTGGGTCTGCCTCCTCCAGGGCAGCGCTTGCAGGTTCACCACCAGGTCCCGGAGGGGAGTGGTAGGAACCTTGGGCATATATCCAGGCCGGGGTCTCAGGAATACGTGAGAGTAAGCCGGCCCGAACTCCAGGCACACTTCGTCAACAGAGAGTGCGTGCAGGTCCCTTACTCTCCTGATGGAGACCAATGCAATCAGGAGTGCTGTCACATAGGACAGGGCAAAAACTCTACCGACTGCAAAGGCTCCAGGGGAGGCCTCTGCAGAGCACCCAGGTCTACTGAGAGGTCCTCAGAGGGCAGGAGGGAAGGGAGGCGGATTTAGCCCCCTCACTCCCCTCAGGACCTGATGACCAGGTCATGCTTCCCAAAGACTTACCTTTCACTGCATCATGAGACGCGGCAATGGCCGCGACATAAATCCAAAGGGTGGAGGGCGACAGCCTACGCTCCAACCCCTCTTGCAGGAAGGAAGCACGACTCCGATCGAACATCTCCGGGGGTCTTCTCAGCGAGAAGAACACCAATTGACGAAGAGGTTCCACTTCAACGCATAAGGTGTCTCGTGGACGACGCTCTTGCGGAAGTGATGGTTGCCGCCACCGCAGGTGGCAGCGAACTCAAACCTGCCTCGTCCCGTCCTGGAGCCACACGTGCAGCCTCCAAGATCGGGACGAGGGTGCCACAGAGTGCCCCGTCTCCGAGAGAATAGTCTCAGAGGAATAGGCCAAGGAGGTGCTGTCGCGAGGAGCATGAGTTCGTAGAACCACGTCTTGGTGGGCCCGAAGGGGGCTACCAGCAAGACCTGCTCCTCGTCCTCCTTGAACTTGCACAACACCCGTGCAAGGAGGCTCACTGGGGGAACGCACACTTGCGTGGGCCCCGTGGTCAGCTGTGCGCCAGCGCATCCGAGCCGAGAGAGCCGCGGGTCAGAATTAAAACTGGGCGCAGTGGGTCGAGTCCTGAGAGGCGAACAGGTCTATCTGTGCCTCCCCGAACTGGTCCCAGATCAGCTGGACCGACTGGGGATGGAGTCGCCACTCGCCGGAGATGAAACGGACCCGTGACAGCTCGTCGGCTGCCAGGTTCCGGTCTCCAGGAATGCTACACTGCACGAAGGGACCTCAGGTGCTTCTGACTCCATATCAGAGGTTGTGCGGCGAGCTGCCGACAACCGGCGCGAGCGGTAGACCCCCCTGGTGGTTGATGTACGCTACTGCCGAAGTGTTGTCACTGAGCGGACAAGCACATGCCGGCCCTTGAGCAACGCTCGGAAGCGGTGCAGGGCGAGCCGTACTGCCAGTAGCTCGAGGCAATTGCTGTGCATGAGGCGCTGGGCTCCTGTCAGGAACCGGCGGCTGCATGCCCATTGCACATGGCACCCCAACCCGTGGTAGCGCATCCGTGGAGACAACGAGATGCCTGGAAACTCGCTGAATAG
>NW_024121215.1:278461-355178 GCF_016745375.1 Pimephales promelas | reverse complement strand
TTTTTATATAGCCTCAACATAGAGCGAAATAATAAAAATAGTAACATAATATTATTAAACATAAATGTGAAACGTAGCCTATGTTTTTTTGTTTTTTTTTACTTTATATTTAGCGTCACGCCGCTCCGCTCCTATTGTGAGTGTAAGCCTACTTTACACGAAAACGTACACCTTTTTACAGTTTAAAAGATGATTTTTATTTTAGCTGTTATGAGAAAAATAAATTCAAGTGAACACCGCCGCGTTTGTCGAACACAATTAATGCCAGAATAAAACCTAATTTTAGAATAGGCCTACACTGGGCGTGGTGTGTCAAAAAAAATACTCAATTATAAACTTCAATATTTCAATATTTCGTTCAAAACCACCTCAAAACAATTCGTGACATTTTAAAAAGCCGTGAATCAATGTATTAAGGCCACTGAAACTGAAACTGAATCTCTCAAATACAGGAGCAGAAGCGCTGGTTCAGATTTTATTATTTGTTGTTTAAACATGCGTGTTGCATATTTAAAAATAAATAAATAAATATATTTGATATGGTCTAGGCTAATTATAACATTGATTACTGTGGAGGGGGGGGGGTGTTTTTTTTAATTCTACATGGAACCCCATTAAGTTTTATTTTCTATATTTTTTTTTTTTTTGCATAACTGCTTTTGAAGATGTAAATTCAGTCAATCTGTTGGAAGAGATTTGTTCCTTAGTTTAAAATAGAAATGCATGGTCATTTTATTTTATAAATATAAGCAAAAAACCTAAATGGTGTAACAGAGTTTTAGAACAAATCTTTCTGCATTAATAGCCTAAATATAAAATATAACTATAGTAATCCATGTTTGAGCAAGCTTCGAACCCATGTGTTTGTAATGGTAAAACCGTAGGCCTATGCTCTACCACTCAGCCATGTGTTCGGTCTAATGAATGATAAATAAATTCAAGTCACCACCGCCGCGTTTGTCGAACAATAGGCTATTAAGGCCACTGAAACTGAAACGCGCGCTGCATGTTATCTGTCAATACAGGCGCAGAAGCGCTGGTTCAGATTTTATTAGGCTATTTGTTGTTTAAACGTGCGTGTTGCATATTTAAAAATATATATACACATATTTGATATTGTCTATTTAGGCGATTTGTAGCATTGATTACTGTGGAGGGGGAAATACCCCACCGGCAAATCGCAACTTGCTTAGCTTGGTTATGTTTTTTTTTTTTTTTTTTAATCTACATGGAATTTTTTTTATCATAACTGCTTTTGAAGATGTAAATTAAGTCAATCTGTTGGAAGAGATTTGTTCCTTAATGTAAAATAGAAATGCAAGGTAATTTTAATACATGTTTATGCGGGATTCGAAACAGTGTCATCAAAACAATTGTACCAATGTTCTACCACTCGACCACGACTTTCTCACTGAAGAAAGCCCAGAAGTTCGGTTGTTCAGCAGTCAGTGTGATCACGCGAGAGAAGCGCTCTTCAGTCTTCGCATTCCTCAATAGCGTCATTGAAAGCAGCACTTTATTTTCGCTGACTGCGAGATAGGCCTATTTTAACTTTTGATTAATAAACTGTTCTTCTATAGCCTAAAAGTTTCTATTCTAGTTAAAGCTATATTCTATTTAAAATGTAGGCTACTTTTACATAATTACGTTTTGCTTTCGCTAAATGTCCCTTTGCGCCACCTGGTGGTCATTTCGCCACAGACTTTGAAATACGACTGGTTTATTTTTGCCGCGGTAGATTTACCACGGCACTTGCCGCGGCGGTAAAACAACATTCTGGTTGTCCACCTACTGTATACATGTTCCCATATACATATTTTTTTGTAATGTCACAAGTAATAATCTCAGGGTTTACTGGGTTTTACATGATTATTTTTGTATTGGTGGTGGAATACTAAAAAATAAACATTGTCATGTATTTATCTGTCTTCTTCTCTCACCGATTCCTGATGGTTAGAGGACAGTTACTTGAGTCGTCCCCTGTCGTTTCAAGGAATAGTACAACGGAAAGCGCGTCAAGTATAAACGCCTCGACCATTTGGAGTGGTGCACGCGCTGTTTGTGGAGACTCGCGTTGCCTTGTTTACTTTCGCCTGCCTCCGCAGCGCGAGTCTTATTTATAATTTTTAATCGTTTCATCCACCTATATCTGCTCTAAACCAGTGTTTCCCAACCCTGTTCCTGGCGGCACACCAACACTGCGTGTTTTCTTTGTCTCCCTAATCAAACACACCCGATTCAACCCATCAGCTCATTAACCCACCTGATTATGAGCTGATGGGTTGAATCAGGTGTGTTTGATAAGGGAGACAAAGAATACACGCAGTGTTGGTGTGCCGCCAGGAACAGGGTTGGGAAACACTGCTCTAAACAATGCGTGCCGCCATGATGACGACTCCGGTTGCGAGCGGGTCAAGAGCGTTGCGCCGCTCGCAACCGGAGTCTTGACCCGCTCGCAACCGGAGTCGTCGTCATGGCGTTGTTTAGAGCAGATATCTATAGGTGGATAAACAAGGTTTCTGTCTCATTGCGGGTTCAGATACACTGAAATACGTCCACACCACAGACATGTTGCTTCAGACAAGCACGTGCAGGTCGCGGTTTCTGTTTGCGTCATCACAACATTTCGGCCGAAAACCGAAAATGCACTTTTGGGCCATTTTCGGCCGAAAATTTTCAGCGGCCGAATATTCGGTGCATCCCTAAATTTGATTGTCAATTTATAACAAGTACAAGAATATATTAACTTCTTCAATGTTTAACAAAAACCATCTAGTGCAAAAATCAATTTGATTGTCGATTAACAAGTACGTACAAACAAAAATTTTTTAACTTCCTCAAAAAAATATATCCATAAATAAAAGACTGGCCTTACCAGCACTGTGTAGAGGAGAGGTAAATTGTTAAAAAGTAAAACACAGTGCAGAGGAGAGGTAGGTTGTTGAAATGAGTTAAAGCAGATACAGAAGACTCAAAGTAAAATATAGCTGCGAGCAGCGATTGCGGGCCCAAGCCGGTGGGTCGCAACCCCTTGGTGCCTTAAGGGTTATTCTGCATGACGTGCAGAAATGTAACCCCCACTTTGTCGAAAAGAAGTGTGCTGAAGAGCTTGCATCAGTGAGGGTTCTGCTGGGCCTGTAATTGCTGCTCATAGCTATATATATATATATATATATATATACACAGACTCATACATATATATATATATATATATATATATATATATATATATATATATATATATACACAGAGAATATTATTTGCTCTTTGATTAGAATGTTACCTTGAAAATCAATCATTTTAATTAAATCTCAACCAACAGAGAAATCCCCCTGCCCTCCCCTAACGTTTTAATTTATTCAGGTTTAATTACCAATGCAATCTTAATTTTATTTTAAAGCAAAGTATACATTTAAAAGCTGTAGGTGCATATTTTGTCATTTAAAAAATATAAAATTGTTATGTAAAAAGACAAGGACTTTATCTTTTAATGCAGAAAAAAATCACACAGCATAGCATACGATATAATATCTTAAGAGTAAGTACATCATTACAAATTAAGATAGTACATTTATTTATATATTTTGTAGTAGCCAATATAACAAGCAAGTACACTGCAGGGAATCGAACCCCACCCAAGTGGTTATCCTGGAGTACCATTACCAGTGTGTTTTTGCTTTTTGTTATTGTTTTGGCTATAAGGAAAAGCAAAAACTTGTATTAGCAACAGCATAGTGTAATTATGTTGATCTGGGTAGCATGAGATTAAACGGAAAAATTAAGTATAGTATGTGTTTTATGTGATTTTTTTGTTGAAATGTCAACATTTTTTACGACGGTTTTTGAAATCACAATATTGCAATAACAGTTATGTGTTGTTTGTAATAATTTTGTATATTCAGTATATTTACAGATAAATTAATTCAAATTTAATATAACCATAAATGTGTATTTGAATGTATTTGTCTTGTAAAAACTCGTTCAATATTTAATCAGTAAGCTATAACAAACTGTGGGTATTGGCATTTATTTATGGTGTAATATTGTGAAATGGTCTGAATTTGTTAGATTTACATATTAAGTATAACTGTATAGATAATGTTGTGTTATTCACATGCTGTTGCAATGCAAGAAAAACAAAACCTTTTTTGTTAAAATATGTGTGAATAGAAAAATAAAAATGAATGCACTTGTTTAGCAATGGTTAATTTTACATACTTGTAGAAATTGAATAATGAAAAATGGTGTAGAATTTTTTAAAAGTATTTAATTCATATGTATATTTTAAAACTTTAAAAGGTACACGTAAATGTATAAAAGTAAATTAGGGACAGCATAATTAAGGTATAATAACATATGAATGTAATTAAGTAAGACATTATTTGTATTTATCTGAACTGTGTATCGCACAAAGGAATAAAATACCAAACACTGCAATTAATTATGCACATTAACAAAACACAGATCAGAACTGTGTGTTTCTGTAAATTTAATACTGGGAGGTTTGTTCAGCACACTCTCCCTGTATATAGTAGCACACTAAATAACGCACAGAGAATTAAAATACCAAAACAGTTCAATTAATCACGCATAATAACAAAACACAGATCAGAACTGTGTTTCTGTAAATTTAATGCTGGGAGGTTTGTTCAGCACACTCTCTCTGTATATAGTAGCACACTAAATAACGCACAGAGAATTAAAATACCAAAACAGTTCAATTAATCATGCATAATAACAAAACACAGATCAGAACTGTGTGTTTCTGTAAATTTAATACTGGGAGGTTTGTTCAGCACACTCTCCCTGTATATAGTAGCACACTAAATAACGCACAGATAATTAAAATACCAAAACAGTTCAATTAATCACGCATAATAACAAAACACAGATCAGAACTGTGTGTTTCTGTAAATTTAATACTGGGAGGTTTGTTCAGCACACTCTCCCTGTATATAGTAGCACACTAAATAACGCACAGAGAATTAAAATACCAAAACAATTCAGTTAATCACGTATAATAATAAAACACAGATCAGAACTGTGTGGTTGTGTAAATCTAATACTGGGTGGTTTGTTCAGCACTCACCCAGTGTTTGTAGCACACTCTGTCTCGCACATAGGAATAAAATACCAACAAAAAAAACGTCAATTAATTACGCACAGACTAGAACAGCTAAACTGTGTGGTTTAACAAGGATCCAAAAGACAGAGTTAAGCTCTGTTCTGGGGGTCCCTATTTCCTTTACCATGTAATCAGATCTGTACATAATCGTATTTACCATATCAAGGTTTTACTACTGATTGGTGTGTGTAAACGTAAGATATTATCTATAAGCTATACCTATGGAACAAGTTGTTCAACACTTTTAAACATGTAACTGTTGAAATGAACACAAAACTCCTTCGTGTGTGCTAAAGTAAACTGGCACAACACTTGTGTGCACAGAAAAGTTGTTAATATTCTTCACGTACACATGGTCAATTAAGGTTCCGTTTTCAGATGTTGGCTTTTCAACAAGTTGGACAAAGCCATGATCTGACATGAAAGAGCACAGGGAATTTGATTTCAATGCATCATTATTAAAGTCTCCCATAAGTATGATTTTATTGCAAAGTGAAGTCATTAAATTAATCAATTTACCTATATTATCTTTGAAAATGGATAAAGGATATGTTTGTGGCCTATAGACAACTCCGAGTAATATGTCAATTTCAGTGAAGTGTGTGAGCATGCACTCCAAGTTAAGATTTGGGAATGTTAAAGTAGTGTTTTCCACACCACATGCTGTATATAACCCAACTCCACCATGTTGTTGAGCTTTCAAATCATTGAAAAGAGGACTATTGTTTGTGTATGCAGCTGATCGAGAAAGATTAACAAAGTTATAATTGTCTAAGTGCACATTGTCTGACTGATAGAAAGCAGGCAACCAAGTTTCAGTTAAAGCTATACACGTGGGTTGCAACTGTTGAACAGAAACCATCAAATCTTGTTTATGGCAATGCAAACTCTGTACATTTAACAAAAACACAGAAAAAGAGGTATTTGGAATAGTATAATCTAAATCATTATGTGTCATAAAAGACGACATTTCATTAATTGCCTCAAACACTTTTTCATTACAATAAATACTTTTTTCTTTGAAGTCTTTTATCGTCAAACCAGACAAAGTTCTTACACGACTTAATGCTACATAAGCCTGTCCTGCAGTGAAAACTCTTTTTAAACTAACAACAGCACTATCAACAGTTAAACCCTGAACTTTATGAACTGTGCACACCCAAGCTAATTTTAAAGGAAATTGTCGACGAAGTCCACCTTTCGTACAAACGGTTTCTTCTTCTACATATATTGGTGTAGATTGAACCTCTCTTGTTGGTTCAGTCAAACACTGCTTACGTCTTTTCATCCCCACATTAATATCATCAAAACAAACGTGAATAGCTTCAGGTAATTTATTTTTATCTGAACGTGCAATATGTGTAACTGTGCCACAGACAGAATTTACTAATCCATCATTGATATCAATATTTTTAATCAACATGACGCGTGCATTTATTCCTAAAAGCAACTTTGCTGCCAAGTTAGTATTATGAAGTTTTACATGATGTCTAACAAGTAATTCTAATTTACCAGTCTGCTTGCTACGTGCAAAATCTTCAGCCTCTATAGTTTCAATATCATTGCAGATTTTAATTAATTGCTCTAGGTTGTGCTCATGGACTTCATTATTAGTAGAAAATATATGTAAAGAGTCGTTATTTTCATCATTATCACAACTTGATAATATTTCCAAATATTCTTTTTTTAGTGGACATTTCCTGTTTCGCCTTCTTAGTCGATTTAATAATTCAGCAAAGGTGCTGTCTTGTTGTCTAACAACCTGTGTCAATTCTACAACACTAAAATAATTCGTCCATAAATCGATTCCTGGCACATCTACAAAGAGCGGTTTACCCTTCACGGGAGGTAATTGGAAGAAATCGCCTACAGCTATGACAGCAACATTACCAAAAATAGAAAAATCTCCAGTTTGCTTAATTTGTCTCAATCGTCCATGCATATATGTTAGCAGTTTATGGTCTACCATTGATATTTCATCTATAATTAATATTTGAAGGCTGTGGAATTTTGTGCGTAAAGAATTTAGCTTGTCTTCGCTTAAAGGGGTGTACGGCAACTTCACATTTGTGTTAATACAAAAGGTTGTATGAATTGTTGAAGTTTTTAGTTGGTATGCTGAGCATTTAGCTGATTGTTACATGCTAAATCTGGAATGCTCTCATGTCCCTCTATTTCCTGATCTGTTTCCAGTCTTACTTGTTTACACTCAAAACGTTCTAATTGCTGTTCAGGACAAAGTGCACACCATGCATTTTCTAACACGTCCTCATTATGAACAGTGTTTTGTGCAGTGTCCAGCACATCTGCATCCTTTTCAAATAATGCTCTGTGTGTATTTACAACATGTTGTACTGATTGTGCTGAACCGTCGCTAAAAGACACTTCACCTTCCCTATAAAAATTTTCATAATTATTATATCCTGCTGGTTTCAGTTGACTATCTGTACGGTATGGAAGAAACAATTGTAGTAAACTTTGATAAAACTTTTCAGGATTTTTTGTGACAGAGAATCGGGCAAAACGGACAATAGCAGGTTGAGTGCGTGTTCTCTTCACAATGAAACCTAAGTTGTTTTGCAACATGATTTTATTGGAACCCGACTGACTTTCGTACACTATTCGGTACTCTGACGCAAATGTGGCTAAGCACATATCATTAAAAATGTTCTGATTTGGTCTATTTTTGTAACGATCAACAAAACTTGTCATCCACATCTCTTCACTATTCAGATTTTGAGATTTCAACTTGTTTTGTATAACGCTAAGTGGCAAACTCATACGAACAGTATCGTCACCTGTAGGAATAAACGGAACCTTCCTTGAACACTCTTTTAAGTGCATATTGGTTAATCTATAAACTGCTTCCTGTGCACTAACCTCTCGATTGTGTAAATACACAGTCCCTAATTTTTTCAAAGCTTGTTATGCATCCACATTACCCTGCGTTGTTGATTCTCGTTGGGCATTAGCTAACAACAAACCCATTTCTCTTTCAGATTTTGAAATGTAGGAAATGATATAAACAATGCAGGCATAAGCATCTGTGACATATTGAATGTCCATATTAGCGTTCCAGCACTGAAGGCTAAAATTATTATACTGATTAACCCACACTTCATTTAATTGTCGTTTTAAGACAATGTGTGTAGTATTATTTATGCTCTTATATGCCATCTCAAACAATTCCTGATTTATACCAATACTAGTAAACAAAGTTTGTAAAGAATCTATCTTCTCTTCTAAAACAGCTGTCTTAACTGCTGTCATTATGCCACGAGCATATTCTAAATTGACGTTATCATTTATAGTTCCAGTTTTAGTTTTGTGTTGACAAGTATTTGTACTATCACCATTATTGGGCATGTCTACCTCAGAGTCATCTACTTTTCTTCGACAAATGAACGTCTTCATTGATGGTGGCTTTGGAAAGTTAAAACGACAGACTGTGTTTTTCTTTTTGCACGTTTTAGAATGATGCTTACTGTGACATTGCACCGATGTGACAATACTGTGCAAGTTTTCATTTTCAATGGCCACTTCACAAGTAACATATTTATCTATAAACTCAACAACCTCCTCATCAGAATTTTTATCTATTTGAGGAGCATTTTTGATCCAAAACAAACAATGAACATGGGGAGAACCACATTGTTGAAATTCAACCCTATAAAAATAATCTACAATTTCTCCAATGGGGTGAACTGGTGACATGAGCACCTCTTTCAAAAAACAATGCCATCTAAAATCAAATATGC
The DNA here is from genome assembly GCF_016745375.1 of Pimephales promelas. Next base: position 346,295 of record NW_024121215.1, on the reverse strand, counting down.
GAGCTGCAGTAACAGGATTACGACGCAAAAGCTCACATTTGTCTGCCCATTCCAGTTGATCTAAAGTTTCCTGTCTTCCTTCATTTTTTAAAATACTTGACATCAAATTTGTCCATCTCATATCTGCAGATGAAAATGAGCAAAACCAAGTGGGAATGCCTAACTGTCTTACCATAGCAAACAAATCTTTTTGCACTCCTTGCCAGAATGATGGAGTGCCGCGGATGGGCTTCAAAAATCTGTACCCTTCATCAAAATTAAGAACTTGCCTCAAGGACTCTGTGTCTTTAAACATGTCATTTGGTATGGATTTACTACAGCCATGCCCTTTCCTAAGAGCAATAGATACACTAGACACTACCTGTTCAACTTCAGACAAATACTGTGCATAAAAAATGTATTCAACATTTTGCGCAAATCTTCCATCTGCATGCAAAATTCTATTATTAAAATAGCGTGAGAGTGTTAATCTCTGTGCCCTTTTGTCGCGATAAATTGAACAACCATGTGGAAATAAAACTGGAAAACATTTTGCTTCGTTTGTTTCATCTGCAAGCATTTTGACTGGATTATTCCCTTCAGCAGGAGCAATGTTCAAGATCCCATCAAAGTACTGATCAAGAACTTCTTGCCCAATATCTACAGGCTGTAAACACGTGTCCATAAACACACAGTGCTGTTGCCTATCATGTAACTCCTCATCAACTTGTAAATTTTCTGCTTCATTTTCTTCAATGTCATTTTTATCATCTTCATTTTGTTGCCTAGTAAACTCATTTAACCAATCATCATTAAAAACTACATCGGAATAAAATTTGTTGGGTTTTTTTTAAGTAACATAATGCTTGTTTAATTTTATTTGTATCTACATACTGATACTTATAATGACCTTTATACGTTAATTTGCGCTTTAACTTTACACAAACGAAAGACCCCACAGCTTCTGTTCTAGGCAAGACATTTGTTGTGTTTTTAACATTAGCTGGTACACAAGTTACAGGACCATGAACTCCATTTTGACCACCTTTTGGCAAAGCCAACATTTTCATAAATGGAATATGCAATGAAATCAAATGTTGCTCTAAATTATTATGGCAACTAAGCTCTTCTGGAATTGGTTGCAATTCCAGATTGTTAACAGCACTTTCCGCTGGCTTTTCTCCTTTTTTCAACTTAGAATGACAAGTGTAGCAAATCCAAAGCTGGCCTTTACATGAATTTGCCAAATTACAGGGAATATCACATTGGGCATCACACTTATGCAAAAAACTCTCTGTAATACATGAGTTGGCTACCAACGAAGTTGCAGAATTGTTATTATAACTTTCTTTGCTACAACATAATACGTGCTGTCTAAACAACAATCTATGGCAAACACAACAAACAAACTCTAACCCAGAACTTACTTTATCATCAAACTGTTTTCTGACAAAATCAGAAAGCTGCCGATTTTGTTTTAATTGTTGTCTTTTCATCTTGTTAATTCTTTTTATATTTGTTTTGTGTAATGCGTTGTTGTGATACTTGAAGTTACTGTACGCTTTAAGATTCTTCCTGTGTTCCTCGTTGTGAAGATATTTGATCCTACTGTACATTTTAAGAGTATTCCTGTGTTCCTCATCGACTCTGTACTTCACAGAATTGTAATTTTTAATCTTTTCTTTATGTTGCTTGTTGTTAAAATATTTAATCTTACTTGCTTGCTTTAATGAGTCATTATATAAAACATTTGAATGATATCTTGTTCTATTAACACTTTTCACATGTTGTTGAAAGTCTTTATTGCTATGATACAACTCTCTGATATGGTCCTTTTTCAAATTATTTTTACTTTTAACTCTTTTTAAAGTAAAATAATTCTTTACATATCTGCTCTTATTAACAGATACATTCTTATTTCTATCTTGATCAACAGAAACTGTCTTTTTGTGATTTATATTAAGTTCATTCTTTGGCTTTACACTCCGTCTTGTGCCTATTTTCCTATCATCTTCTTTTTCATTTTGACACAACTTATAGCAAATCTGGTTATTAGGTTGTGTCACACAAATAACAACTTCATAGTGATTTTCATTGCAGTGTTTTAAATATATCCCTTGGTTACACATCCTTCTATGCACACAACTGTATTTTAACCATCGCTCATTATGATATGTATAAATATCAACTCCTAAATAATTAGCTGTCGATTGAATTTCCACTTCTGTGGCCCATGATCCTACAAACTTCATTTTTGAATTTGACAAATAATCTTCCATAGATGTATACTGACATCTTAAGAGATTGCTGTATTCCACACTGTGCAGTTCCATGTGCTTTACAATTGCAAGTCTAACTGCTCTATGAGCTTTTTGTGAGCCACACACTGCTTGTGCTACTGCCCTGAAGAAACAATTTCCATCACCTACAATATTAACTGTTTTACAAGGACTGCCGATTGGTCCAGTTTCTGTTTGTAAAGGACCTTTTTGACCATGGTACTCTATATGAAGGTGTTACGACCCCTCCAAACTAATCTAGGGGCTAGAGGAGTAACATTAAAGAAAACCTTGTAAAACTGTGGAAATGGTAGTGTGTGTCAAGAAACAAGCGAAACCAAGCTGCCAATGAAAGTAATGATGTTTATTATACAAAAGATAAGGAATACCAAATGAATGATAAAGTAAATTAGGAACAGTAAGGAAGCCTCCAACAATATAAACAATTATATAAAGAGAAAAAAATAAAAAAATTAAAAAAATAAGTAATAAATAAAAATAAAGAAATTAAGCAACAATTTACCCTTAAGTAAGAAGGGACTAAAGTGACGCCAAAATAAAGAAAGAAACAAAAGAAAACAATTCTAATTATATTCAACCCTCTTACCTGGCTAAGGAAAAGGAAAGAAAAAAAAGAATTGTTTCTTCAGCGCCGAGCGCCGTGTTCTTCCCTGCTCTAGCTCACATAAACAAAACATACAAGGGTGGCGTTCACCGCTTACCTGGTGTTTCTATACAAAGGTTATTCTAGATGTTTGCACAATGGAAGTCGTACGACATCTTCCCTATCCCCCATTCCTTGGAGCAAAGGGTAACAAAAAGAGCACAAGCTCTAAACAAGTTGAAGCAAACGTCATCCAAAGTAATCAAACAAAGTAACAAAACAAACTGAAGAAACACAGTTAGCATAAGCAAATTAACAAATCAAACGAGTCCCAAACGAAAACAAAAGTCACAATGGCAGCAAAAAGGAAACGGAAATCAAAACGGGACTAATTTCCAGTCTATTTCCAGCGTCCTTTAAACTGGTAGTGAGGACGTCTCGGACAGCGGATAGGTCCACATCACATCCCTTGATGATGATTGACAATCTCCTGGGCCAATCAGCAAGCGGTGAAGGCTGACCTAAGAAATTGATAGAGAGAGAGAGAGAGCGCACGCAAGCAGAAAACAAACACAGACGCCCACAGAATATCTACGAACGTAACACTCCCACACTTAAGAACAAACTCGTTTTTGTGAACAAATCTCTACCAAAAAAAAAATTAAACTCTCGACAGAGCATCGGCCAACACATTCTCTGAACCCTTCTTGTGTCGTATCTCCAGGTTGTAGTTCTGGACCATAAGAGCCCAACGCATCAATCGTTGGTTGTGATTACACATTCGGGTTAGGAACACTAGTGGATTATGATCTGTATACACTACAATCGGAAGACTACTAGAACCGAGATACACTTCAAAATGTTGTAACGAAAGCAACAAAGCAAGAGCTTCTTTCTCGATAGTAGCATAATTAACTTGATGTTTGTTAAACTTGCGAGAATAGTAACTGATAGGATGATCAATACCATTGGCATCTTCTTGAATAAGAACACCCCCAGCACCCACATTACTTTCATCAACCTCTAACTTAAACGGCTGGTCACAGTTAGGTGCCATTAAGACAGGAGCATTGCACATCAAAGTTTTAACTGAATCAAAAGCATGTTGACACTCAATTGACCACTCATAAGCATTAGATGGACTAAGCAGTGAAGTAAGAGGACTCACAACGGTCGAGAAATTCTTACAGAACCCACGATAGTAGCCTGCCATTCCTAGGAACCTCCGCAACTCTCTACGAGTAGTAGGAATTGGAAATTCAACGATGGCAGTTACTTTAGCTTCCACGGGTCTCACTTGACCTTGACCAACCTCCTTACCTAGGTAAGTAACGGTTGCTTTGCCAAACTCACATTTTGCCAAGTTAAGTCTCAAATTTGCCTTAGCGAGTCGCTCGAATACTGTTCTTAACAGACTGATGTGTTCTGACCAACTTCGAGAATACAAAACCAGATCGTCAAGATAGGCATTACAGTCTGGCACACCATGTAAAACTATATTAACAAGGCGTTGAAAAGTTGCGGGAGCATTTCGAAGACCGAAAGCCATCGACGTGTACTGAAGAAAATTGTCTGGAGTGAAAAATGCTGAGGTTTCTGAAGCTCTGGAGGTAAGCGGCACCTGCCAATAACCTTTTAGCATATCGAGTTTGGTTACAAAACGAGCAGAACCGATGTTATCGATACAATCTTCCATTCTAGGTAACGGGTAACTATCTGGTACAGTCACTGAATTGACTTTACGATAGTCTGTGCAAAATCTAACTGAACCATCAGGTTTGGGAACAAGTAAACATGGAGAACTCCACGGACTGTAACTGGATTTGGCTAGACCATGATCTAACAGATACGCCACCTCTTTTCTCATTACAGACCTTTTCATTGCATTTACACGGTAAGCATGTTGCTTGATAGGACGAGCACCGTTCACATCAATATCATGTTTCAGAACATTTGTTTGTGTGGGAACATCACCAATCAGACATTTAAAATCAGCAAGTACTTTCACAATGTCCATTCTCTGATTCACAGTCAAATGACTAACATGCGAATGAAGATCTCGTAAAACCTCAGAATTTCTTAACCTTACCCCCTGCTGAAAAGCATGGCGAAGTACCACACCATCCGAGTCTACCTCCGAGGTATCAGGAATGGACCTCTGATCCACGGCCATCGCAACAGAAGAAACAGCGGGCCCTGCCGTCTTTCCTGCGACGCTCGCCGTTGACGAATCCCTAGTATGGTAAGCTTTCAACATGTTTAGATGACATACACGGGTCTTTCGTTTCCTATCAGGTGTACGCAACATATAATCGGTCTCGCTCATTCTCTTTTCTACAACATAAGGACCATAGAAACGAGCAGATAACGATGACCCTGGAACAGGCAACAACACAAGTACTTTGTCTCCAGATTGAAAAGATCGCTTTACTGAGTTTTTATCATATGTACTCTTCATACCTTTCTGAGCATCTGCAAGAGATTCTCGAGCGAACGACCAAGCAGCATGAAGTCGATCGCGAAACTTGCTTACATAATCTAGTATGTTGAGGTTGTTATTCGAGTCAGGTGCTAAAACTCGTTCTTTAAGAACTCTCAATGGACCTCTAACTTTGTGTCCAAACACAAGTTCGGCTGGACTAAAACCCAGAGATTCTTGAATAGTCTCTCGAACAGCAAACAAAACCAAAGGAACTCCCTCATCCCATTCTTTAGCAGTATCATGACAATATTTCTTCAGCATTGACTTCAGAGTTTGGTGGAAACGTTCCAATGCGCCCTGGCTTTGTGGATGATATGCACTCGAAACTCTATGAGAAATTTCTAATGACTCAAGTACTTGCTTAAACAGTTTCGATAGAAAGTTTGTACCTTGATCCGTTTGCACTACCTTCGGTAAGCCGAATGTGGAAAAGAATTTCACCAACGCTTTGCTGACCACAGGTGCCGTGATCTTCCTCAAAGGAATCGCCTCTGGAAACCTGGTATTCATACACATGATAGTTAACAGAAACTGATTACCATTCTTAGTCTTAGGTAATGGACCGACACAGTCAACAAGCACATGTTCAAATGGTTCTCCGATTGCTGGTATAGGCATCAAAGGAGCAAGTGGTACACTCTGATTTGGTTTTCCCACAATCTGACAAGTGTGACAGGTACGGCAGTACTGGACAACATCTTTCTTTAATCCTGGCCAAAAGAAATTACTCAAAATTCTGTTATAGGTCTTTGTAACTCCTAAATGACCAGAAAGCTGGTGATCATGAGCTAGAAACAAGACATGTTGACGATAAGGAGACGGAACCACAATTTGATAAACAACATTCCAATCCAAGTTATCATCAACATGAGAGCATCATTTCCTCATCAGTAGTTCATTCTCAATGAAGTAAGCACTTTTCCTGTCTTTGACAACATCCATAGGTACAACAGCCTTAAACGTTTTAACGAGTGTTTTATCCTCCTTTTGTGCAGTGATAATTTTCTCACGAGATACAGGTAACTTTAGTAACTCTACATCAACCTCAACCACACTTTTGTTTTCTGTCTCTGAGTCTGAGCTATTTTCTTGTTCCCGATTCACACCCGATAACGTGTCTCCAGTCAAAAGTGGAAACATGAAGGAGCTAGACAGATCTACTACATCACCCACTCTGCGTGACTGAGCGCGTGTGACAGCGCAAGCTGGAAAAGCTTCAGGGTAAGTTTCAGCTAATCTTTCTAACTCACAGGACACATTTGGTTCTTCCATTACTTCGATCACAGACATTACCTTACCACCTGCTAAATCATTTCCTAGAATGAAATCAACTCCCTTCACAGGAAGTGATGGACAAACAGCGACTCTTACAAAACCAGTGCACAACTCACTCTGCAAGTGCACTTGATGCAGTGGGAATTTCATACATCCCATCTCAATTCCCTGGACAAGTACACTAGACCCACAGGAAGTATCATTAGACATCTGTATTTTATCTGCCAAAATAAATGACTGCATCGCACCAGTGTCTCTCAGTATTCTTATTTCTTTCTGATCTTCTGTTTTCCCAGTCAAAGATATTAACCCTTTCGACACGAAAGGTCGATAACTCTCATCAACTCTATCATCAGTATTCACGTCAACTGCAGTTTCAACGGTGTGTACAAATCCCACACCCTTCGGTTGAGACTGTGGCTTGCGTTTCAATAGCAAACAATCAGCAATCAAATGTCCTTTCTTGTGACAGTAGAAACATTCACGCTCCTCTTTATCACGAGATGGACTAAATCGTGCACGCGAATTCTTAGACTGTGAATTATCGAACTCTAACTTCTCAAATCGTGTGGAAGAAAACACATTCTTGTGAGTTAACACAAACTCATCTGCAAGGACAGCGGCATGTGACAGAGTAGTTACCTTCTGTTCATTAAGATATACTACAACGCGATCAGGTAAGCATCCTTTGAACTCCTCAAGTAACAGCAATTCTCTTAAAGTATCAAAATCACGCACGTTACTGGCAGTGCACCATTTATCGAACAACACCCCTTTCTCCCTAGCAAACTCCGTGAAAGTTTGTGTAGGACTTTTTCTGTGTTTTCTAAAACGTTGTCTATACGCTTCTGGAACTAACTCGTAAGCTCTCAAGATAGCAGTTTTCACAGACTCATATTTCATACTCTCTTCTAGTGACAATGTAGCACAAATTTCTTGAGCTTTTCCCACTAATCTACATTGCAAGAGCACAGACCAAACATCTTTAGGCCAATGAAAAGAAGTTGCAATGCGTTCGAACGCACTGAAATAAGAGTCAACTTCTGTCTCTCTAAATTGAGGAACGAGCGCAATGTGTTTACTCACGTCAAAAGTTTCTGGGGTTGAACCACTACGCGGCGAAGAAGGAACAGTTGAAGCAGTGTCCAACGGCACAGCTGAATGAGCAGTCACTCTCGACGCTTCCAACTCAAGCTGTCTCAGTTTCACCTGCGTCTCTGCTTCAATTTCCAACCTGCGTACTTCCAGTTGCAAGTTCAGGTTAGCTTGACGCACCTGAGCTCTCTCTTGAGCTTCAAAACGCAAACGGGCAAGACGGACTTTCAGTCGCGGACTTTCCCGTGAATCCACAGAGCTGGGTGAGAACGGCTCAAACGGTGATAAGCCGGCCTTGGCTTCGGCCTCCGCCTCCGCGTCAGCAACAGCTCCGCCACTCTGCTTGGCCTTCTCCCCATGACAGATTTGCGCCGGAACATTCCCCACATTTGACATAGGCAACACCTGCAACTCATTCAATTTGTTGATCAAAATTTGCTTTATTTCTTTCTTAAGAGACTGTTTACTCACCACAATCTGAAAATGGTCTGCGATCTGCAACAATTCCTGCTTACTGCACAGATTAAGCTGTTCTACAGATGGACTAGAAACAAAATCTTGCAAGTTAAACATTTCCAAAAATGAATAACAATCCGAAATCCGATAAACACCACACTAATACCCTGCATGAGTGATTACTATCCGGTCCCAACACTACAAACCGCGCAACGTCACTTCCTTGCCAACACCACACCTCCACAGAATTACAGTCTTCATTTATTTTCTTCCAGGCACTTTCCAATACCAACAACAATTTGCATTGCTATTAGGATCCCGGACGAGCCCCCATTTAATGTTACGACCCCTCCAAACTAATCTAGGGGCTAGAGGAGTAACATTAAAGAAAACCTTGTAAAACTGTGGAAATGGTAGTGTGTGTCAAGAAACAAGCGAAACCAAGCTGCCAATGAAAGTAATGATGTTTATTATACAAAAGATAAGGAATACCAAATGAATGATAAAGTAAATTAGGAACAGTAAGGAAGCCTCCAACAATATAAACAATTATATAAAGAGAAAAAAAATAAAAATAAATAAAAATAAAGAAAATAAGCAACAATTTACCCTTAAGGAAGAAGGGACTAAAGTGACGCCAAAATAAAGAAAGAAACAAAAGAAAACAATTCTAATTATATTCAACCCTCTTACCTGGCTAAGGAAAAGGAAAGAAAAAAAAGAATTGTTTCTTCAGCGCCGAGCGCCGTGTTCTTCCCTGCTCTAGCTCACATAAACAAAACATACAAGGGTGGCGTTCACCGCTTACCTGGTGTTTCTATACAAAGGTTATTCTAGATGTTTGCACAATGGAAGTCGTACGACATCTTCCCTATCCCCCATTCCTTGGAGCAAAGGGTAACAAAAAGAGCACAAGCTCTAAACAAGTTGAAGCAAACGTCATCCAAAGTAATCAAACAAAGTAACAAAACAAACTGAAGAAACACAGTTAGCATAAGCAAATTAACAAATCAAACGAGTCCCAAACGAAAACAAAAGTCACAATGGCAGCAAAAAGGAAACGGAAATCAAAACGGGACTAATTTCCAGTCTATTTCCAGCGTCCTTTAAACTGGTAGTGAGGACGTCTCGGACAGCGGATAGGTCCACATCACATCCCTTGATGATGATTGAGAATCTCCTGGGCCAATCAGCAAGCGGTGAAGGCTGACCTAAGAAATTGATAGAGAGAGAAAGAGAGCGCACGCAAGCAGAAAACAAACACAGACGCCCACAGAATATCTACGAACGTAACAGAAGGTTTTCACTTAATTTTTGCTTCACTTCATGACACAGTGGATTAAAATCAAACATTCTGTTAATTCCACTTCCTAAACAAACTACATCTGAATTGTCAAAAATGTCAACATTTGATTTGCTAACCTCAGTGCTGTCCTTGAAACATTGTTTCTGTTTTTTCAGAAGCACACATTCTTGATTTTCTTTCAAACTCAGTTTTGAACCCTGCACTTTCCTTTTGTTATCAACACAGTGCTGTTTTTGTGATTCACGGATAGTTGCTTTACTGCTTTTGACAAATTTTCAATGTGCCTTAAAACACAGCTCAGTTTGTTGTAATATACAACCACACTAAAGCCAGCACCATCAACCATCCCAGTCTTACTACGGGCATGAGAATCCACTATAGCAAACTGCCCATTTTGCTTAATAATACAACAGGTATTACCACTTAAAGTTAAAAAGCATGTATCATATTTTTCAAACATGGATTGTAAACCATCACATAATGTTACACATGCACCAGACAAAATAAATTCTTCGTCAACCACATCTACAAATCCAGAAACAAAGTCGCCATATTCAAATTGAAATGCATTTGAATTAAAAGTGTATTGTTGAGGAAGATCTTGAATGCACAACAACTTGTTCTTCGTTGGATCACTGATTGAACCACTTTGACGCAAACTGGTATACAAGCTGTCACCATCAGTCACAACATTATCTAAATCTTTTTTTCCCCATGAGAACACACTACATACACTGTGCTTTGCCATTGCAGCCAAACTAATTGCAACACACTGTTTTCCTCCCCATTGGAACTGGTCATGAGCCTGATGAAATGATCCACGAATGCTACGAACACTTCCTCTTTCATTCGATGTAGATGGCAGGCTTTGTTCAGTATCTTTGACTGTACATGTACTTATTTCTCCAACAACATCCCTAATGTCAAAGGATTGTATATCTGATGAGATGATGTCTATGTTAATACCACAAATGCTAAACTTATCTGCAGATAAGCTTGTCATTAAATTATCCATGTGAAAAACTAGGTCTTGCCAGTTTGTGTTAAAAACAACAACTGATGCACCAATGTCAGAGCCTAAACCACATGCATTACGAACATTACAGTCTACAACGACATAGAAGTCGTTATGTCTCACGATAGTGCACATGTCTCCATTTATGGTCATTAAACAATATTCATGACTGAATAGCATCTCTTGTACTTTCTCATACAGCTCGTTCTTTGATCCATCTAATGCCTTTCCTACTTTTACATTGCATGTTTTATTGAAAACATTATATTGCCCAGTAAAATGATGAAGAAACTGGCGGTCTATATTAGACTCAGCTTTCATGTCCTTAACTAACTCTCTTCCCTTATTATGAATGTCTTCAAGATCTGATTTCTTCCATGTACACACATTATGTATCTTGTGCTTGACTATTGAAACTACACTGCAGGCTACACCTGTAAGCTCTTCATTCACTTCTGCAGACCGCAATCTTACCTCATTGCCTGCTACGATGCCAGACACATCTGGACACACACAAACAGGGTGTCACGGTGCGGGTTCAGGCGGAAGGAACAGGCAGAGTCCAGAAAGCTCCAATACAAAAAGGTTTTAATCATAAAGAACAGGATACAGGCAGGCGGAACACAGGGTAACAGTAACAACGATCGACAAAGACTGAAGGAAACTGAGGGAACTAAATACACAGGGGAATCAAACATAACAAGGTGGAAAACAGGTGTAACAGATTAACAGGACGCTGAACGGGAGGCTGATGAGGGAGTGAGTTCAGGTGTGGAGACGAGAGGATCCTGGGAAGTGTAGTGCTGGAGACGCAGACAGGATGGTGCAGACGAAGACTGAGGTAGACGAAGACATAACAGAGGAAGGAGGGGGACGAACTGGGGGCTGGGCGGGGCGTGGCCAGGGCGGAGCAGGCTGAGGGCGTGGCCAGGGCGGAGCAGGCTGAGGGCGTGGCCAGGGTGGAGCAGGCTGAGGGCGTGGCCAGGGTGGAGCAGGCTGAGGGCGTGGCCAGGGTGGAGCAGGCTGAGGGCGTGGCCAGGGCGGAGCAGGCTGAGGGCGTCCCCAGGGCGGAGCAGGCTGAGGGCGTCCCCAGGGCAAAGCAGGCTGAGGGCGTGGCCAAGGCGGAGCAGGCTGAGGGCGTGGCCAGGGCGGAGCAGGCTGAGGACGAGACCAGGGCGGAGCCGGCTGAGGGCGAGACCAGGGCGGAGCAGGCTGAGGACGAGACCAGGGCGGAGCCGGCTGAGGGCGAGACCAGGGCGGAGCATGATGAGGGCGAGACCAGGGCGGAGCAGCTGGAGGGAGGACCCCTGGTGGAGCCGATGGTAGTGGGGCTGGCAACACCAGGGGGCCGACTGACAGGGGCGGAGCGGATGGGAGAGGAGACCAGGGTGTAGCTGAGGGACCGACGATGATGGGTGCTGAGGAGGGACTGAGGGAGCAAGGGGACACCGCAGGCTCTGGTGACAGAAGTGCTGACAGGGGCACAGAGGGACACGGTGAGGTCAGAGTGCGTGAGGGCTGACGGGTGACTGGAGGGAGTGAGGAGTCCAACTGAACCGGGGGGGTGACATGACGGGGCGGAGCCAAGGGAAGGAAGTCCAAAGGTGAAGGGAGGATGACGAGGGAGTGCAGGGAGTTCGGAGGGACGAGGGAGCCTGGCCGAGCTGGTGGACTGTGGGACCATGGAGGAGCTGAGGGAGGTAGCAGCCACGGGGGAGCCGATGGGACCGGGGGCCGAGGAAGTGTCCAGATAGAGGAGGTGTGAAGCGAAGGCCGGGGAAACACGGACCAGGCTGGTTTAGGGGAGCTGAAGGGCAGGAGAGAAGAACGGGGACAGATGAGAGGAGGCGGGAGAGGGAGGCAGGGTGGGATCCTGGTCTCGGGCTCTGGCTGGACGGTCTCGGGCTCTGGCTGGACGGTCTCGGGCTCTGGCTGGACGGTCTCGGGCTCTGGCTCTGGCTGGACGGTCTCGGGCTCTGGCTCTGGCTGGACGGTCTCGGGCTCTGGCTCTGGCTGGACGGTCTCTGGCGCTGGCTGGACGGTCTCTGGCGCTGGCAGGACGGTCTCTGGCGCTGGCTGGACGGTCTCTGGCGCTGGCTGGACGGTCTCGGGCGCTGGCTGGACGGTCTGGACGGGGCTGGTCGAAACCAGCGAAGAGGAGAGCCCCGGCTCGGCGGGGCTGGACGGAACCAGTGGAGAGGAAGGCTCGAGCGTTGGAGTGGGGCTGGTGCCGTCATCGATGGTGTAGGGAGATCCGCAGGACACCAGCACCCACTCCACATATGCTGCGAAACTCCCCGGGGGACCGTTCCCGGACAACTGCGCTCTGGTGGCGGTGTTGAGGCCAGCATAAAGAAAGCTGCAGAGGCTGTCGTCCGGGAAGGTTGGGATGGAATGAGGGAGAGGAAATCCGTCAAATGGTCCTCCAGGGACCGGTCCTCCTGCTCCAGGCAGAGAAGTTGAACCGCCACGAAGGAATCCATGTTTAATCCCAATTTGGGGGTCGATCGTTCTGTCACGGTGCGGGTTCAGGCGGAAGGAACAGGCAGAGTCCAGAAAGCTCCAATACAAAAAGGTTTTAATCATAAAGAACAGGATACAGGCAGGCGGAACACAGGGTAACAGTAACAACGATCGACAAAGACTGAAGGAAACTGAGGGAACTAAATACACAGGGGAATCAAACATAACAAGGTGGAAAACAGGTGTAACAGATTAACAGGACGCTGAACGGGAGGCTGATGAGGGAGTGAGTTCAGGTGTGGAGACGAGAGGATCCTGGGAAGTGTAGTGCTGGAGACGCAGACAGGATGGTGCAGACGAAGACTGTGACACAGGGGAAATAGAGGTATCAGTCTTACTTTTGTTGTTCAAGTTCGGGCGCCGCTTACGAAATCTCTTCAGATTAGGCATCTAAGGAAAAACATAAGGTCACATTAAAATGACAAAAATACAATAATGTGCTTTAACACATACATCAACATTCGAAATAATACAACATGTATTTATTATCTTTACACATTTCCATAAAAACAGAATTGCTTCACATTTTTTTTAAGTCAAAGACCTGGATGAATAAAAAATTAATACTGTACATTAGTTGTGTGTAATATTGACTGAAAAATTATATCAGAACTTTGAAAAGTTTGTTGATAATGTGTTTTTGTAGTGGAACCATGGTTTGTTTATGTGTGTTGTGATAGCTGACTAATGAAGACATTAATATAATACATATTCTATGCAGCGGTCAAGTCACAGTAGTGACGGAAATTATAATTTTTATAAAGGGCAATATTTCTAACCTTAAAGATATTTCTAGGTGCTTTTTTTATAGCAAACATCTTGCTGACTTTCAATTTTATTTTATTTTATTGGTTCAATAAACACGCCAATCGCCAGAACAGATGTTTATCTTCATTTGGGTCAGAAACATTCTTGTTGCTGAACTGGTACTTTTAATGCACACATACATGTTAATAATAAATAAAAGAATAAATAAATCATGATTGCTGTGCACCATTAGACTGACTATATGAGCCAGTACTGAATTTTGAGCTGGTGTGTTAAGAAAGAAAATGTCTGTTTTCAGTGCATGTATCCTGCTGATCAGGCTTGTAATTTTGATGCTGCTGAATGTAGGCCTAGTATGTGAAAGAACCAAATCGCTTAACACAAGTGGTGAGTGCATACCTTCAGTCTAAGGGTCTAACAACTAAAAATCAAGTCAGGAATCTTGGTGTGTCACTAGAGTCAGACCTTAGTTTCAGTAGTCATGTCAAAGCAATAACTAAATCAGCATACTATCATCTGAAAAATATTTCAAGAATTAGATGCTTTGTTTCCAGTCAAGACTTAGAGAAACTTGTGCATGCTTTCATCACCAGCAGGTTGGATTACTGTAATGTAACTGTAACTGTTACTGTACTTTATTTCTGCAACGAGAATGTTTTCTGAGCCAAATAAAGATACAGATGTGTTATGGTGACTGTCTTTTAACCAATCAGATAAGAGTAAATCGCTACCAAAGGGTTTTTAGCTTGCTGAAAACTCCAGACACTCTGCTAAAAGACACCGTGCTTAATAGTCTATTACTTAACCGGCTGTTCAGTGTTTTTTTCGAATACTATTTAGGACGGATAGTATGCGAATTGGGACGCAAAGACTTTTTGGTTTTAAAACAGGTGTTGTAGGCCTACCGAATTCCAACTCGCGGACAAATCACACGCCCTTTCGTGTGCACGCGCCGTCTTACATAATGCGTGCTGAAGAGAGTTTGAATGCACTTCCTTTGCCATATGCGTTTACCGATTGATTTTTCACACAGCAAGCACCCAGATCCTGCATGAAAGCTTTGTCATTTTACAGAGTTTTGAGTACAATTGAAAATAAAAGATTATTTTGAAATAATTTATTTTCTGAAAATAGTGATTTTCTAGAGAGTAGAAATTATCAATAAAGTAGCCTAATACATAAAACACTTGAAAGAGAAATGACACCAAAACAGGGATTTCTTTTCCTTTTTTACCTGAAAATTATGCTCCTTAACTGTTGACCAATACATTTCTTAATTTTTAATATAGCTTACTGGGGAGGATACCTATCATTAAACGAAGAGCTCTTTTCCAAAACGCCATAAACGCCATTTAAAAAAAAAAAATGAGTTTGTCGTGTCATTCTGCTGTGGACAGAACCCTTTCACTGCCCCATCAACAATTCATGCCGAATCGCTATATTTCCTTGTTTAAAATGTACTGCAAGATACAGTTTCTTTCCAAAGCGCCAGCCCTGTTTTTAGCCTAATCGCGATAAGTCCTCAAATTCGATAAGCGTTCCACGCAATCCAGCACGGCGGCACTCTGAACAGAGGTTTATTATGTTCATTCATTCCTCAAAATGAGTCCTAGTTTTAGTCGACTATAGTAGTAGATCATTTAAGCCATTTGTCTAATCAGTAGGCTAATCACATATATTGATTTAATTAAATGGGAGAGAAACCATATGAGCGTTTTTTAATTGCCTTTTCCCAGTGGCGCCTCCAGAAATTTTTCGTAGGGGTGGCCAGATAGGGCCAGTTAAAATCTTGGGGTGGCACACCAAAACTACAGTATAAACCATAATTTCAGAATTGTTTTCTACTGTTGTAATAAACCAGCCTGTAGAAAACCATCAGAAAGACTTAAGGAAACTCCTACTGATATACTTTGGTTTATTGTGTAATATTTAATGTTACTAATGATATTAGTAGGGCCCAACTAATATATATTACATTGTATATAATGATATATATTATATGATATATAAGGGTCCTTGCCCCACAGCAAATTTCCAGATACTTACATAATTGTGATGAATTTAATCATTTTTAAGTTATTAGTTTGCAGTGTAAGATTATAGTTAACACCTTTAATATTACATAAATGTATTATGAATTTTTAATAAACTTAATGAGTGTATACATCAGCAGCAAAAAGTAATTCTTGAAAAAATCTGCACAGTAATTTTATAAAATCTAAATATGTTAATATAAACAAATTACTATTAGTTCTCTTTTAAAATTCAATCAGGCAATCATGTCACAATTTTATATTTATATATTAATGTCAAGAATTCAGAAGTGCATAGCCTAAACTACAAATAAATTATATACAATTAAATTATGCTTATTTAAAATGTATTGAGCAGGCTAGGTATAACAAAATATATTGTTTATATACTTTATACTATATATACTTTAATGATGTAAATATACTTCTGTCCCTCACATTAAGCTATGGAATGACTTCAGATGACTTTCTCACCCAAACTGACTTGAAAAAAGCGGGAGGCTCCGAAAAGCGCGCTGTTTGCATCCCTGCCTGTCCAAACGTGGCAAAAAACACCTAAAAGCTGCTGTAACAGTATACCATTTGGCACTTAAAAAGCACGTCACGACACATAATTCCCCGTCTTCTTTTACTTAAGAATATTTTTGACTTATTTATAAAATGCATAACTGATGCTACAAAAATTAATACTGGCCATTGGGGTGGCCAATGGGGTGACCAGGAGTCGGCCAGGGGTGGCGCCATTGCCTATTCCGCATCTCAATGCATGCATAAAGCTTGCCACAAAGAACCGGCAAAAGTAATGATTATGCATGAAACATTGGATAATTAATAAACTAGTGTTTTCTGTCAGTGTCAGCAGCAAAGATAAAGTTGATGATGGTTACTCGCCATCTTCGCAGTGAACGCGCATAAGCCTATAGAGAGATACTTGGAATTAGCCTACGCGCAGAGAGTTGCCAATTTATTTTTGTTTTTAATTGTTTTGTTTAAAAGTAGACATTTAAAGATTTCTGTAGCCTAGTTCTCAGGTCTGTGAGGCTAGCATCGCAGTGTTTCGGTCCATAATATAATAGACGCGCTCTCCGGTTCACGTGCGCGCCCCTGTGTCCTAATTATATTGTCTGATATTTGCTGTTTTAATCCAGTCAATTTGTTGATGAAACATTTATTAAAATAAAGATATAATTTATATCAAACGAAATTTACAAGCTTTCTACAAAACAAAACTTAATAAGTGGTCAAAATCATGTCTGACCCACTCCAAATATTTTCCGATATTGGTCGGATATCTTACTCATCTCATGCGGTTCCCTTTTCATAGCCTACTCAACAGATGAAATAATAAAAATAAGTAACGTAATATTAGTAAACACAAATGTGAAACGTAGCCTATGTTTATTTTATGTTTTTTTTTTTTTTTTTTACTTATGTTTTAGCGTCTAGCCGCTCCGCTTTGCTCACATGCTATGTAGCCTATATGTGTGTGTGCATGTGCTAGAGGGGTGCCCATCCCTTTTTTGAATATCGTTATTATAATTATTGATCATTTTTAATAATTAGTTTTTTCATGCATATGTTGAAATTGGTAGCCTACTATTTGTTTGAGGTTTGACACTTTACTAAAAATGACTTTACTAAAAATGATACAAAAAAATTGATGGATTTTGAAAAAATAAATAAAATTAACTTTTAATTTATCATTAACAATATTGTTGTTTGATTTAATAATCATTGTTCAAAATGTTCAGACTGAACCAATAAAACATTTCAACAGGATAATTTGATTATTCAAAAAATGTGTGGGTCTAGGTAAAAAATGTAGTTTTCTATTAAAATGGATTTATAGCGTTTTGGAAAAGAGCTCTTCGTTTTAGTTTCAATCGTCAGAAATAATTAATATAGGGTAATCATTGTTGTACATTTTAAAGTTCTACGATATGTAACAATAATAATACATTATAATATCATCTATGTGCTTAAGAGATGGTATTAAACGTGCAATATACATTAATAATCCAGAACATTGTAATTAACTTTTGTGAGTTTAAGTAAAACTTTACAGGCCTACATAAATTATAAACAGAGGAATGAATAAATATACAGATAACAAGAAAAGGTCCGAGAGATATAGTAACACGATATTTAGCTAGCTATTGCTATTTCTTAAATAATTTGAACAGCTCTGATATTAACAACTATAACTGTTTTAGACCTAAAATAGCTTTTGCAGGCATGTCACTCTTAAATGTCAGAGAATAGGACCGAATCAGAGATCATTTTTAATAGAAAATTGTACTTTGGATGTTGTAGGCTACTGTAAAAACACATAGTTGATTTAAGTTAATTTATCATTATAAAAAATATTTTCATTTCATGAATATAGTGACCAAAATGACCACGGTTATACACAGAATCTTGTTCAAATAGCCTAATACACAATGAAATAAATTCACCAAGTTGTTCAAATTAATTTCTGACAAAAATAGTTTTTTAAAAAGATAAGCCTCACATATTTCATCATTTAAATCATCTTTATAAAAGATTGAGTCAATAAAGATACATTCCTGACATTTATAATGCACATGAGCTTATATTTTATAATTAGCTTAATAGTAAAATTCGGTCCGATTTGCCCATGGCTGTCGTTGCTACAATGCACTGCGCTCGATCTCCACAAAGACAAAGTTTTAGTAACTAATGTATTTCCACCACAGAAAAACGCTTGCTGTTGCTGTGCTAAAAGATTTATTTACGGAGAAGAGAAAAACACCCACGTGTTTGGGTGCACATGCACTTCCACATACTGAAAAGTTGACAATTTTCCATGTCGCTGCTCCTGGAAAATATTAGCGCGTCACTTCAACTGGTTTTGCAATCCGTCCCCTCACTTCAAAACCTGCAAAAATCTGTAGCCTACGGTCAGTAGCCTAGCTTATTTTAGTCTTTTTTCTGCTGTTAAAAGGTAAAACACATTGCATTAAAAAGCTAATTTTAAATGATTGTTTAAAAAAAAAAACACAAAATCACTTACCGTGATAATAAACCTCTTCGTAGCCTAATTGTAGAAGTCGAGATTTGAAGAATGTTTCTGAAGAATCCAGAAACAGCAACAATAGGGTTCAATCGCGCTTGTCTCAGGTAGCAGTTAGTCCTTGCTGTTACGTATTGTGCAGGAAAATACCGGAGCAGGATTTGTGGGAAAATTAGGTGATCTGGGGTGGGTGGTCCTTTCAGCTTGATGCCTGTACTCAACTAGGTCCTGCTGAGGCGGGGTCACGCAGAGGCTCGACCTTAAGCGCCTGCGCAGTTTTGTCACAGAGTGAATTAAGCAGGTTGAGGACCAACTCAAAGAAGCAACTCATTTTCTTCCCTCATAGACTGCAAGGTAAGCTTTCATTTTCTTATAGCCTGCATACAATCCAAATTGTAATGGATTTTTCTTTATAGAAAAGTTTTAATCTGTACATTTTTGTTCTAAGTGCTTTTACAGAGTTTTCAAAAAGTATCAGGCCTTTTTGTCTTTGTGTTTTCCTTAATTTCGTGCAGCTACACATTAAATTCGCTGCATGTGTCTTAAGTAAAAAATAGGATTGAAACACTTTGAAAATATCTTTATTTGCATATATACCAGTAGACAGAGGCCTATTTTCACTATTATGTGCTTGTATTGTTTGATTATTTATTGTATCTATTTTTAACTTCAGATCAGATTATGGCAGAATACAATTCACCCTCTAAAATTCCCAGAATCCACCACCCTGAGGCTGATGTAATTCATGACCGTCTTCAACTGCTTGCTGTAAGACATATTTTATGCTTTTATTATTTTGCTTTCACTTCTACTATAATATTTTCAGTTATATAAACCATAATGATTTTAACATTAATTCTTTTCTTTTTCAATAGTACAAGTGCCACGACCCCACAGTCAACCCCAGAGAAACGAGTCAACAACTTTGCACCCTTGCTACTGATGTAATGACCATAATGTCACAGTGGCAAAGGCAAAAAATTGCACTTCAAAACACTGTACAAACTTTAAGAACAGAACTCAACAAACCAAAAACAAAACTTTCAGAAGCTTAAGCTGAGCTTTTAGCTGCAACCAAAGACTTTTGCAAAGATGGTAAGGCATTTTGTGTTCTACTACAATTTTAGTCTAGTCAAAACAATCATAACATCATTTTTTTTCACAGACCTAAATCACATCGCCACACAAACGGATTCAGCTTCAGTGGAAAATGCAGACATGCTAATTTCAACTAAAGACTTTTGCAAAGATGGTAAAACATTCTAATTTCTGTGGCTCATACCATTCCAGTTTTTGTTTATTGGCCTATATGTGCCTTCAGTTGGAAACTATTTTAATTTCCTTTTTTCTTTTACAGACCTACATGACATCACACAATCTGCTCTTCCAGTGGAGGATGAGGATGCATGAGCCCACTTTACTTTTCAATGTGCACTGTTTTTAAATAGTTATATATTATATTCGTGTTTTGTTTGCTTTTTTTTAACTGGATTCACTGTTTTTAAATAGTTATATATTATATTTATGTTTTGTTTGCTTTTTTTGGAACTGGATTTAGCTCTTCTTTACACTTTTAATTTAGCCTATGTTTAATATATTTTCCTTGTGTTATTGTTTTGATTGCAATTTTAACTTAACTTTTAACTTTAACAATATTTTACAAATAAAAAACCTTTACATCATAATGTCTCCCTAACTTCTGTACAATACCAAACAATAATTGCTTTGGGGTTTTAATAAGCTGTAAGCCATAATCATCAAAATTGTAACAAATAAAGCTTTAAATATCTCACTTTGCATGAAATGAGTCTATTTAATATAGTACATATATTAGTAATATATTTCACATGTATTTCCCTGTCAGTTCGCCTCATTTAAAATGAGCAGCTTAAAAAATCGTAAGCTTAGAATTATAAGGTTCTATCTCCGTTTAGGGTAGTTCTGAGATATTGAGCATCAAAGTTTGTACATCCCAACTGGCAAAACTGTTATGTAGTATAATCTTCTATTATAGCTTTATCTATTAATCTCTTTTTTTTTTTTTTACAAAAATAACACCACACAGGCCTAATGATCCACCTAATGGATCAGATTATGTCAAAAACTAAATTTTGACCAAAAGTGAAGATAGAACCTTATAATTCTAAGCTCATGAAATACATGTTTAAATTCAGTTGTTACTATACTCTGTCAATGTAGTTTTATTTTGACCTAATGAAATTAATACACGTATTTTTTTCAAATACTTTTTTCGGTTCCTACATAAAGACTTTTTATTGTTACTCAAGTCTAATTATGTGTCACTTTTTGTATTATAAAGATATATAATCTGTGCAATTTACAATATCTCAGTGTTTTGTAGTAAATTGTTAACAGTTATTTACTATTATTAACTGTTTTTACACCTGAATTAAATACATTTTATTGAATTGAGCATACTGGTTAGTTGAGAAAGTGTAGACAATAAATCATTAAGATTTAAAAAGGGAACATTGCATCACAAACACATTCTTTTATATTTCTTTAAACAGTTGTGAACAAATTATATATTTGTTGATTTATTAAGAAAATATTGTCATCTACTAATATTAGACTGTATTTTTGAAAAGCAAAGTAAACTATAATAATTTAATATGTAAAAAGTATTTATTATCATTTAGATGTATCTTTTTATAGGCTTTTTACGCTGTTGTGTTATAGCCTAACTTTTTTCTTTGATTAGTCTGTAGAATGTAAAAAAACAAGCTGTCATATTTGAAAGTGTTATGCAAAGTGCAACGTGACTGGTTACATTTAAAGAAAACGGAAGTTGATGAGCTTTGGAGAAGCTATTAATGAGAATAAAAAGTCAAACTTTTAATGCATTGTTGTTTACGTGTAATACACAGCTAGTCAATTGCCGGTGACAGACACTGATTAGCTCATTCTTTGTCTCTATACAAAAAGATACATTTGCGTAAGCAAGCACACTAAATGCGTTTCTATAGCAGTGTTTTTGTCACGCATATGCGAAAATGCCTTAATGCGTACTATTTATGTCAGAACAGGTTGCAATAACTATGCGAACATTATCGCCTCTAACTCAATATGTTCAATGTTTGCATGAAAACAAATGTGATGAGATAGTGAGACAACAATTCGTGGAAAAAGTAACTGGGAAGAACAGGGAGTTTAAGTAACCATCGGAAGTATTTAAGCAATAGTCAAAGTGTTCAAATAAATTCTCATTGATCTCTTTAGCATATAAAGTGTATTTAAGAAAATGTTAAAATACTATTTTAAAAATGATTGTTTACATGATGTATTGTTGTTGTAGAAAAAAATGTTTGTTTTTTTTTTTTTAAGGATTTGTTGCTTGTCTCCAGAAATACACAGAGTCAAAAGCCGGTGGTAGGGATTAAGCTCATTTGAAAATGCGAACATTATTGCCAAATGCCGCAGTTTAACCTGGCGACACTAAACAAAAGAATGATGAGATTAAGTCTCACACCAGCAGAATTGTGAAATGTTCGCCGATTTACATGAATACACCATGAATGGGGCAGTTCGCACTCGTCAGACTAGTCAAATGGCAACGATCTCCTTGATCAGCTTTCTCTAAAACATATCAAACTCTACATTTCACAGTATTGTAAATTGGCTTTATAAAATACATAATTTTAGAGTCAGATTTGAAATGAAGCATGACCACAATTGTGGCTACACTTTAGTTGTGGTTATAAGTTGCAATCAATCCTATATATATATATATATATATATATATATATATATATATATATATATATATATATATATATATATATATATATATTTGTTTTGATGTTTAAGCTAAGCTTAAAATTTTTTATTTTGGATATGTCATGAAAGCATCTCTTGCCAAAATTGGGGATGACTAGAAAGGGTTAATAAGCTTTGTATACTTTAAAATCAAGAGAACAATAGGCCTATGTCTGCATAATACAGGATATCAATAATCAATAAATTAAATGCTTTGAAAAGAATAGCATTTATTCATATTCAGTCTGTTCTGTAGGCCAATATAAAACCGGATAATATTTTATGACCATATGTTTACATTTTTTTTACTTACACAAGCTACTTTTTAGCTACTATTATAATACTGATACACATCTGTCTATTGTAAAATGTGCCTAATAATGTGCTTATACTCCATCTTGTGACTGGGCATCCTAGTAAGAGCTACTAATAATCAAAATAATTAAATTTTTGTACCCAAGCATTGGCTCGACCTTGTGGTGCTAATGGTTATTTTATTGCCTCAAAGACTGCAAAGTAGCCTAAGCTTATTTTTATTGGAAGTCTAAAACACACCATATCCACATCACAAACATTGTCACAACCCATAAACAATTGTTCACAAGAAATCGCTTGTCCAAATGTGAGATTTAAATTCATTGAGTGTGAACCGGTTTGAAGCGCTGTTGGGTGGGGCTTGTAGAATACGCAACAGCACCGCCCTTTGGCAATCAGCGTGCAATACTCATAATAAATTATGGTGGAAATCAAACACATTCTCTCACAATTCTTTGAGATGGCACCACGCGTATGGATCGTCGGGAGTTCCATCATCCGCAGATTGCATACTCACATCTGTGATCAGCGTCTGGACGAAAACTTTGGTTTACACTGTGAGATTAACTGGGAGGGGAGAGGAGGAAGACTTTAGGAACAGCTCTTTCCAGCTCTGCGTTCTCTCAGGTTCAAAGCTCCTGCTCCAGACATCATCATTATTCACCTGGGTGGGAATAGTTTGTGTCGGGAGGGCAGCGACCGCCTCGATTTCCTTCGGGAAATAAAATGTGACCTGGCTGAAGTTTGCAAAATGTT
Source organism: Pimephales promelas (assembly GCF_016745375.1). The sequence continues at coordinate 322,598 of NW_024121215.1, read as the reverse complement.
CCCCAGAAGCAGGCTGGTGTTTTCTGGCATTCTACCTCGTCTCAATTGGAGAGGTCAGACGGGCAGGTCTGGCTATGCCATTGAACGGAGCCGGCCGGCTTGCTGCTTTAGTTAACCGTGTGAGGCTGTCTCGTGACATGCTTGCTCAGATTGAGGTAGAATTTTGACATTCTCCTGTTTCCAGATCAGGATGCTCTCTGCATAGTACGCAAGTCTCTCTCTTGCTCTCCTCGTCGTGCGCACGATACGAAGTTTGTATGAGGCGCCGGACTGGACAAAAGCGAAGCGAACTGCGCGAGAGAGAACGAGCGTTTCAGTGCGCGCGAGAAAGGCCGAGTGTTTTGCGCGCGAGAGAGACCGAGCAGTGCAGTCGGCCTCTCTCGCGCGCGCGCGTACTGAAACGCTCGTTCTCTCTCGCGCAGTTCGCTTCGCTTTTGTCCAGTCCGGCGCCTCATAAGTTTGGACTTTGGAACACAGTCTCGCATGTGCGCTCGCTCTAGATTCCGGGAGATTTTAACTAATCACAAATGTGGCTCAATGGTTAGATTTATAGACAAACAACTGGTTACAACCGTTCTTCAAAATATCATCCTTTGTGTTCAGCAGAAGACAAAAACTCATACAGGTTTGCAACAACAAGGGTGAGTAAATGATGACCGAATTTTCATTTTGGTGTGTGTGGCGTATCCCTTCAAAGGTTTAAAGGTTAAAAATGAATCTTTTTAATGGGACGTCCTAATATTAAGAATGACCACTGGATGTCACTCTTCAAGCGCAGACAGAATCTGATGAATTGAGTGTCCGCTCAGATGTTCATCACACGCGCACAGCTGTGACGTTTAGCAAAACTGGTCTTGCAACATTGCTGGTTACCCTGGCAGGATGTAAAAACTTCTACGATCTGCGATATACTGATGCAATTTTCATCAAGATATATATGAGAAAACGTATTGCAATGTCTCTTCCGTGTCGATGTTGTTGTTTTTTTAATGTAAAAGTGGCGTGTTATTGAGAATGAAGCTGAAGAAGAGCATATTGCTTCGAGCACGCTAGCTAGAGTCGATTTTTCTTTCGCCAACAGATTGAACTCGTGTTGCGTGTGCTATTGCAGTAAAGCGGGTTCGTACAATGATCTCGATGTTTGGATCGAGTGGTAGATTAGCCGTGTCTCTGATTTTTGTTTTTGTCAGCGTGTTTGTATTGTGTGAATATGTGATCTATTATGCTGTTATTCTGCGTTGCTCATGGCCGCATATTGAAGCTGAAGATTCACATTTACCTTTGCGGGCGTTATTTCTCTCTGATACGCACTTATTAGGGGCCATCAGAGGACACTGGCTCGACAAACTCAGAAGGTATTTATCTGGTATCAGAAGCGTACGACCTGCTTATCTAAACACTCTATAAAAAAGTGTTTTTGAGACATTTTTGTTACAGTACATTGGAGTAGGCTACTGTGTAAATGCCACAGTACATGAAGTACTGTGGCATAAATGCCCATCACATATCATCACTGTACCATGCTGTAGGACTTGTTTAGAACAGGACTGTAATCACCTAACAGTCTGTGAACATTACAAAAGATTATATATTTTTTATATTGGTCAAAGTAATTTTTATTTAATTTTTTTAGTTGAAGGAAGCTCTGCACATTTTTATTATGAGTATTATTTTATTATATTTTTGCAGAGAATGGCAGATGGAAAGAGCGTTCCAGACATCCCTGTGGCTTCTAAATCCAGAAGTTGTTTTCATTTTAGGAGACATATTTGATGAGGGCAAGTGGAGCTCCAGTCAGGTACAGTTGATGGTACAACAAACACAAAGCAGGAGACTGTCTAAAAACTAGTTGCAAAATATGACAATTAGCTGTGGCTGAGTCTAAAATAATTGCATGCATATAACACTTTGCAATAAGGTCTAATTTATTTACATTACATAATGCATTAACATTGAGCATTTGTTACAGTATTAATACTTTGTTTAATGTTAGTTAAAGCTGCAGTCTGTAGTTTTTCCTCTTTCTCACTATCTCTGTTTGACATTTGCAATTGCAGTTATTCGCAGAATTATCAAATTTACCTGTGCTGTGCCTCGACATGGCACAGCGCGAATGAATCCAATGTTTTGAATAGAATGTGTGGCTGTCAGTCACCTCGCTGGTGTGGAGATTGGTCATACTTCCAAAAAGTAGAATCTGTCATTCCACAGATTGTACTTTTTGGAAGTATGACCAACCTAAGAATTTTCAGTGTGAAATGTCATCTAAATAAGTAACATCCACTTTTGTTCTGACCAACTAAGGGAAAAAAAAGCATTGCAGTAAATTGCGGTGATTAAGTCTAACAATCGCTTATCATATCACTTCAAACCGTGCAAATTATACTTTGTTCTCAAATTGTTAATGTTAATAACATCAGCACTGCGCAAATACATTTAATGCACTTCCGATATTAATCCTTGTTTCGCATAGGCCGGTTGCAGTGTCTTTTTTTTTTTTTTTTTTTTTTTTTTTTTTTTCTGTAGCCATTCCACAGTCCGAAGTCTTTTGCATTTTACAGTGGGTGAATCTCCAGTTGTCACTGATGATTGTCGTTTGAACCTTTCTGGATCTGCCATCAAATTCATAAGTTTAATTATATCAATTGCTGAAGACCTCCAACATCTTCACACGCAATATAGCCTACTAGCCGAGACACTATATTTATGTGTACAGATATGACGTAATGGCGAAAAGACATGCTTGAATTTCCGTCAGAAATCCACCAGTACCAATTATGTATGATTGGAGTGATGATCAAAAACGATGATGACGTCTATGCGTCACACCGAAGCAGTTTGTTATCTATGGATCCATATTGGCAGCGGACGCAAAGTTACCTTTTGATACAGCCTTTGTGTATACATACTGTAAACATTTAAATGATAGCCCAGGCTTTTATTTTCCCAAATCGTCGAACTGCACCGTCTTGTATTTGAGACAGGCATCTATATGAAACCGGCCTTCATAATTTAGTATTGAGATGTTATTCATTGAGTCTATAATCTCTTGAAATCTCCAAATGCTCCACGCACACTAATTGAAAACAATATCTATTGCATTAACAGTGCTTGGATTTTTTTGCTCACATGCAACCTAATATCTGTTTTTCTTATGACAGTGTGAACAGCACAAACCACATGGAATCTGATCTTTTCAATTCCTATTTGTGCAACTTCCATTTGTGGTACTAAATCCGATACAGATCAGATGTTTTGCAATGCAACCACAGTCTGCAATTCATGTGACATTTACTTCAATGTAGATCAACATTGCTGGTCAGTTCAGGATCGTGATCTGTTCACACTGAAATCTGATATTGTTTGCATTGAAATCTGATATTGGCCAGAATGGATTGCAATAAATAGAAATTGAGCGCTAAGGCTTGCATTGTGAACGTAGCTTTTAAGACCTGCCGCACATTTTCTCACAACTCTTTACTTTCATTAAAGTCCGCTGCGATTCCCACCCCTACTTCAGGGTAATTAATATGATTATGCCTTTTGCTTGACTACGTTATCAAACAGCTAATGTTTTGTTAAAGTTACACAAACCATGTTCCTGTTCACCATTAGACAGTCAGACAGCTGCCTTTGGTAACAATCAGTATCCTTAGAAACGCTTTGAGCAACTCAGAACATCAGTGGAGAAAGGCATATAGTTCATCATAACATCGTAATATACATCATACACCCACTTTATTGGTAAATGTTACTGATTTTTCATATCAACAGAAAAATAAACCCAAATTACCAGGCTTCTCTTGAGATTTCACTGCTTCAGAGTGGTCATAGTTAATCAAATGCCAATGCCCATTGGTTTAGTTTGTGATGTCAGAAAATACAGCTGTTTCAAACTGTGTTTTTGAGACTGTCTTTAGATCACTGCAGTTTTAAAAAGTGTGTTGACATGAATTTGCACATGGTTTGTCTTAAAGCGTATTAAAAACACCACATAGGCATTTAAACAAGATTAAAATGTTTATTTTCACCACAGGGGGACTTGATGTTAACTAATGAAACTTTTTTGTAAAGTGTTACCGAAATATGAAAAATATTCTCAGATTTCTTTTATTAAAAATAAATAAATAAATAAAAAAAATTAAATTTGCATTTGTTTTTGCAATCTGTTCTGTTTAGACTACCTGGAGGAGGTGGTGTGACTTCAGTTGCACTCGAACTCTGCCACAATTTGCATGAATGTGAAAGCAACATGGACTGTCCATTACTCAGCTAGCCATAATGGCACCAAATAAATAAAAACACAATAATATTGACAATAATACTGCACTTCTCTTCTATCATGCGCCGTGTACGTTTGTGATGATGTTAGATGAAGTGAAATGTACCAGGAGTTCGATAGAATTAAGTTGCTTGAAAAACCAGAACCTACACTGCAGGGGGCACCTAGAACAATCGCGCTCTAACGGCCGTTTCACACATACTCCGTTTGCGGTGCGTGTTGCAGTGCTTGTTGCAGTGTGTATACGGTACAGTAGCTGCATGGGCTATAGTGCTTTCACATATGCTGCGTTTGCAGTGCGTAACTAATCTGCGGTTGTGTCACAAACACAGGCCTACTCACTATTTTTATTTAAAATACAGAAGTAACGCAGCAACTTTTATTAAAAACAAAATCAGCCGACTCTAATGCCTTTTCTTTTGCATTTAAAGTTTAATACAATAAATCTTGCATTTCACAAATAACTTTTTTTTCAACTCCATTAAGGAAAATGACGTTCATTATGCCCTTGTTTAGGTAAATTGTAGTTTTCCTTGCTTAACCCCAGTCTTAAAGTATAAAAGATGACTGAAAAAAAAGTACTATTTAAATAAATACATTTATGGTGTGACTACTACATTTTATTAAATTAAATGCATTTATGGTGAAATTACTACATTTTGAGGTCAATCTGTTTTCATTTTGACCACGCTGTCACTTTAAATCAGCGTTTGCAGCACAGCAAAAATAGACTCTGTGCGGAAACGATCTCTGCACTGCTGTATACGCACCGCACCTGGAACGGATTGACGGACTGCATCCGCGTGCAGTGTGAAAACTCTAACATGTTAACATGGGTACGGAAAAAATACGCACCGCGTACGCTCAGCAAACGGAGTATGTGTTAAACGTGCGTAACTCAGGCTGCAAAACAAAAACGCACGTGTAAAAACGCCCTAAGAAATTGTTGTTTTGGAATCTTTGTTTAAAGGTGCAAAACGCAAGTATCTGAGTTTTTGCAGAACTACGCCCCCTCTGGCGACAAGCGAAACTGCGTGCGCGCTCATGGAACACACACATACACGCACATTTGCACGAGCTGTTCATTACCAAAGGAGCATCAGCCGCACACTGTGCGGCACACATCTTTTGTTACAGTCATAATGCGGTAATAGAGGGAATGCGCGTGACGTCGCCGTCGGCCGGCGTGCCTGCAGTTCCTCACAGTGAGTGGCAAAAACACTGAGCGGCTGTATATGTGTTCAGCGTGAATGCCGCGAAAAACAAACACAACACACACAAATAAAGTGGGAAAGAGCTTTGCGATTGACTGTAGGCCTACAACTAGATTTGACAAAACATCGGAGGTATATTTTTACGGACTGCTATGGAAAGAGGAGCAAATGGATCGCTGCAATTCCCAGAAACAACTGGACTCCAGTCAGCGAAAGGTGGATTTGCAGTTATCATTTTGTGTCAATTTGCTGAATTTAGCTGTAAAACCATACCCATATATTTTGTATTGTTATATATATTAACAGCTCATCAATTAAATATTTATCATTGCATTTTCTGCATTAAGTTTTTTTTAATAAACACTGACCAAAAAACGCATAAAGTTTTAGGGCTGGACGATATGATATATATATATATATATATATATATATATAGGCTATATATAACACTGATATAAGTGATAACCCGGATTTAGACCTACCTATATTATATTTATATAAAGCGTTCACAGGCAAATTTGCTTTATGTTTAGGTCTTGCTTTTATTTACCCGGTGTCGAAATCAGGCAATAAATGTCAGGCAACACGATTCCTGGCTGCATGTCAATATCCATGGATCACTGGATCTTTAGTAAGTCGTAAGGAACACTATATTGAGTCCAACATTTAGTTTAAATTTTTTGCCCCTCGGTCAGGCTGAGGGGGGGGTTGTCACGCGGGAAAGTCACGTGTCAATGCATTCCCTCTATACAGTTATAAATCTGCAAGTCATTTAAAATATATGAAAGGAAAGGCATTCGAGTAAATTACACACTTATGTGTGTGTGTGAGGGGAAAACGGGGGTAGTAGAAAACTTCGGTTTTTGTTTCCATTCCATCTATCTCCATGTTGAACTTTTTTATGTGCTTACTGTATCCACTTATGATTGAATTAATATGGAAACACGTTCATGAAAAATATATATTATTACTTTGTATAGGACCCGTTTGAGCCCTAGAGCAGACCGGAGATCTCTCCGTTTGTTGAAAGCTTCCCGATGTTGACTCTTGTCTTATTCCGACGACTGGCACTGGACAGACAGAAGTTGTATTTTCTTTGTCTTAGGGACTGTTCGTTATTTATTTAAGGGGACACCGGAGGAGATTTGAGATCTGTAGTCAAAAAAGACTTGACCCTCCCTTCGCCAGCAATATTTTTTTCTATGACCTTCCAAAATGATTGTGAAAAAAGGCATGACCCTCCCCGATAATTTATTGATTACTTCTGTTACTGGTTTGGTTCAGATAGCCATGATAAACGACTAAACTCCTGCTTTCTCATCTTACTAGGGCTGTAACGATAGACCAAACCTAGAATTCGGTTCGTAACATGAGTTTTGATTTGAATTTTTTTTTTTTTTTTTAAATCATGTTTTCGGTGCTGATGCAGTGGTGGCGCGTTTATGTAACATGCAATTTTGCGCTCAAGTTGAAAGGCATTTTGTGTATAGTAAAACATATCTGCAACATTTATCAAGTTCACTGATAATTGTGCATGCATTTATTAATCATTATGACATTAAAATCATAATAAAGTAGTATGCTTCCCTTTCAATAGTCCAAATTCAAGAGGGGGGGAGGGGGGGTATAAATAGTATATATTTATACATAATATGCATAAATATATACTATTTATTTAAACCGCTTGATAAAGAATTATATAGGCTATATAATTATTCTTTTAAATTACTTAAATAAGTAAGTATTTAAGTAAATCTTTAAATAATCTTTTAAATAAGTAAAAAATATATCCTGCAAGTACAAACTAAAATCTTTAAAAGTACAAAACAAAATTCTACAAGTACAAAACAAAATTCAAAATTCTACAAGTACAAAACAAAATTCTACAAGTACAAAACAAAATTCTACAAGTACAAAGCAAAATTCTACAAGTACAAAGCAAAATTCTACAAGTACAAAACAAAATTCTACAAGTACGAAAAACTGTCACGTGACTTTTGGCACTATTTTTCCGCGTCCAGGCAGAATCAGATTTTCTCACAAATACAGTTGAGCAACTTCCTCTTCTAGAACAGTAGATGACGCTAAGATAAGGGATCAATTTGCTCGCCTTTGCCCATGGGAAAATGAGCGGTGAACAGGTGTGTTTCTGTCTAACTTTATCTATAATTAACCTTATTGAGGTTTTGGTAAATGTTTATTATATAGACAGAAATCCACATTAGCACTTATTAGTAACTTAGCACTCCACTCTAGGAAAAGGGAATCTATAAGCTGAAAGCTCTGCCATTATGTTGCTTTTTACATTTTTGTAAAAATGTTTCATTTACTGAATGAATATTTCTTTCATTCTCCATATATTACTGAGAACATTTCATTTAATTGAAAGGGTCCCACTTATTCATTAATTTAGTTGGAATTCAGTCAGCGTAACTGTTAATGAAATAAAATAATGAATGAACAAAACAAACAATATACAGTTGTTTCTTCCCTGTGATGTATTGCCCAAATTATTATTTTGGACAGACAAATTAAACCCTCCTTTCAATTAAATTAAATGGTCTCATTAATGTATGGAGAACGAAAGTAATAGATTCGTTAAGTGAACATAATCACTACTTTAGTCATTTCACATGTGTTTTATGTAGATTATTAATATTAGTTTTTTAAAGCAACATATGATATAGATTTCAGCTTAGATTCCCCTATCCTGGAGAGAGTGAAGTGCTGCTAGCGGTAATTTGGATTTTTGTCAAGAAATAATAAACATTTTGCAAAAGAAAACCTCAATAAGGTTAATTATATAAAGTAAGACAGAAACACAACTGTTTACCGCTCATTTTCCTCAGCTGTAGTAGGCAGTGTTGGGAAAACGTGTTTCGTTACAGAATAAATGCCCAAAAATGTCATTTGTAACGTATTCCATTGCATTATTCAATCTGAGGGATTAGGTCCGCATTGAATTACCTTTTGTAAGTGTAAGAATGTGGCCATCCTACTAAACTGGCCTATTCTGGTGGGTGCAGTGATTCGGTGGTGACGCGTGTAACATGTAGGGTGTCACTGCCAATAAAGCACCTTAAAGCTGTCATAAAGAACTGGCAAAAGATTATGAATATGTAAAATATAGCAAGAAGATATTTTAATTGTTTATTAATAAACAAGTGTATTCTTTGTCAGTGTGTCGGCTGAAAACATGAAGTTGACAATGCTGACTCGCTATCTTCGCAGTGAGCGCGCCAGGATTAATAATCTAGCCTACATAAAACGCGTGTGAAATGACTAAAGTAGTGATTATGTACACTGAAGTAATCTATTACTTTCGTTTCGTTCTCAATACATTAATGAAAACATTTAATTGAAAGGAGGGTTTCATTTGTCTGTCCAAAATAATAATTTGGACAAGACATCACAGGGAAGAAACAACTGTAGCCTATATTGTTTGTTTTGTTCATTCATTATTTTATTACATTAACAGTTACGCTGACTGAATTCCAACTAAATTAATGAATAAGTGGGACCCTTTCATTTAAATGAAATGTTCTCATTAATTTATGGAGAATGAAAGAAATAGACTCATTCAGTAAAAGAAACAGTTTTACAAAAATGTAAAAAGCAACATGATGGCAGAGCTTTCAGCTTATAGATTCCCTTATCCTAGAGTGGAGTGCTACTAAGTTACTACTAAGTGCTAATGTGGATTTCTGTCTATATAATAAACATTTACCAAAACCTCAATAAGGTTAAAGGACAACTCCGGCTCAAAATGAACCTTTGGTCTAATTACACATTGCTACCTAGTCAACCGTTATCTGAGATTTGTTTTCATGATTTCCGAATGTAAATAGTTTTATCTCTAAAAACAGTTTAGCCTATAACGCTAGTATAATGCTAGTATATAGGGCATAGAGTAATGAAAAATAAAAAAAGAGCTTTGCGGGAAAGAGCTTTGCGATTGACTGTAGGCCTACAACTAGATTTGACAAAACATCGGAGGTATATTTTTACGGACTGCTATGGAAAGAGGAGCAAATGGATCGCTGCAATTCACAGAAACAACTGGACTCCAGTCAGCGAAAGGTGGATTTGCAGTTATCATTTTGTGTCAATTTGCTGAATTTAGCTGTAAAACCATACCCATATATTTTGTATTGTTATATACATTAACAGCTCATCAATTAAATATTTATCATTGCATTTTCTGCATTATGTTTTTTTTAATAAACACTGACCAAAAAACGCATAAAGTTTTAGGGCTGGACGATATGATATATATATATATATATATAGGCTATATATAACACTGATATAAGTGATAACCCGGATTTAGACCTACCTATATTATATTTATATAAAGCGTTCACAGGCAAATTTGCTTTATGTTTAGGTCTTGCTTTTATTTACCCGGTGTCGAAATCAGGCAATAAATGTCAGGCAACACGATTCCTGGCTGCATGTCAATATCCATGGATCACTGGATCTTTAGTAAGTCGTAAGGAACACTATATTGAGTCCAACATTTAGTTTAAATTTTTTGCCCCTCGGTCAGGCTGAGGGGGGGTTGTCACGCGGGAAAGTCACTTGTCAATGCATTCCCTCTATACAGTTATAAATCTGCAAGTCATTTAAAATATATGAAAGGAAAGGCATTCGAGTAAATTACACACTTATGTGTGTGTGTGAGGGGAAAACGGGGGTAGTAGAAAACTTCGGTTTTTGTTTCCATTCCATCTATCTCCATGTTGAACTTTTTTATGTGCTTACTGTATCCACTTATGATTGAATTATTATGGAAACACGTTCATGAAAAATATATATTATTACTTTGTATAGGACCCGTTTGAGCCCTAGAGAAGACCGGAGATCTCTCCGTTTGTTGAAAGCTTCCCGATGTTGACTCTTGTCTTATTCCGACGACTGGCACTGGACAGACAGAAGTTGTATTTTCTTTGTCTTAGGGACTGTTCGTTATTTATTTAAGGGGACACCGGAGGAGATTTGAGATCTGTAGTCAAAAAAGACTTGACCCTCCCTTCGCCAGCAATATTTTTTTCAATGACCTTCCAAAATGATTGTGAAAAAAGGCATGACCCTCCCCGATAATTTATTGATTACTTCTGTTACTGGTTTGGTTCAGATAGCCATGATAAACGACTAAACTCCTGCTTTCTCATCTTACTAGGGCTGTAACGATAGACCAAACCTAGAATTCGGTTCGTATCATGAGTTTTGATTTGAATTTTTATTATTTTTTTTAAATCATGTTTTCGGTGCTGATGCAGTGGTGGCGCGTTTATGTAACATGCAATTTTGCGCTCAAGTTGAAAGGCATTTTGTGTATAGTAAAACATATCTGCAACATTTATCAAGTTCACTGATAATTGTGCATGCATTTATTAATCATTATGACATTAAAATCATAATAAAGTAGTATGCTTCCCTTTCAATAGTCCAAATTCAAGAGGGGGGGAGGGGGGGGGTATAAATAGTATATATTTATACATAATATGCATAAATATATACTATTTATTTAAACCGCTTGATAAAGAATTATATAGGCTATATAATTATTCTTTTAAATTACTTAAATAAGTAAGTATTTAAGTAAATCTTTAAATAATCTTTTAAATAAGTAAAAAATATATCCTGCAAGTACAAACTAAAATCTTTAAAAGTACAAAACAAAATTCTACAAGTACAAAACAAAATTCAAAATTCTACAAGTACAAAACAAAATTCTACAAGTACAAAACAAAATTCTACAAGTACAAAACAAAATTCTACAAGTACAAAGCAAAATTCTACAAGTACAAAACAAAATTCTACAAGTACGAAAAACTGTCACGTGACTTTTGGCACTATTTTTCCGCGTCCAGGCAGAATCAGATTTTCTCACAAATACAGTTGAGCAACTTCCTCTTCTAGAACAGTAGATGACGCTAAGATAAGGGATCAATTTGCTCGCCTTTGCCCATGGGAAAATGAGCGGTGAACAGGTGTGTTTCTGTCTAACTTTATCTATAATTAACCTTATTGAGGTTTTGGTAAATGTTTATTATATAGACAGAAATCCACATTAGCACTTATTAGTAACTTAGCACTCCACTCTAGGAAAAGGGAATCTATAAGCTGAAAGCTCTGCCATTATGTTGCTTTTTACATTTTTGTAAAAATGTTTCATTTACTGAATGAATATTTCTTTCATTCTCCATATATTACTGAGAACATTTCATTTAATTGAAAGGGTCCCACTTATTCATTAATTTAGTTGGAATTCAGTCAGCGTAACTGTTAATGAAATAAAATAATGAATGAACAAAACAAACAATATACAGTTGTTTCTTCCCTGTGATGTATTGCCCAAATTATTATTTTGGACAGACAAATTAAACCCTCCTTTCAATTAAATTAAATGGTCTCATTAATGTATGGAGAACGAAAGTAATAGATTCGTTTAGTGAACATAATCACTACTTTAGTCATTTCACATGTGTTTTATGTAGATTATTAATATTAGTTTTTTAAAGCAACATATGATATAGATTTCAGCTTAGATTCCCCTATCCTGGAGAGAGTGAAGTGCTGCTAGCGGTAATTTGGATTTTTGTCAAGAAATAATAAACATTTTGCAAAAGAAAACCTCAATAAGGTTAATTATATAAAGTAAGACAGAAACACAACTGTTTACCGCTCATTTTCCTCAGCTGTAGTAGGCAGTGTTGGGAAAACGTGTTTCGTTACAGAATAAATGCCCAAAAATGTCATTTGTAACGTATTCCATTGCATTATTCAATCTGAGGGATTAGGTCCGCATTGAATTACCTTTTGTAAGTGTAAGAATGTGGCCATCCTACTAAACTGGCCTATTCTGGTGGGTGCAGTGATTCGGTGGTGACGCGTGTAACATGTAGGGTGTCACTGCCAATAAAGCACCTTAAAGCTGTCATAAAGAACTGGCAAAAGATTATGAATATGTAAAATATAGCAAGAAGATATTTTAATTGTTTATTAATAAACAAGTGTATTCTTTGTCAGTGTGTCGGCTGAAAACATGAAGTTGACAATGCTGACTCGCTATCTTCGCAGTGAGCGCGCCAGGATTAATAATCTAGCCTACATAAAACGCGTGTGAAATGACTAAAGTAGTGATTATGTACACTGAAGTAATCTATTACTTTCGTTTCGTTCTCAATACATTAATGAAAACATTTAATTGAAAGGAGGGTTTCATTTGTCTGTCCAAAATAATAATTTGGACAAGACATCACAGGGAAGAAACAACTGTAGCCTATATTGTTTGTTTTGTTCATTCATTATTTTATTACATTAACAGTTACGCTGACTGAATTCCAACTAAATTAATGAATAAGTGGGACCCTTTCATTTAAATGAAATGTTCTCATTAATTTATGGAGAATGAAAGAAATAGACTCATTCAGTAAAAGAAACAGTTTTACAAAAATGTAAAAAGCAACATGATGGCAGAGCTTTCAGCTTATAGATTCCCTTATCCTAGAGTGGAGTGCTACTAAGTTACTACTAAGTGCTAATGTGGATTTCTGTCTATATAATAAACATTTACCAAAACCTCAATAAGGTTAAAGGACAACTCCGGCTCAAAATGAACCTTTGGTCTAATTACACATTGCTACCTAGTCAACCGTTATCTGAGATTTGTTTTCATGATTTCCGAATGTAAATAGTTTTATCTCTAAAAACAGTTTAGCCTATAACGCTAGTATAATGCTAGTATATAGGGCATAGAGTAATGAAAAATAAAAAAAGAGCTTTGCGGGAAAGAGCTTTGCGATTGACTGTAGGCCTACAACTAGATTTGACAAAACATCGGAGGTATATTTTTACGGACTGCTATGGAAAGAGGAGCAAATGGATCGCTGCAATTCACAGAAACAACTGGACTCCAGTCAGCGAAAGGTGGATTTGCAGTTATCATTTTGTGTCAATTTGCTGAATTTAGCTGTAAAACCATACCCATATATTTTGTATTGTTATATACATTAACAGCTCATCAATTAAATATTTATCATTGCATTTTCTGCATTATGTTTTTTTTAATAAACACTGACCAAAAAACGCATAAAGTTTTAGGGCTGGACGATATGATATATATATATATATATATAGGCTATATATAACACTGATATAAGTGATAACCCGGATTTAGACCTACCTATATTATATTTATATAAAGCGTTCACAGGCAAATTTGCTTTATGTTTAGGTCTTGCTTTTATTTACCCGGTGTCGAAATCAGGCAATAAATGTCAGGCAACACGATTCCTGGCTGCATGTCAATATCCATGGATCACTGGATCTTTAGTAAGTCGTAAGGAACACTATATTGAGTCCAACATTTAGTTTAAATTTTTTGCCCCTCGGTCAGGCTGAGGGGGGGTTGTCACGCGGGAAAGTCACTTGTCAATGCATTCCCTCTATACAGTTATAAATCTGCAAGTCATTTAAAATATATGAAAGGAAAGGCATTCGAGTAAATTACACACTTATGTGTGTGTGTGAGGGGAAAACGGGGGTAGTAGAAAACTTCGGTTTTTGTTTCCATTCCATCTATCTCCATGTTGAACTTTTTTATGTGCTTACTGTATCCACTTATGATTGAATTATTATGGAAACACGTTCATGAAAAATATATATTATTACTTTGTATAGGACCCGTTTGAGCCCTAGAGAAGACCGGAGATCTCTCCGTTTGTTGAAAGCTTCCCGATGTTGACTCTTGTCTTATTCCGACGACTGGCACTGGACAGACAGAAGTTGTATTTTCTTTGTCTTAGGGACTGTTCGTTATTTATTTAAGGGGACACCGGAGGAGATTTGAGATCTGTAGTCAAAAAAGACTTGACCCTCCCTTCGCCAGCAATATTTTTTTCAATGACCTTCCAAAATGATTGTGAAAAAAGGCATGACCCTCCCCGATAATTTATTGATTACTTCTGTTACTGGTTTGGTTCAGATAGCCATGATAAACGACTAAACTCCTGCTTTCTCATCTTACTAGGGCTGTAACGATAGACCAAACCTAGAATTCGGTTCGTATCATGAGTTTTGATTTGAATTTTTTTTTTTTTTTTTAAATCATGTTTTCGGTGCTGATGCAGTGGTGGCGCGTTTATGTAACATGCAATTTTGCGCTCAAGTTGAAAGGCATTTTGTGTATAGTAAAACATATCTGCAACATTTATCAAGTTCACTGATAATTGTGCATGCATTTATTAATCATTATGACATTAAAATCATAATAAAGTAGTATGCTTCCCTTTCAATAGTCCAAATTCAAGAGGGGGGGAGGGGGGGGGTATAAATAGTATATATTTATACATAATATGCATAAATATATACTATTTATTTAAACCGCTTGATAAAGAATTATATAGGCTATATAATTATTCTTTTAAATTACTTAAATAAGTAAGTATTTAAGTAAATCTTTAAATAATCTTTTAAATAAGTAAAAAATATATCCTGCAAGTACAAACTAAAATCTTTAAAAGTACAAAACAAAATTCTACAAGTACAAAACAAAATTCTACAAGTACAAAGCAAAATTCTACAAGTACAAAACAAAATTCTACAAGTACGAAAAACTGTCACGTGACTTTTGGCACTATTTTTCCGCGTCCAGGCAGAATCAGATTTTCTCACAAATACAGTTGAGCAACTTCCTCTTCTAGAACAGTAGACGACGCTAAGATAAGGGATCAATTTGCTCGCCTTTGCCCATGGGAAAATAAGCGGTGAACAGGTGTGTTTCTGTCTAACTTTATCTATAATTAACCTTATTGAGGTTTTGGTAAATGTTTATTATATAGACAGAAATCCACATTAGCACTTATTAGTAACTTAGCACTCCACTCTAGGAAAAGGGAATCTATAAGCTGAAAGCTCTGCCATTATGTTGCTTTTTACATTTTTGTAAAAATGTTTCATTTACTGAATGACTATTTCTTTCATTCTCCGTATATTACTGAGAACATTTCATTTAATTGAAAGGGTCCCACTTATTCATTAATTTAGTTGGAATTCAGTCAGCGTAACTGTTAATGAAATAAAATAATGAATGAACAAAACAAACAATATACAGTTGTTTCTTCCCTGTGATGTATTGCCCAAATTATTATTTTGGACAGACAAATTAAACCCTCCTTTCAATTAAATTAAATGGTCTCATTAATGTATGGAGAACGAAAGTAATAGATTCGTTTAGTGAACATAATCACTACTTTAGTCATTTCACATGTGTTTTATGTAGATTATTAATATTAGTTTTTTTAAAGCAACATATGATATAGATTTCAGCTTAGATTCCCCTATCCTGGAGAGAGTGAAGTGCTGCTAGCGGTAATTTGGATTTTTGTCAAGAAATAATAAACATTTTGCAAAAGAAAACCTCAATAAGGTTAATTATATAAAGTAAGACAGAAACACACCTGTTTACCGCTCATTTTCCTCAGCTGTAGTAGGCAGTGTTGGGAAAACGTGTTTCGTTACAGAATAAATGCCCAAAAATGTCATTTGTAACGTATTCCATTGCATTATTCAATCTGAGGGATTAGGTCCGCATTGAATTACCTTTTGTAAGTGTAAGAATGTGGCCATCCTACTAAACTGGCCTATTCTGGTGGGTGCAGTGATGCGGTGGTGACGCGTGTAACATGTAGGGTGTCACTGCCAATAAAGCACCTTAAAGCTGTCACAAAGAACTGGCAAAAGATTATGAACGTGTAAAATATAGCAAGAAGATATTTTAATTATTTATTAATAAACAAGTGTATTCTTTGTCAGTGTGTCGGCTGAAAACATGAAGTTGACAATGCTGACTTGCTATATTCGCAGTGAGCGCGCCAGGATTAATATTCTAGCCTACATAAAACGCGTGTGAAATGACTAAAGTAGTGATTATGTACACTGAAGTAATCTATTACTTTCGTTTCGTTCTCAATACATTAATGAAAACATTTAATTGAAAGGAGGGTTTCATTTGTCTTTCCAAAATAATAATTTGGACAAGACATCACAGGGAAGAAACAACTGTAGCCTATATTGTTTGTTTTGTTCATTCATTATTTTATTACATTAACAGTTACGCTGACTGAATTCCAACTAAATTAATGAATAAGTGGGACCCTTTCATTTAAATGAAATGTTCTCATTAATTTATGGAGAATGAAAGAAATAGACTCATTCAGTAAAAGAAACATTTTTACAAAAATGTAAAAAGCAACATGATGGCAGAGCTTTCAGCTTATAGATTCCCTTATCCTAGAGTGGAGTGCTACTAAGTTACTACTAAGTGCTAATGTGGATTTCTGTCTATATAATAAACATTTACCAAAACCTCAATAAGGTTAAAGGACAACTCCGGCTCAAAATGAACCTTTGGTCTAATTACACATTGCTACCTAGTCAACCGTTATCTGAGATTTGTTTTCATGATTTCCGAATGTAAATAGTTTTATCTCTAAAAACAGTTTAGCCTATAACGCTAGTATAATGCTAGTATATAGGGCATAGAGTAATGCAAAATAAAAATCGCTTGTTATTACCACTAACAAGGCTCAAAATAGCCCCACACTAACACGACAGCATAATAAGCGTCCCTACATTCAAACTTTGTCAGTATCCATACAGTTTAATAAGAAGATATTTTATACACACAGTCAACTTCGCGAATACAGGAAGAAGCCATCTTAGAAAAATAGTCTCTACCAGTCGATCTACAAATGCCGATCCAAGTGCGCTGAACTGTGCAGAACCTCATATGTTCCGCTGTTTCCAGAAGAAACACAAACACGAACCGTTTTCTTCTCTTCAATATGTACACGTAGCCTACTGTTCGCGCTCACCTTATCAACATCTCACCAGCGCACATGGATTCGTAGATCGACTGGTAGAGACTATTTTTCAAAGATGGCTTCTTCCTGTATTCGCGAAGAGGCAGCAATCGCGTTCGCCCATCGAGAATTGTTTTTGGTCCAGCCCTGCCGGAAATCTGCTTCAGGGGGTCGAGAACGAATCCCGATTAATACCCGAAGCCAGGCTCGAGAGCCTGGTTCCCTTGGTAAAATAGGGCCCTGCGCACCATTCAGAATGTGTACAGACTGGAGTTCAGTTTCCACCCTCCCAGATGCAATGGGGTGATCTGGACTGTAGTCGACCCAGTGCAGGGTTGGGTATTGGAACAGGAAGTAAACTCCCTTCTAGAAAGAGAGGCCATAGAACGTATTCCTCCACTAGACAGGGAGTCCGGGCTCTACTGACGCTACTTCATAGTTTCCAAGAAGGATGGGGCGGTTGCGTCCGATAATAGATCTCAGGCACTTGAACCGTTCTCTGAGGAGATTCAGATTCAAGATGCCCACCAACAATCGTGAACCAAATTCAATCCGAGGATTGGTTTTTCATGATAGATCTGAAGGACGCCTAATGTCAAATATTCATCCTTCTTGGAAACTATGAAGTAGCGTCAGTAGAGCTACTAGGTTCGCTTTCGGGGGCAAAGCGTACCAATATCGGGTTCTTCCGTTCGGCCTAGCACTTTACCAAATGTGTGGATACAGCTCTAGCACCCCTGAGACTCGAGGGTATCAGGGTGCTCAATTTTATAGACGACTGGCTCATTCTGGCTCAGTCACAAGAGCAGGTGGTTCAGCATCGAGATGTTGTCCTCGCCCACATCCAGAAGTTGTGGTTGAGATTCAACACGAAGAAGAGCGTGTTGACACCAGCCCAGAGAATGATGTTCCTGGGAGTGGTGTGGGATTCGGTCATGGCTGTCCCCCGCATGAGTCGAGTCCATCCTGGCCACAGTGGCTGGGATAAAGCTGGGCCAAGCCATCACTGTCAAACATTTCCAGAGAGTGTTGGGGCTCAGGGCAGCAGCGTCCAACATCATACCATTCGGCCTGCTGCTCATGAGGGCCCTTCAGTGGTGGTTTAAAACCAAGGGATTTTCCTGAGGGGAAATCCGTTCCGCACGATCAGGGTTACGCGCAGAGGCCTTCGTTCCCTATCTATGTTAATGCTAAGAAAGCTTGGTTTCTGTCCCAAGGTCCAGTGTTGGGAGTGTCATGTCGCCGGAAAACCGTCTCGACAGACGCTTCCCTCATGGGCTGGGGCGCTGTCATGGACGGCCGCTTTACGACAGGCCTATGGCAGGACCATCATTCCTCCTGGCACATAAACTGCCTGGAAATGTTGGCGGTTTCCCGGGCTCTGAGGAGCTTCCTGCCGGACCCCAGAGGTCACCATGTCCTCGTGAGGTCAGACAATATGTTGGTAGTGACCTATATAAACCATCAGGGGGGCCTGATGTCTCGCCCTCTATGCAGATTGGCACATCAGATCTTCCTGTGGTCCCAGGAGAAATTGTTGTCTCTAAGAGCGACATTCATCCCGGGGAGTCAAAATCAGGGAGCAGACGTCCTGTCGAGACAGGGGCTGAGGCACGGGGAGTGGAGACTCCACCCCGAGGTGGATAATCCACAGTATATAGTGGAAGTGGACCTGTTCGCGTCTCGAGAGACGACCCAATGTCCACAGTGGTTTTCAACTCACTCCTCCAGCCCCCCTGGGGCTGGATGCCATGGTACAGACGTGGCCGAGGCTGCGTCTGTATGCATTTCCCCCGATCGCTCTGCTCCCGGGAGTTCTAGAGAGGGTCCGTCGCGACGGTATCAGTCTATTGCTGGTAGCCCCGTTGTGGCCGCCCCGAGTATGGTTCTCAGACATTAAATTGCTCTAGACGGCCCTCCGTGGGAGATTACCCTCAGGAGGGGCCTGCTGACACAGGCAGAGGGCTCAATATTTCACCCTCAGCCAGATTTATGGAAACTGTGGGTCTGGCCCCTGAGGGGCCACAGTTCCTAGAGGCCGGCCTATCAGCTGGAGTAGAGGAGACCATACTCAGCTCTAGAGCTCAGAGGAAACTGTATGGATTAAAGTGGAATGTTTTCACCATTTGGTGTAGGGAGCGTGTGGTTGACCCAGTTAACTGCCCAGTGGCTTCAGTGCTGGAGTTCCTCCAAGATCGCTTCTCCTGGAGGAATACAAATTTGTCAAATGTTTAATTTAGGTTTCCACTCCAATGGTATAAAAACTGATTATCTGAAGAAAACTGAAGTCTCCAGCAAGAGTCTCGATTGAATCATTTAGGTTGATTGGATTAGCAATAGGGGAGACTTCCACCTTTTGTCTTTAATGGCTCTGGGATGGCTCTTTGGAACCAGAGTTCCTGGCCACTATCAGCATTTGAATAGTTATGCTGATTCAATTGGATTGGTAATGGCCTCAGAGAGGGTGTGTTTCTATTTCATTTGCATGCTTTTGTTTCAGTTTTCTCCCCCCTCAATGTAAACTCCTCCCCTCTAAATGTATAAATTGTAAGGGAATATTCTCCCTTAGTTAGGCTATCTTTGAGATGACTACAGCGACGCAATAAAGAACTTCTGCGTGAAAGATACCTCAAAAGTCTCCTGGTCTGTTGCGTGGAAGAATAAAAACTTCACTACACTCCACTGGTCTTACCCCATCCACACTCAAGGTGTACGTGGCTGCCATTGCGGCTTTCCACACTCCTATGAGTGATGGACCTCTGGGGAGACACCAATTGATCGTACGTTTCCTCCGTGGGGCCTGGAGGATGAGACCTGCGGCTCGTACCGGTGTTCCCAGATGGGACCTGGCAGTAGTTCTCGAAGGTTTGGCTGAGGCCCCCTTCGAGCCACTGGAGTCGGCTGAGGCCAAGAACCTGACGCTGAAGGTCGCTTTTCTGTTGGCCATCACTTCTCTGAGGAGGGTTGGGAGATCTTCAGGCGCTCTCCATATCTAACGAGTGCCTGAAGTTTGCTCCAGGCAACATTAAAGCCATCCTTCACCCTAGGCCCGGCTATCTGCCTAAGGTGCCATCCAATGTGGCAATGCCTATGGTTCTGCAGGTGTTTCATCCTCCATCCCACGTGACGGCGGATGAAGAGAAACTTCACTTGCTCTGCCCTGTCAGAGCACTGAGGATCTACATTCAGAGGCCCTCTTTATGGCGGAAGGCGGACCAGTTGCTGGTGTGTTTTGGGTCCCCCAAGAAGGGGCTCCCCGCTTCTAAACAGACCATCAGCAACTGGATTGTCCATGCTATTTCTACGGCCTACCAGGTATGACTTCACCTGTGGCTATGAGGGCTCATTCCACCAGAGGCTTGGCGTCCTCTAGAGCCCTTCTTACTGGGGCTCCCATCCAGGAGGTCTGCGATGCAGCTGGATGGGCCACCCCACATACCTTTATTAGGTTTACAGTTTGGACATTCCGTCGACACCAGGCTCTCTTGTGCTCGCGTCCTGAGTGTGCCTGTGGGCAGCTTCACACCAGGGCAGGCAGGGCACGTTGTGGCGTAGTGGGTACTCGTTCCCACAAAGTGTCATTTGACGCAGTTTGAGTTCCCTCGATAGGGAACGTCCTCGGGTTACGACTGTAACCCTTGTTCCCTGAGAAGGGAACGAGAACTGCGTCTTGTGGCCACGCCTTCCCCTGCCTGGGAGCGCTTGCTTCATCACAGAAGCTGACATCTCATGTGTGCAGGGTCCTTATTAGGGATGTCCCGATACCACTTTTTCACTTCCGATACCGATACCGATGCCGCACCTTTGGCTTTTGCCGATACCGATATTAGTCCGATATTTTTTTTTTCGTGGTCCGACGTGCCGTATACGGCCCACAGGGTGGTTTATAGGTTTAACTTTGTGAAAGACAAAACAAAACAAACACAAAAGTAAACATAATACATATCTTTGGAAAGCTGAGAAACTCGTGATTCGAACGACATAAACCATTTTAAGATACAATCAACACAGCGGGCACAATCTGTCTCTTTGTCAGACCACCAACAGCCAAAACAAACCAACACAAACTGGAAGAAACTCACCAATTAGCCATCTGTTAGTCCACATTCCAACAGAAATGGTTTGGTTTCACTGTAAAGCGTCCATACAATCCAATTTGAAGAAGTTTTTAGTCCAAAACAATTGTATATATGATTAAACATCCATGGAATGTAAATAGTAGCATTTCGCGTTAGCCGACAGCGCTATCACAACTTCGACGCACTAATGCTACGTTCACGGACGCGAATAGGGCGTCAGGCGCGAATGATTTCAATGTTAAGTCAATG
This sequence comes from Pimephales promelas, assembly GCF_016745375.1. The sequence goes on along the minus strand of NW_024121215.1, from coordinate 300,904 downwards.
CAAAGACGCTTTACGCGCGTGAAAAATTCCTGCGGCACGAATGAGTCGTGGAGCGCGGCGCGGAAGACGCGAATACGCCTCATTCGCGCATCAAGTTGGCGCGAATTGAGCGTTGTGCATTCACGCGTTTGACGCGAATTCGCGTCTGCCGCCCGAGTTGAAAAATCTGAACTTTGGCGTGAATTCGCGCCGCGTTAACCAATCAGGAGCCTAGCTGCTTGCTCACGTGGTGAAGTGTCTGGATGCTTCAATAAATTATTTTGTTAATATGACTAAATGCATGGTGGGATTATGCACAACAAAGCAAATGTTTCATCACTTAAAACATTATTTCTATATGGAGACATGTTCATTTTGTATTGAATGTTATTCATTCCATATCTAGAAATAGTATTATGTTGTAAAGACAATCAACATATGTGCATAAATTCGTGTCTGGACGTGAGAGAGAGAAAAAAATCACAGGACAGGTTAATAACTTTTGAAGGCTGGCTCTATTTATTATCAAAACAAAAATAAATGACAGCTAGATTAGATGGATGAGGGGCCGGGCGAGGGTGATCCTCGCTCAGATGCGGGACAAGGTCATCAAACTGGGCGCGTGACAGGCGGAAGTACCGCTGACAGCGGCCGTCATCCAGCGCAGCTCCTGGAGCGAGCAAATGGTGAAACTCGCCAAACGGTTCGGCTCCGAAGGGTCCGGTGGACACAAATATACGGCGACGATGATCCCCACGCCGCTGTTCTGCTATCCAGAGTAAATACAGAGCGGTAACTCTCTTGATGAATGCTCGGTCGACATAAAAACAATGACCGCCAACGGATTTTGATTCTGACGCGCGTCACGCGCGTAAATTTCGCTTCAAACTTTACGCGCGCCAGTTTCGCTCTTGACACGCGAATTAACACTAGTGGTCAAGCGTCAAACTAGACGCGTCAGGCGCGAATTTGAAGTGCGATTCGCGTCCGGTGTGAACGTAGCATAACACTATTGATCCGTCTAACTTCAGTTGAAACGTAAACATTGGAGAAAAAATAATGTCAAAATGGCCGCTGACCCATGAACTATTGATTGACAGGTCATTTTAGCCAATCGGCGAGTGTTAGGGGTGTCTTCTAAACTCCAACAGCCAACGAGCGTGCCTGGTGAAGATCGGTACCTACCTCTCTTTGAGTGACAGTTTATCTATCCAGTTGCAATAGAGAATGAAATGACGCTATTTTCTGATAGCCAATGAATTTCTGAAAAGACTGAAATGCAGCTTTTGTGGGTGGAATCATCCGATTACATTAGAATCCGTGCGCAAAGCGAGAGTGATTCTCTGCGCGCGTGTGCGTAAACACAACAATCATCACGTGACAGGCTGCGCCGCTAAACTGGATATCGCTCATATTTTTTTCTCCCCTCCGATCTCCGATCTAGCGTTCTGGGCCGGTATCGGCGCGATACCGATGCCGTGGATCGGATCGGGACATCCCTAGTCCTTATATAGCTTCGCCTATGTACCGTCACACATCACGTCATGACGCAACACCAATCAGAGATTGGCATAGTTTCATTCATACTTCAGAGGCGCTACGCTGAGGGGCGTTCCCCCAAAGTGTCATTTAACAGTTCCCGTTCCCTTTTCAGGGAACAAGGGTTACAGTCATAACCCGAGGACGTTTCCAGTCCATACCAGAAGCCTGAGGGCGCCCTATGCACAGTATAGTCCATATAGACCATTTCACAAGATGTAAACAACACTGGTCCAGAAGCACTTCCTGTTTCAGTTTTTTAACACTACATAAAAGCTGGGATAAAATACAACCAACGGAACATTTAAAACTGAATCAAAAAGTTAAACAAACATCTTTAAGATGTTTTCTTTACATGTGAAATAAAGAAAACTGTTACAAACTGAAACAGGAAGTGCTTCTGGACCAGTGTTGTTTACATCTTGTGAAATGGTCTATATGGTACGCATGAAGAAGAGCCATAATCATGTGTCATTGTCACCTTACTCTGACCACATCACATAAATTTCATAACAGACGATTCTGAACAAGGCTCCAAACCGCTACCAAAACTCAACTCATGATGACTCAACGGATGATGAGAGCACAGGTGCGGACAGGGAGGAACCGAGTGAGCAAAGGAATATAATAAATTCAAATGTTTGTTTGATTATATAAAAATTTGTGCTGTCAAAATTATCATGTAAATGCATATGATTTTTTAGTTTAATGTGTTAAAATATTTAATGCAGTTAATGCAGCATAGTTTTTTTTCTGTCAACCATTGGCTGCTCTAAAGTATATGATCACAGTATTGAATCATTGATTCAAGTGCTAATAAACCATTCACGTGTTATAAGAAGCAAAAATAAGAACTTAAATCTGTAATAGCGTGCTGTCTGTGAATCTCCTCTCTGCAGCCCCAAAGCATTTTGAGAGCCGGTTCGGAGCCGGTGCCTGCGTGCGAACCAGTTCTTTGTGTTTCGACAGCCAAAGAACCGGTTCTCGGCCAGGAGAACTGGTTCCAAAGCGGCACCAACTCTTTGCTGGACTAGAACCGTTCTTTTACCACATCATGCTTACATCGGGGGCTGGGGGCGGGTTTAGATGTGTTCTAAACATCTTTTCTGACCATAATATAGGATCGCAAAGCCAGGAGAAACATTTGCAGAAACATGATGGAGTCCGCCTTTGTAATTGTTATGCTTGAAGTTGGCGCAATCGTTTCTATTTTTATTTTTTTAATTTTTTTTTATTGAAAACATTATAAGAAAAGAAGAAAAGAACAAATTAATGTTAAGAAAAAAGACACAAGACAGGGGTACATAACTAATCAGAAAAGATTACGTATCAAAGGAAAAGATTAAAAGACTTACATATTTCAATTGTTTTTAAAGCCTTCTTGGTACACGAGTTAGAGATAATCCCAAAGTAATGTTGTACTTGCAAGCGTTTCTAGCTAAGACGTATGGCGATGTACACACTGACGTAATGACGTCATTCCCTGGACGCTCTAGTCAGTGGAAAAACAAACAGGTTCTGAAAAGGTTCGCAACCAACTCCGAACCAACTTTGAACCAGCACCAGTTCCAAACCAGTTCTTTTTTGGTGCACACACACACACACACACACACACACACACACACACACACACACACACACACACACACACACACACACACACACACACACACACACACACACACACACACACACACACACACACACACACACACACACACACACACACACACACACACACACACACACACATACACTTAGCTTACCTCAAGGCCCTTAGCTTGAGTCAAGGGCATCCACATGTAAGCGTCTTTGTTTCCACAGTATATTCAATTTTGATACTTTTAGGTCAAACCATTCTTGTCTGTCAGTCATTTAATGCAGGTCTATGGGGTCTTCCTCAAAGAGCATGCACAGAGAAGTCCAAATTAAACATGATTTAATGACTCACATTGATGGCCTAAGACAAGAAACGAGTGGTTTGTGTGAGAAAACTAACAGTATTTATATAGTTTTTACCTCTTGTAATCACAGTCACGTCCATTATACTCTGAGGGAGCGCGATCGCTTCTGTCTGTGCATGCGCCAGAAATCCCAGGAAGTGATCTCTCGCGTGTGTACGTCACTCATTGTTTACACAGAGATTTCGGAAGTTTTACCTTTCACTGTGAAGATTACCTGTATATCTAAATATGTTTAGATCTTCACAGTGAAAGGTAAAACTTCCAAAATCTTCACCAGGACAGTTAAATTCTTTACAATAATAGCAATAAAAGTAAGCTGTTACACTGAGATGGTTTGGGAAAACCATAAAGTGTTTTTGTACAGTCAATTAATTATGTATTGTTTTGGGCTCATTGCCACAAAAAAGTTTGAAACCCCCCTGCTAAAGAAAATATTGGAAATTCATAAGGAATAAACAATCATTTAAAGGGATGCTCCACTTTTTTTGGAAATAGGCTCACTTGGAAGTCAATGAGACCAGAAACTGTCTGGTTACTGATATTCTTCTAAATATCAGAAAATCGGCTGAATGCATTTGAAGACGGTGAAACTGAACTGTTTAACTCTGGGGGAGTTGTAAAATGAGCCTATTTCCAAAAAAGTGGTGTATCCCTTTAACTTTGATGGTTTAATAAGAATTTAAGAATTAATAAGAATTAAACCATCAAAGTTAAATGATTGTTTATTCCTTATGAATTTATAATATTTTCTTTACCAGGGGGTCTCAAACTTTTTAATGGCAATGAGCCCTAAACAATACCCTAGTGAGGTTCTTTATTTAGGGTTATAATATATTAAAATATAGGCATAATATAATATAATAATAATAAAAAAATGAATTGAAGTATTTGAAGTGATATAATGTGAATCAGTTTAAATGCTTCAATTTGTGTACATATTATAATATGAAAACAAACTGAACCATTTTTAAGTAGATCTAATAGCTAAATATTTTCAAGAAAAGTGAATGTGAACTATTTTAAAGTCCCCGTGAACCGGAAGTTGCAAACGATTTTTCTCCAGTGCTGTGACGTATTTCCAAGTGAAACGGAATATTGAACAGAGGGCAGGGTTTTACTCTAGCGCTCCTCCTCTCCATCTCTCGCTCATAGCAAACTAACGATTTGAGGGGAGTGGTTAAGCGTTTCCCCACCCAAGTTGTGAAACCTACGTCATCAGAAAAAGAAACCGTTCCAGACCGGAAGTAACTTTTCAGATTTTGATTAAAGATTACCAAGGTAAAACATTTTTTAAATATATTTTTACTTGCACGGATTAATTGTTCACCACAAGACTAGAAATATGCGCTAACAAAGTAAATAGGTTCAATTTTGATTTCACGGGGACTTTAATAGTAATTTAACCATGCCTGAAACTCCTCCCCACACAAAAACATCTTCACCGTTCTGTGTCCATCAACCGTTATTTCCACCACTTTAATCAAACCACTCTTAAAACATTATGATGTGATTTTATTTCACATGTATTTGCGTTTCTCGTTGCATCTTGATTTGGTCCGCACACACGACTCACTGCCAATCACACTCTGCGTGGCATTTTATTATTTTCTGCATGGCCGCGACATCAGACGTGACTGCAGTAGATAGATATAATGGATATAATAATAAAAATGATGTTAATTCAGCCTGCTCACATACCTGTATTTACTTCCTTTTTTCGGTTGACGTCCACAGTAGTCGATTGTCAAGTTCGCACACGCGATCATTGGTAACTAAATTATGTTCAACATCTGATTCGAATGGACTATCCATTTGAGCTGATATTATCAGAATACCACACAACACGGTCATCGGCTGACATTCTGAGTCTCCACTGTTGCGTAGTTAACAATGATCGCGTGCGAACTCGACAATCGACTACTGTGGACTTCGACTACTGTGCACTTGTAATTGACAAATCAAGGATGTTAAGAGGCTAAAAGCAGGTTTAGAACTTGCCCCATTGAATTCAACAGGGTGCGAATTTTAAAAAGAGGATAACACGGTGCAGGCAACACCGATTTTTGTCATTTTTGCCTGTACTGACAGCACTCCAAATGTGTGTTTTTTTTTAAGACCTTAATTTTATTTATTTTTTTATTTTTTTATTTTTTAATTTTTTCTCTTTATTTAACAGTCAGACATACATACAAACAAACCAACATAGTGCAGTAGTGAGCAAACTTGTAAATCCATGATTCCAGCAGTGGCAAGAGTGATTTAAGTGTTTGATCTAAGTGTGTATATGAGCGGGTGTGAGTGTGGGTATGTGTATGTGTGTGTAAACAAAGTAACCATTTATTATTTATTACCATTGTCATTACCATCACCATCCCACTCCCCACTACCACCATACTGCCCATATTGTGTTTGTAGATTTTTATTTCCATCCTTCCTCCTATGTAACAATTGCCATTGTCAATCCTGTATAAAATATAATATGATATAATAAAATAATATAATATAAGATAATATAAGATAACCTTCCCCCACATCTCATCAGTCCCTAGCTTTTCCTTATTTTACTGGGGTTTTTTTGTGTGTGTGTGTTATGTGCAATGTCTAAAGTGCATTAAAAGAGGGAGTACAGTGCGAGAGTGTCTCCAATTGGGCCAGCGATGCGGTCCTGTTGAAACCACTTCTCGCCCGTCTTGCCTGCCTTGGTGTTTAGCGTGTTTTTTTTGTTTTTTTTCCTATTCTATGTTGTGGTGCATTAAAAACCCATGAAGAGATAAGGGGGAAGTTATTGCAATACTGATGACAATGACACTTAATTCTAGATCTACATTCTAATTCTACAGCATTGACAATGGCAATATTGATGATAATAATAATAATAGTAATAATAATAATAATAATAATAAATGACAATGATGATGGCACTGGTGATCACAACGGTGAGAGCAAAAGACAGCGACAATCAGCAATTACAACAATGAAACAATAACAAAAAGAATACAAGTGAAAATATTAATCATAACAGTAACAGTAAAGTGTCACACGTGTGGAGCGGGCAGAAGGAACTGGAGGACTCCAGAGTCACAATGAAGATAACTTTAATTTAGCAATACAGGCAGGAAGACGGGGTACAACGGGTAACATTCAACATTGACCGACAAAGACAGAATGAAGGAGGGAGAACTAAATATACAGAGGAATCAAGCTAAATGAGGTGAACACAGGTGGAAATGATAATGACAGGACGAGGAACAGGTGGCTGATTGGGGAGTGAGTCCGGGAGAGGAACAAAAGGATCCGGGGAAGTGTGGTGCAGATGACGGGACACACTGGTGAGGACGACAGACTGTGACATCACTCCCCCCTCCCGGTAGGCGTGGCCTCATGCCGTAACATCAATGGGGAGGGGGGGTGGGCGCCCTGGAGGCTGTGGAGGGCGTGGTCAGGAGGGAGAAGCCCCCCCCCAGGGCAGAGCAGGATGAGGGCGAGGCCAGGGCGGAGCAGCCTGAGGGCGAGACCAGGGCGGAGCAGGCTGAGGGCGTGGCCAGGGCGGAGCAGGCTGAGGGCGAGACCAGGGCGGAGCAGGCTGAAGCAGGCTGAGGGCGAGACTAGGGCGGAGCAGGCTGAGGGCGAGACCAGGGCGGAGCAGATGGAGGGAGGACCCCTGGTGGAGCCGATGGAAGCGGGGCTGACAACACCAGGGGGCCGACTGACAGGGGCGGAGCAGATGGGAGAGGAGACCAGGGTGAAGCAGAGGGACAGACGACATCGGGTGCTGAAGAGGGACCGAGGGACCATGGTGACACCGTAGGCTTGGGTGACAGAAGTGACGACAGGGGCACAGAGGGACATGGTGAGGGCAGAGGGAGTGAGGGCCGATGGGTGACTGGAGGGAATGAGGAGTCCGACAGACCCAGGGGGGTGACATGACAGGGCGGAGCCAAGGGAAGGAAGTCCAAAGGTGAAGGGAGGATGACGAGGGAGCACAGGGAATCCGGAGGGTCGAAGGAGCCTGGCCGAGGTGGTGGACTGAGGGGCCAAGGAGGGGCTGAGAGAGGTAGAAGCCACGGGGGAGCCAATGGGACCGGGGGCCGAGGAAGTGTCCAGAAGGAGGAGGTGTGAGGCGAAGGCCGGGGATCCAACGACCAGGCTGGTTTCGGGGAGCTGAAGGGCAGGAGAGCAGAGGGAGGACAGATGAGAGGAGGCGGGAGAGGGAGGCTGGGTGGGATCCTGGTCTCTGGCTGGACGGTCTGGACGGTCTCTGGCTGGACGGTCTCCGGCTGGACGGTCTCCGGCTGGACGGTCGGGACGGTCTCCGGCTGGACGGTCGGGACGATCTCTGGTGCGGGCTGGACGGGGCTGGACGGAACCAGCGGAGAGTAGAGCTCGGGCTCGGCGAGGCTGGATGGAACCAGCGGAGAGTAGAGCTCGGGCTCGGCGAGGCTGGACGGAACCAGCGGAGAGTAGAGCTCGGCGAGGCTGGACGGAACCAGCGGAGAAGAGAGCTCGGGCATGGCGAGGCTGGACGGAACCAGCGGAGAAGAGAGCTCGGGCACGGCGAGGCTGGACGGAACCAGCGGAGAGGAGAGCTCGAGCTCGGCGGGGCTGGACGGAACCAGCGGAGAGGAGAGCTCGAGCTTTGCAGGACTGATGTGGAGCGCCGGCTTTCTGGGGACAAGAACCAAACGGGGCCGCCGAATTGGGTGGAGGATCCCCAGAAAGGTCACGGCGTCCATGTTTCAGTTGGGTCGGTCAATCTGTCACACGTGTGGAGCAGGCAGAAGGAACTGGAGGACTCCAGAGTCACAATGAAGATAACTTTAATTTAGCAATACAGGCAGGAAGACGGGGTACAACGGGTAACATTCAACATTGACCGACAAAGACAGAATGAAGGAGGGAGAACTAAATACACAGAGGAATCAAGCTAAATGAGGTGAACACAGGTGGAAATGATAATGACAGGACGAGGAACAGGTGGCTGATTGGGGAGTGAGTCCGGGAGAGGAACAAAAGGATCCGGGGAAGTGTGGTGCAGATGACAGGACACACTGGTGAGGACGACAGACTGTGACATAAAGATAGTAATAACAATGATGACAGAAACAAGTTCAAGCAATTAAAATGCACAAATATTCGTGGGTTGGTTAAGAAGGTGGGAGGAGTCGGAGTTAAGAACAGAGAGAGGATTCATAGCTATAAGAGGTCAGAAAGTGTTGAACAGTAGAGGTCAGTTTCAGATGTGTAATTATGAAGGGGAGATGCGAGTTCCATTGCAATGAAGTCTGTAATAAGATTTTTCCAAATGTTAATGTGTAATTTATTTCTGGTTTTCCAGTTCATGAGGATAGTTTTCTTGGCGATGGTTAGAGCTATGAGGAGTATTTTAGAGTTTATAGTTTTATCAGTGATTATTGTGAGATCTCCCAGCAAGCAAAGGGAAGGCGACAGTGGGATGTGGCAGCCAACTATAGTGGATAGTAATTGTGTAACCTCTTCCCAAAAGTGTTTGATTGGAGTGCAGTGCCAGGTTGCATGGATGTATGTATCTGTAGAATTTTGATTGCAATGTGTGCAAACTTCTGATGTGAAACCCATTTTAGCTAATCTATTGCCCGTGTAATGTGTTCTGTGAAGTATTTTGTATTGTATTAACTGAAGATTCGCATTTTTGGACATGAGATAGATGTTTTTACAGATTTGGGTCCAGAATTTGGGATCCGGGGCTATTGAAAGATCGTTTTCCAATTTTATTGTTGGTAAGTATATGGACTGAAGTTGATTTGAGATCATTTTGTATATTTTAGAGAGAGGTTTCTTTGGAGAGGAAATGTTGACCAAGTCTGATATTACCGGTGGAAGTTCTAAATTTGTATCTCTGATGTTTATTTTTGTCAGGACAGAAGATTTGATTTGTAGGTATTTAAAAAATTTGTTGTTCCTGATGCCATACTCCTGGGCCAGTTGTGGAATTGGTTTAAATGTGTTGGATTTGAAAATATGCTTAATGTGGGTGATGCCTCTTTCTGCCCATGTGTGAAAATTCAATGTTTTTTTTATTGCTTATAAAGTCACGGTTGTTCCATAGTGGGGTGAGATTAGATGGAGCTAATGTAGAGTTTGTGATTTGGTGAAATTTCCACCAGGCTGTCAGAGTGGTGGCTATAGTTAAAGTGGTGGCTGCATTAAAACATGCGTGTTGTTTGATTGATTTGGTGAGGAACGGTATGTCAGCTATATTTAAATCTTTGCATAGTGATTGTTCTATATCTAGCCATATAATATCAGATTGGGTGGGGTGAATCCATTTGTATATGTATTGCAGTTGGTTAGCCATTGAGTGATATTGGAAATTTGGTGTCCTTTGGTGAAATTAGTCCTCCTTGAACCTTACTCTTTTGTAGTGTAGTGAGTTTTATCCTTGGCGTTTTATTTTTCCTGTAGAAGCGAGTTATAATGGAGTCTAGTGATTTAAACCAAGTGAGTGTGGGGTGGGTTGGAATCATTGAGAATAGGTAATTAATTTTCTGTAAAATCGTCATTTTTATTGCTGCTATCCTGCCAATTATGGAGATTGGGAGGTTGAGCCACCTGAGCAAATCGTCTTCTATTTTTTTTAGCAGTGGTGTGAAGTTGAGTGTTACCAACTCTGACAGTTGGAGGAAATCTTAATGCCTAAATAAGTGATGTGATCATGACATATAGGTATAGGTGATTGATGGGGTGCCACATCCCATTTGGTTTTATGTAAAGGGAGGATGGAAGATTTATTCCAGTTTATTGCATAATCGAATATTTTTGAGAAGGACTGGATTATTTTAATTATTTCTTGAGTAGATGTTAGGGGTTCTTGTATATATACTAGGATATCATCTGCATAGAGTGAGATTTTATGTGTTTGTTGTGGTGTTTCAATACCTTTGATTGCTGGGTTTTGACGGATAGCTGCTGCTAAAGGTTCAATAAAAATCGTGAATAGGGATGGAGAGAGTGGACATCCCTGCCTCATCCCCCTGTGCAGTGTGAAGCTTTGTGATGTTAGTCCATTCGTTGTGACTGTGGCCGATGGTGATGTGTATAAAATCTTGATCCAGTTAATAAATGACTCTCCAAAGCCGAATTTTTGTAACGTGGTGAATAAAAATTTCCAGTTGACCCTATCAAAAGCTTTTTCTGCGTCTAATGTGGCAATGAGAGTATCTTTCTGTTGTGTTGATGAGTAGTGCATTAAATTGTATAATCTGCAGGTATTATTAGATGCATGTCTACCTTTTATGAAGCCGGTCTGATCAGGATGGATTATATACGGTATAATTTGTTCAATTCTATGGGCTAATGCTTTGCTAATCATTTTTATGTCGACATTTATAGGTAAAATAGGACGATAGTTGGATGTGAAGGTGTGGTCTTTGTTAGGTTTAGGAATGAGTGATATAAGTGCTGTATTCATGTGGGAAGGGAACTTTGCATTGTGTTTTATTTCTGTTTTTGTTCTGCTAAATAGTGGGTATAAGGTTGACCAAAAATTTTCATAGAACTCAGCAGGGAAGCCATCCGGACCTGGTGCTTTATTATTTTGCATGCTTTTCAATTTGGAGTGAAGTTCTTTTTCTATGATTGGTAATTCTAGTGTGTTTATTTGTTCCATGTTGAGTTTTGGTAGAATGATGTTATCAAGGAATTGGGTTATGTCTTCTTGGTTTGGGTCCAGATCAGATGAGTATAATTTTGTATAGTATTCTTGAAATATCTTGTTTATCTCAACTGGTGAATTGGTTAGCTTCCCAGCCGAGTTTCTGATGGAGGTTATGGCTGTTCTTTCTTTATTTCTTTTAATTTGACTGGCTAAATATTTTCCGGATTTATTGCTATGGTGAAAAGTTTCTTGACGGAGTCTGTGAATCAGAAATTGGTTTCTTTTGTTTATTATTTCATTAAGCAATTTTTTTTTCTTTAATTTCTTTATAGATGCTTTCTGATTGATTATTTGCATGTAAAATTTCTAATTCTTTTATTCTTTCTTCCAGTTGGACTTCTTTTTCTCTTTCCTTTTTTTTGTTTATGTACTGAATATGATATAATTTTTCCCCGTAAAACTACTTTCCATGTTTCCCAGAGCAGTGATGCTGACGACTTTAGAGAGTCATTTATTTCAAGGAAGGATGTCCACTCTCTTTTGAAGTAGCTGTCAAATTCTGGATCTTTCAAGAGTGACGTATTAAAACGCCATCTGGTGGGGTGCTTCTGTATTGCAGATGGGTTCCATGTGAGAGTTACCGGGGAGTGGTCGCTGATAATGATGGGATGTATTTTGGTTTCTAAAATATTTGGTATGATTGAATTACTGGTTAGAAAGAAATCAATGCGGGAGTAGGTTTGGTGGACATTAGAATAAAAGGTATATTCTCTGGCAAGTGGGTGTTGTAGCCTCCAACCATCGCAAAGACCAAAATCACTCATGAACTGTTTTATTGTTTTGGAGGACTGCCAAGATTTTCCTGTATGTTTTGACCTGTCAAATGATGGATTGATTACAGTATTATAGTCTCGCCCTACAATTATTGGACCGTTGGAAATGTTTGAAAGAGAGGAGAAGAAATTTGCAAAGAAGGAGGAATCATCAGAGTTTGGTCCATAAATGTTGCCAATTTTAATTGGATTATTATTGATTGAAATGTTAATAATGATAAAACGGCCTTCAGGATCTGAAATGGTTGTATGGTGGTTAAACTGTATTTTTTTGTTTATTAAGATGCATACTCCTCTTTGTTTTGAGTTATAGTGGGAGGAAAAACAGTGGTTAAAATGTAAGTAAGTAAGTAAGTAAACTTTATTTATATAGCACTTTTCACAGACATGAAGGGTCACAAAGTGCTTTACAGTAAAAAACAAATAATAAAAAAAATAAAAACCACACACATATTACAACACCACCATATAGCTAGTTAAAAGCTTGTCTAAAAAGATGTGTTTTCAGGTGTTTACTATGCTTATAATGTAATTATAAGTAATGTGTGGTTTTTAAGCTATTTTGTGTATATTGTGAGAGGTGTGTTTCCTAATTAAAGTAATGTGTGGTTTTTAAGCTATTTTGTGTATATTGTGAGAGGTGTGTTTCCTGTATTAAAGGAGAACTCAGGCGAACAATGAACCTTTGGTCTAATAAAACATCGGTACATAGTCAACCGTTCTCTGAGATTTGTTTTCATGATAATCGAATGTAAAGAGTTTTATCTCTAAAAACTGTTTAGCGTATAATGCTAGTAATGGGGGCATTGACTACGTAAAAAGAAATCGCTATTTTATACCACTAACAAGGCTCAAAATAGCCCCACACTAACGCAGTAACATAATGAGGCTCCATATATGCAAAACGAAGCTGTTGTGAATTTGATCCTTTAATTATACTTTTTTTTTTTTTTTTCTCCTTACATATTTGCACTTCATATCCCACAATCCTTTTGTCAGTTTCACTACATTACCCATACACCCCCTGGGCAAGGTCTATAAGTAGACCTCACTTCCTCCCTTTTTTCCTTTTGTATTGGTGAGGTGTGGTGGTTGGAATGGACACCCAACCATGTCCTTTCCTTAGGATGCGTTGAGTAAGTTTGTTTTGTCAATTGTTTAAAATATATGTTGTTATGTTACTGATGAATTATATGAGTTTAATTTCCTTTATTGTATTGTTTGTAGTGACTAAAGACCATCTTGTACGTCCTGTTTATCCTGTCCCTCCATTAACATCTGTTCATTGGCATCATGTGTGTCAGCTCCATGTGAATTAAGACTTTATCATCCTGAACTGAAAATAAAAGAGAGCAAAGGACTGGTATTTTTTCCATGTGTTTTAATCAGACACACCATCAAGTTTCTACAACTCCAACGAACTTTGGATACATTTAACATCTGAGATCCAATATATGGTCCTTCGAGCCGGAGATAGAAATTTGGTGGAATGGATTACCATGCAAGACCTGCAATCCGGCGCAGCCTGAGAAGCAGAAGACCTCCTGCCCGTTTTGTTGACTGTATGGTGAGAGAATATGGTCCTCCTCCGCCTCCCTCACCAACACTAGTTGTAAGTGATCATCACCAAACTCAGTATGAAAATCCACCTTTAAGACATTCCCCAAGCTCATTGGCTCCTTGTGAACAGCCTCAACATGATTTGCTCGATATGGATGTTAAACAAGAAATACTTGGACTTAAGGGTATGCTTGGTGAGATGATGTCTAAAATGTCACAGTTAGTAGTTTCTTCCAGACATTCTGAATTTTCTGAGTCTTTTGATGATGCTTCTGATGATGATGATAATGCCTTAGTTAATCCATCTATTGTTCAAGAATTGTGTGCATGTATTAAGACAGCTGAAAAGAAACCTACATGTGAGAAATGTAATTCCTCAACTGTTCCTTCACTGCTTCCATTTAGTAGGCCTAGTTCTCTGCCTCTTCCTCCTTCCTCATTGTTACGTAGTCCACCCCAACAGATGCACACACATGATATAGCATCACAACTACAATTTAGTATGTTACAACCTTCTATTGTTCCATTGGTTCCTGGGCCTTCTAATTGTCAGTCCCCTCAAGTGCAAACATCACCAGTGTTGGTACAACCAACTGGTCCACCACAACCAGTTTTACCATGTAGTTCATTTTCCTCTGCCATGGTTCATTCTCAGTTATCCTCACAAGTAACATCAGCACAGTTACCTCCACAGCCTCGGTATGCTGTTTCTCAGTATTCACAGCCATTAGGACCATCCTCTAGCTCGGCAATTCCTCATGTAGCCTCAGCTAATGTAGGCCCTCACATGCAATCTGTAGGCCAGGTAGGGAATGATGTTGTACAACCTCCTGCCCCACATATTCAACCAATTGTTCCCACTACCCAGTCAACTGCAATTCCATTCCTTCATCCTTATCCATATTCCCAACCATATTATGCATCATATCCTGTTCCTTCCTATCCTACTTCTCGTGTTCAGGGACCTACCTTTCCTTTCCTGGTTAATGATGATCCCCAAGAATTTGCAATGTTGCAGCTAGCATTGACAAATTTGTTGTCACCCCATGAGCCAGAACATTACAAATTCCATATCTTGTTAGATCATTTAAAATTTTCTCCAGCTCGTGATCTAGCTTTAGCTTATGCTAACGATCCTAGGCCTTACAGTATGGCTCTTTTTGCACTACAGCAGAAATATGGGCAACCTCACCAACTAGTTTTGAGAGAAATCAAAGCCATTCTAGCTCTCCCCAGGGTGAGACCAGGTGACAGCAGAGCATTTAGTAGCTTCGCATTAAAGGTTCGAGCTTTGGTTGGCATGCTCCAATCTTCGGGCCAAGACCAAGTTAAATCTGAATTATCCTGTGCTTCTCATGTACAGCAACTACTCAGTAAACTGCCCACAGAGCATGTGACCAACTTTGCCCGTTATGCCCGTACAATCCTAAAGGGTCAAAGCTACAACCTGATTAGCTTTTCCGCTTGGCTCCAAGAAGAAGCTGAGTGTCAAGCAATGGCTGATCAGGTTAGTGACTTTCCAAAACCATTCCTGAGTAAACCTCAACCAAAGACTTCCATTAACACTCGAACAGTCTTGTACGGAGTTAACAGTAATTCTGTTGTGCCAAGATCCATTAATAAGCAACCCCAGAATGTGAGAGATGGAGAATGGAGTTCCAAATATTCATGCGCCTATTGTTCCAGTAGAGATCATTTCATTGGCCTGTGCCCCTCTTTTAAATCTCTAGAAGATACCAGGAAGGATGCATGGATTAGAGAGAACAAAAGATGTTGGAGATGCGGGCTTAACCATCTAGCTGTCAACTGTGACTTGAAGAAACCCTGTCCACAGTGCAAAGGCAGACATCTTGGTATCCTTCATGGAGTTAATTGTCGTGACCAAGATAACGGTACATTCTATCTTAGTCGCCTTGGAGGTTCTGGTAGGGTCTTGCTTAAAGTTGTTGAAGTACTTCTCCATTATAAAGGAAGATCCTTGCAAACCTATGCCATCTTAGATGATGGATCAGAACGTACCATGTTGCTACCTCAAGCATCTGAGTCTTTGGGCCTCAATGGGGTACCTGAGTCCCTAATTGTTAGAACTGTACGTCAAGATACCCTTGCACTTGAAGGTTCTTCTGTAACCTTTGAAATATCTTCCATGACCAATCCAGAAAAGAAGTATTCCATTTCCAATGCCTTTTCTGCTGCTAGATTGGGACTGGCAGAACAGACGTATCCTGTTGAGATCTTGCAGAGACGTTTCAGACATCTTCGAGACTTACCCCTTCCAGCCTTCTCTAATGGCCAACCACTTGTTCTTATCGGTGCAGACTATCCACACCTGATAAATCCCATTGATCAGGTGTATTTCGGGCCTCCTAAATCTCCAGCTGCAATACAGACCAGGTTAGGATGGGTACTTCAAGGTCCAATACCGATTCCTAACACTGATGAGACTCAGTGTCTTTTTACCATCGCTAATCCCCTAGAAGAACTTCGCCATGATGTGGAGAAATTATGGAAAGTAGACATCCTTCCTTTCAGGAATGAGAAAGTCATTACTAGGTCTAAGCAAGATCAGGCAGCTATGGAATTGTTGGCCTCCAAGTCTAAAAAAGTTGATGTGGATGGTGTGAAAAGATATGCCACTCCGTTATTGCGCACTTCTTCCGCCATAAAGCTGCGGACCACACCAAATGCAGTTATGTCTTCTCTCAGATGTATCGAACGACGCCTCCAGAGAAATCCTAAAACTGCTGCTGTGTACAACCAAGAGATTGCTAAGTTGGAGGAATCCGGTTATGTTTCCAAAGTGGAACTTCCCCATGATTCATCTGATGAATCGTGGTATATTCCTCATCATATTGTGGAGCATAACGGAAAAAGGAGAATAGTCTTCAATTGTTCCTATCAATATAAAGGTGTGTCACTTAACAGTCAACTTCTTCCTGGTCCACAGTTGGGCCCTTCCTTACTTGGTGTCCTACTCCGGTTTCGTCAGTGCCCAGTGGCCATTAGTGGGGATATAAAATCCATGTTCCATCAAGTTAGGCTATTACCAGAAGACCGTTCTCTCCTACGCTTCCTGTGGCGCAATATGCAGAGCACAAATCCACCTGACATCTACGAATGGCAAGTTTTGCCCTTTGGCACGGTATGTAGTCCATGTTGCGCAACATATGCTCTACAAAGGCATGTCCATGATCACCAAGAAGGGTATGAAGATATAGCGAGCTCTGTACTTCAGTCATTCTATGTTGACAACTGCTTAGAGAGTTTCCCAAATGTGCAATCTGCTAAGAACTTCTTAGACCGAATGCGTTCTTTACTGATGAGTGGAGGATTTGAAATTAGACAGTGGGCAAGTAACCAGCCTGGTGTTGTCCGACATCTCCCTCCTGAAGCCAGGTCTGAGAATGCTGAACTGTGGATCAATCAAGACAGTTTAGATCCCAAAGAAGGAGCTCTGGGTCTGAGTTGGCACTGTCCCTCTGATTCATTAGGGTATCGATCCCGAACAGTGGAGTATAAGACAACAACCCTGCGTAATATATATAAAGTTCTCGCCAGTCAGTATGACCCATTGGGTTACATAACCCCCTTTACAACGCGAGCTAAAGTCATCATACAACAATGCTGGATGAAGTCCCGGGGCTGGGATGATCCCCTTATGCCAAATCCTATTCAACAGGCCTGGAAGGCTTGGGAAACTGAGCTCCCTGACCTGTCATTAATACAGCTTCCACGTTGTTATCTAAGTTTACCTTCCGACCAAATCACATCCAGAGAGTTGCATATATTTTGCGACGCCTCAGAGAGCGCATACGGGTCTGTAGCCTATTTGCGAATGGGAACTGACAAGGGTGTGGTACATACTTCCTTCATCATGGCAAGATCTCGAGTTGCCCCAAAAAAGCAAATATCCATCCCTCGTCTTGAACTTTGCGCTGCTCTAACAGGTGCACAGCTTTGTAAACTCCTGCAGAATGAATTGACTCATCCTTTGACAAATATTGTCTTATGGTCCGACTCGACAACTGTCTTGTCTTGGCTGCATTCCCTCTCCTGCCGTTACAAAGTTTTTGTAGCTAATAGAGTCACTGAAATATTAGAGCTCACTGACCCCTCTTCTTGGAGATATATTCCATCTGCACAGAATCCAGCAGATGACATTACGAGAGGCAAAACTCTTGTAGAGCTAGCCAAACCTGATCATAGATGGCGACAAGGTCCAACGTTTCTGAAATTTCCTCCAGATGAATGGCCCAAAAATCTAGTATCTACATCTGATAGTCCTGATCCTGAGCTTCGTAAACCACTCTTTTGTGGGTTAACACAATTGGATGATATTGTACTCCCAGATCCTGCCCGTTTTAAATCATGGTCAGAGTTACAGTTTGCAACAAATGTGTTACTGCGACAACATAGTGAGGACTCTTGTGACGCCTCTTCTGTCCAAAATCTCCTTTTGAGACAAGCCCAGCAACAAAGTTTTCCCTCCGAGTATCAGTGTTTAACGAAAGGAAAGCCCATTGAACCTCAAAGTTGTCTCCTAACACTTTCTCCCGAATTCAATGAAGAAACGGGACTTATTGTAGTGGGCGGTAAGCTCAGGCGTGTAGAGGATATGGAACCTGGAATGGTTCATCCAATCGTCCTCGACCCCAAACATCCATTGACCCAGTTAATTATTAAGGACTGTGACGAGAAACTTTTCCATCCTGGTCCAGAGAGAGTTTTCTCAGAACTTCGACGCAATTACTGGATAATTAGAGGGAGACAAGCCGTAAAAAAACATCAGTGGTCTTGTTTTCAATGTAGGAAGTGGAGAGCCAAGCCATCTATTCCTCAAATGTCAGATCTTCCACTCTCCAAGCTCCGGTTGTTCAAACCTCCCTTTTGGTCCACCGGAATGGACTGTTTTGGTCCCTTCCATGTAAATATTGGCCGTAGAACAGAGAAGAGATGGGGCATTCTGTTTAAGTGTCAGACCACTCGATGCCTGCACCTTGATTTGTTGAGCAGTTTAGATGTGGACAGCTTTCTAATGGGCCTACGTCGTTTCATATCCAGGAGAGGTAGGCCGTATGAGATTCTTTGTGATCAGGGAAGCAATTTCCGTGGAGCTGCAAGAGAGTTAAAGGAAGCCTTCCAGAACCTTCCCACTGAGCTACAAGACAAATTGGAAAAGCAGCAGATCAAATTTAAGTTTAATCCACCACAAGCTCCTCATTTTGGGGGGTCATGGGAAAGAGAGGTCCGTTCTGTTAAAACAGCATTGCGGGTGGTACTCGGCAGTCAAACCGTATCAGAGGAAGTCCTACGGACCGTTTTGACAGAAGTTGAAGGAGTGTTAAATTCAAAGCCACTTGGTTACGCCTCTTCAAATATTTCAGATCTCGACCCCATTACTCCAAATCTCCTCCTCATGGGGCGGCGAGATTCGTCTTTACCTCAGGTGATTTATGCCAATACTAAGCTCCTTGGCCGCAGATCTTGGCGCCACAGCCAGGCCCTCGTTGACCAGTTTTGGACATCTTTTATCCGACATTACTTACCAGGTCAGCAGCTCCGTCAAAAATGGAATCGAGAAAAACCTCATCTAAATGACTCTGCTGTCGTGTTAGTAATTGATTTTCAACTCCCAAGAGCATCATGGCCCATTGGCAGGGTAGTACGCCTCTTACCTAGTCAGGATGGACGTGTCAGAGTAGCTGAGATTGATATTAATGGAAAGACGTATGTACGTCCAGTTGCTAAGTTGATTCCATTACCTGAAATAGATGAGTAATAGCAAATACATGACTGTATTTGGGGCGGCTGTTGTGAATTTGATCCTTTAATTATACTTTTTTTTTTTTTTTTCTTTCTCCTTACATATTTGCACTTCATATCCCACAATCCTTTTGTCAGTTTCACTACATTACCCATACACCCCCTGGGCAAGGTCTATAAGTAGACCTCACTTCCTCCCTTTTTTCCTTTTGTATTGGTGAGGTGTGGTGGTTGGAATGGACACCCAACCATGTCCTTTCCTTAGGATGCGTTGAGTAAGTTTGTTTTGTCAATTGTTTAAAATATATGTTGTTATGTTACTGATGAATTATATGAGTTTAATTTCCTTTATTGTATTGTTTGTAGTGACTAAAGACCATCTTGTACGTCCTGTTTATCCTGTCCCTCCATTAACATCTGTTCATTGGCATCATGTGTGTCAGCTCCATGTGAATTAAGACTTTATCATCCTGAACTGAAAATAAAAGAGAGCAAAGGACTGGTATTTTTTCCATGTGTTTTAATCAGACACACCATCAAGTTTCTACAACTCCAACGAACTTTGGATACATTTAACATCTGAGATCCAATATAGAAGCATTGAGAACTTTGTAAGTGTACAGACCGTTTAATAAGAAGATACTTTATGAAGACAGTTCACTTCGTGTATACAGACAGGAGCCATACAAATAGTCTCGATAAGTCGATCCCCGAACGCCGTTCATACAGTTCAGAAGTTCGCTGAACTTCATACAGTTCAGATCACTCAGCACGACGTTCGTGGTTTGACTTATCAAGACTATTTTTTAGATGGCTCCTGTCTGTATACACGAAGTGAACTGTCTTCATAAAGTATCTTCTTATTAAACGGTCTGTAAACTTACAAAGTTCTCAATGCTTCGTTTTGCATGTATGGAGCTTCATTATGTTACTGCGTTAGTGTGGGGCAGTGGGGTAACTTTGTTTTAAAAAGTGGGTGGGACATGTGTATAAATAAATGAATCACGTGACGCGTGAATAAAAACATAAATCCGACTTTAAAACATGTCCAGTGGAATAGCCTATACAGAAAGTCCTGTAAAATTAAACGAATAAATTGACCTAATAATATGAATAAAAATTATAAAAACAAAAATATCCATAAAAGTTTTTAAAGTAAATTAACTATTAAGCCAGAATTTTGATAACTGATTTTTTGCAGAACACACGATTAAAATTTAAATTGGCTTATATCCATTGTACACACAAACTGCTGTACAATTAAACGAATAAATGGGCCTAATAATATAAATAATAATAAAAAAAAGTGTATAAACAAAAATGTAAAAAATAAAATAAAATAAAGGCCTACATAAACATTTTAAAAGTAAATTTAAAAAAAAAATTAACTATTAGGCCAACATTTTGATAACTAAATGTTTGCACAGCGCTCACAAATAAAATAAAATTATGCTTATATCAATTGTAAAATGCTGTAAAATCAAACGAATCAATGGGCCTAATTATATATAAATTAAACTTAAAAAAAGAAAGAAAGAAAGAAAATGAATTGCTTTCCTTATCTACAGTTCTTTTGAGTTCACCTTCAAGAACACAAGTTTGGACAATGTCTGAGGCTTCAGACTCATGCGGTTGTTGCGGAGAAAACCGTCTCTGCCCTTGCAGACCCGCTTGGGATGCTGAACACAATGCGAGCTTCTTTAGCCAGGCGGGGAAAAGAAATGGAGTCAGACTCGTGGTGTGAGCGGAGCGAAATTGGAGCGGGAAATAGGGCGACGCTCAGTCCTTTAAAAAAAATGCCCCTTTGCGCTCTGTCCAAGATCCGCCCGCTCGCGCTCCACTCCGCTCACATGCTCTGCACCGGAACGAACAAATAGTCTCCGAAACGGATTGAAGCGCGCATGTGAAAACTGTGTGTGAGCCACGAGATACACTGTAACCGCGCTACCGATCGCAAGCGGCAAAGAGCACTTTGATCACTTGATTTAAAAAACAACCTATTTCAGGGCTAGATCGCTTCTTTTATTTTACAAACGAACTAAATTAATGGTCTGTCAGTTGGAGATGTTTTATTTATTTCTACTGTTAGATCCGTGCCGCGAGAGCTTTTAAAAGTGGTGGGGACATGTCCCACCCGTCCCACCCGCAAATTACGCCCCTGGTGTGGGGCTATTTTGAGCCTTGTTAGTGGTATAAAATAGCGATTTCTTTTTACTTAGTCAATGCCCCCATTACTAGCATTATACGCTAAACAGTTTTTAGAGATAAAACGCTTTACATTCGATTATCCTGAAAACAAATCTCAGAGAACGGTTAAATATGTACCGATGTTTTATTAGACCAAAGGTTCATTGTTCGCCGGAGTTCTCCTTTAAACATATATCCGCTTGTGTATTTTTTAGGTAATTTAAAACTTTTTTTTGTTTGTTTGTGAACCAACTCCAAGAATATTCCATGTTATGAACTTCAACTGCATGAACCTATAATGTACATTTCATAGTTACCTTGTGTGAGTATAAGTCTGTGTGTGTGGATGTGAATGTGGTGAGTGTGTGTGTGTGTAAATCTATGACAACAAATGACAAACAGGGAAAAAACAAGGAAAATATAGATACCTATAACCAACAACAGAACATATAAACAGTGGGCAAGAAATTTAGGTGCATTTAGAATACAATGTGTGCGTGCTGTGCAAGTGGTTTAATGAAAGAATATATGAGGAATATAAATTGAATATAAATTGAGCATAAACGGATTGGAAATGTTACATTGCTATTTTCAATAATTAGTAAAGTCAGGGAGTAGTGTCTTTGTCTCTAAACAATTGTCCATCAATATATAATTTATCCACTGTGATGATTGCTTTTTTACCTTGGTTGATCATTGTCTTGCAGATGGGGAAAAGTAGCTTACGTCTGCGGATGATCTCTTGTGGATATTGGTCATTGAGTCCGTAATGAGTCCCTTTGAGCTGTCGTCCTTGTCGCTGAACCAGTACTTTTTGTTTGAAATGTTCAAATTTGGCGATGATGGGGCGGGAACGGGTGGAGTTGACGTGTTTCTGTCCTATACGGTGAACGCGGTGGAAGGTGATGTGCTCCACAGTCTCCGGTGTAAGTTTGAGCTGATTAACCAGAAGTCCTTAAAGTCCCTGTAAAGTCAATTCCACAAA